>NW_021025961.1:623580-693549 GCF_004153795.1 Camellia sinensis
GTGGTTCATCATTATAAACATGAGACCAAAACAAATAGTTTACAGTATGCCAAGTTCACATATGTTTCAGAAATAATTTGATTACATAGATAATATAATAATTTATTAAAACAGTTTAGTCTTGAAACAATAATTTAATTTTTCAACAGTTCAGGGTAGGGAACATTTATAAAAATACGTAGCATGAAACTACTCACTTGAAAGCAAAATAATATAATCCTCGAATAGAGTGTAAAAGTCCAACTAGTGCCCTGAACCAAGTATAAATACTACACGTCACTACTAATTTAAAAATACTAAAGAATAAGAACTAAGTAACCCCAAACTAAAGCGCGCTAACACGGCTCAACCCAACTCACCGTTACTCTTAAATATTACCTAAGTTCATGTTCTTCAAGGATTAAAATCACCCAAGACATGGGTTCCGGTCGAAACTTAATTAATTGTGACTTTAAGATAAAACAGAATTTCAAACAAGCCTTCCCAACCTATTCGCTAACTTTGAAAATTACAAAACCCACTCCACGCTATTCGAAAAATTCCAATAACCTCCAGATATGATCTAATATATCCTAAGTTTCAAACTCAATTGGTTTCACTTGATTTGCTTATCAAAATAATTATCTACAATTTATTATATCCAAACAGGTTGTTTTCTGCAGCACTTTAAAGAAATTGACGGTTCTCTTAATATACACAAGAAATCAATGCAAAGCCAAAAATCCAAGAAACTAGACTCGTAACCGGTTCTAATGACGTTGATTTGATAATTTTTGGATTTATACCCAAAGAGAACAACACTCCCGAATTTACTGTTTCAGACTGGTTTCCTGGACAGATTTGAATACCTCAATTTATATGGATTTTGACTCCCAAAAATTATTAAAAAATTCAGATATGCAATTCAATATGTAATTCATCTACTGTAAAAATTTCAGTTCAAAATTCATCCGTTTGATATGGTTTCTTGATTTTTAAAGGTCATGATTATGTGCAGAATTTTTTAACTAAGAATAATACCCATTCTTTATACATGAATTTAACTCCTCAAATTTCTTAACAATATATATATATATATATACAAAATATATAAACCTACAACCTCCATGAATGAATAAAATAATAATGGAATAAGGATAAAAACAAAACCAAAAGGAAGAAGAAAGATAAAGACCTTGTACATACCCAAAAATCCATCCTTCTTTGCAACCCCCTTTCTTTTTTTTTTTCTTCTTTTCTCTCAACCCTTCTCTCCTGTGGCTGCTGTGTTTGCTGCTGCTATAGTGTTGATTATGAACCCTAGGGTTGTTATATATTGTATTAGGCAACTTAGGGTTACTTTATATATCTAAACAAAATGCTCTAAATTATTATCTCTTTGTATTATTTTATTTTCTAACCCATTAATTAAATAAAATATAACTATTATTATAACAAAATATACTTACTAACTTGCCCTCAATATTTTAAAAAAAAATAAAAATAAATCTTGCCTCTAAATTAAATGCTTTCACCACAAATTTATTTTAAGTTTAAAATTAATTAAAAGAGCCTCCAATAATATTTAATTTGCACCTTAGAATTCACCACCAAAATATTTGAGATTGTAATATTATTATTTAATTATTTACTTAATTTTTATATTCGGGTTCTCACAGTCTGGATCAAAAGACTTGGACATCCTAGCCCTCTTACTCCTTCTAGGCTCATCTAAAACCTCAATTTGATCATCACCTTAATCTTCAACATGATCATCATCACTAGCAAGCTCATCAAATTGCTCCAAAACCTCGGAACCCCTTCTTGGGTTCGGTAAGGAAAAATGTCTTCAAAGAAACATGCATTCCTTGACTCCATGATGATATTCCTATGTATGTCTGGAATTTCAGACTTATGTACAAGAAACCGATATGCACTACTATTATGTGCATAACCAGTGAATATACAATCCACAGATTTCGGGCCTATCCTAACCCGTTAGGGTGTAGGAATCGCCATAATAGCAAGACACCCCCACATTTGTAAGAATTTATAAGAAGGCTTAACGCCTTTCCATATCTCATACGGGATCTTGTCCACTTCACTTCAACACAAGTTTCACACTTGTGTGTTGTCAGAACGACCTTGTCGGACTCAAAAACCATGCGAAAACATGTTTACTAAGAAGAGTCCTTGAGACAAGATTCTTACGAATGTCCGAAACATACAGGACTTCGTTCAAGTTTAGCTATTTCCTGAGGTTAACTTCAGGACCACCTTTCCCTTAACAAATGAGGTAGTAGAGTTTCCCATAAACAACTTCTTACCATTTGTAACCGGTTCGAAAGTTGTAAACAGCTCCTTCTCGGAGCAAATGTGGCGTGTAGCCCTAGTAAAGCTAAAAGCCTCGCTACCAAAGTTGTAGCACTTCCCAAAGAACCGATAACCAAGTTCCCGCGGCTTATATGCCAGCTTCTTTGCAACACCACCCCTTGGCCCCAACTTAGAGCCCTTGTTCACAGGGGGCTTCTTCCTTGCCCCAGAAGATTTGCCATGCTCAATGACATTTGCCTTCACTGAGGAGGTACTCCCTCCTTTCTTTCTATTATCCTCCTCAATTCGGAGTCAGATAATCAGGTCTTCTTTGTAGAATTTATACAAAGTTTTAAACAAATCCTTGTGTCACAATGATTATGAAACTCTCAAAATCATATCACAGTAAAGACATTCCCAGAATGTCATCAACCGAATTAGGCACCCAAATATATTTGGTCTAACCTATCACTCTCAAGCCAATAGTCTTACTATTAGGAAACACAAATCCAGTGTTCAATAGTCTACTATTCGGAACTTCATAACATAGCTAGTAGTCTTATCACTAGGAATCACTAATTTCTCAGCATGTGGTCAGTAGACTTTCTACTACTAGGAATCACAATGTCTTAACCTGTGATCAGTAGTCACTTTACTACTAGGAATCACAACGTCCTGACATAGGATCAATAGACTCTTTCATTACTAGGAATCATCATGTCTTGACATATGACCAGTAGCCTCTCCACTACTAGGAACCATGATGTCTTGACATGTGATAAGTAATTTGTTCACTACTAGGAACCACAATCTCATAACTGTGTAGCTAGTGGTCTAACACCACCTAGGAACCACCAGTTTTCTATCTCTGTGATCAGTGATCTTGTACTCACTAGGAGCCACCAATTTAAGAATATATTTGGAATTTAAAAATCCAAAAAATATTCACCTACTATAACAGGTTGTCTCATCTTTGCTTTCAAGTAAAATCACATAGCAATCATAAATGCTATAAATAACACAAGGATACCATACTAATTGGCCTCTAATCAATTCAGAGATATTTTAATGCAATCTTATGATTTCCTTTAAGAAACTTGTGAGGCAAAGGTTGTCAGGTGGAACAACATTTCTGTTTGTCACATTTTGAAGCCATTTCTGAAACATCACAACAGAATTTCACTACTGTGATTCCAGAAATTAAACTTAACCCTTAGAAAATCCCTCAGATGGAAATTTAATTCAAAACTAGTCTCACCGTTTAACCTAGAATCGAACATGGTCAGGAATGTTCCCAGGAAGACTAGAGGGGTCACATCGGTCCCACTTAAAACCCAGTTAACCTTTTGACAAAACATCAAAGAGCATGTTGACTCCTAGTCCATAGGAAACAATTTAAAAATTAAGATTTCCAGGGGATAAACCAGGTTATAACAAACCGATTCCCAAGCAAATAAAATTTGCTACCAGAATTATACCACTCATAAAAGTTAACCGGTACTCCCGGAACTAAGCCCATTATTTCTGAATAAAATCATAAATATTTTAGCTAATGCTAAAATTTAGTTTCCTTTCTCAAAACCAAAACACTTTGGATATAATCAGATTATAACCAAAGATTTTCTCCAAACATGGTTTTCCAACACTTTGGGAATAAAATGATTAAACCCAAAGACTTCCTCAAACTCCAAAGGTTTGAAACCAAATCCGTCTTAGTTGTCATTTCTGAACAAATAAGAACTACTCTTTAGCCAAAGTTAAACACTTTGGTTTCTATCACAGAAAACCAAACCAAGTTCCAAACTTACAAGCAATTTAAAAATTGCCATAACAATTACACGCATATAAAATGCTTCTAACAAAATAAGCAAATAAAACTTGCTACCATAAATTGGTAAACAAACCAACTAAATCTCAAACAAAACATGCTTCAAACATTTTAAATAAAATAGCCAATCCATAAGGATTCTATTTAGTCTAAAAGCCTTTCCACGCTTAGGTATTCTTATTCAACACAAAAGTTAGTAGTCCAAATATTTTTGTTTTTACATCCCAAATACTATTCATTTGGTTTTGTATTTGTTTTTCCATTCCCTTTCGCATAAGTATTCCTGTAAAGAAAGTTAGCAGAAAAAAAAACTACAACAAAATACAAACAAATAATCTAAGCAAAAATAAATATAATAAATAATTGAAACCATCTAGCCAACTATTTATAAAATTAACCAATGAATTAAAATGCCAATTAAATTAAAACTTTAAAATAAAGTTCAATACTCATGAGTTATGAATGAAATTAATTCATAATAAACATTTAAACTAATAACTCCAAATAAATAAGTTAAATTCAAAGTTAATGCACCCAATTAAATAATTCAGATTAATGCACCCAATTAGATAATTCAGATTAATGCACCTAATTAAATAATTCACATTAATGCACCCAATTAGATAATTTAGATTAATGCACCTAATTAAATAATTTAGATTAATGTACCCAATTAGATAATTTAAATTAATGCACCTAATTAAATAATTCACATTAATCATGTACACAATTCATAAAAACTCTATAACTCCAAAATACATTAAATTATGTAATCTAGTCTAGAAAATAATAAGCATGTAACAAATTAAAACTAGAATAGAATTAGCATGTCAAAATTGCAACATCCATAAATTATATTTTATAACCTTAAAATTCATGCAAATCATGGTAGGGGAATGATGAACCATACGCATAAAACAAGATCATAGAGCATTCTAATTAAACTAAGCAATTAGAGAATAACATTGCATAATTTACAATCATTGAAATAGTGAGCAATTCCGCAACAATTCCTAGTGACATTATACAAAACTAACCTATTAGTCTATATAAATCTATTCGATCAATTTCATAGAAAATATATATAAATCTGTTTTAAGCTTGTTGTTTAAATTGTGAAATTAAATAAATAGATTTATGAAGAAATCAAAATTATATACCAAGAACATATGCAGATAATTACAACTAAATTTCAACAGAAATACACAAAACAATAAATGGTAAAGAAACGAAACCGAAGCCTGCACGGTAGCAGTTTCCTTAAAACAGATTTCGCCGCCTCACGGGTCGAGTGCTTGAGGAAACTCGGCGTCTGTCTCCCAGGATACGACGGTCAAAACCAGCTACGGTAGAAGCACTTTCTATCTAGCTTAGCGAACAAAAACAGTGGCAGCACTCTCTCACAATAGGAACTTTCTAGCAAACTGACTTGTAAAATGGAAGCAAAAATTTCTATCTTCAAACTTGATAGGAGGGTCTCAATTTATACATGTAAAAGGGAGAGAAGAAGAGCCTCTAGCCTTTAAGACTGGTCATTAAAACACCAAGCATCCATAGCCCCTTTCCAAAATTATGAAAAGTTTGGATGTCCAAAGGATTCACGCCTTTTAGCCAAGAAAAAGGATTTAAATACTCTTTAAAATCCTATTCATGAATCTAACATCATGAAACAATTTCTTGGCAATTTCTTATTCAAAACCCAATGATTTTTTGGCTCACTTGGACCCAACACAAAAGATGGTTGGGACTCACTTTAATATTTAATTAAAGTCACCACACTTTAATATTAAATTAAAGTCACTAAAAAATCATTTTTTCCAACAGTCCCAACCTCCTTCATCATCAAGGATAGAGCTAACTTTTGTTATGTCTTTGATGTGAGGTCCATGACTAGTTTTGCATAATGGTTGCAAGCCACACCACCAATTAGTCCAAAGTGAAATACTTTCTCCATTACCTACACTCCATTTGATATTATTTTCTAATACTTCCCTATTTCTTATGAAGCTTTTCCATGTATGAGATGCTTGGCTTTTAGTTGGCCAATTAGATAGAGAGTGCTTTTTGAGATATTTTGATTTAAGGATTGAGCACCAAAGATACTCAGAATTATTGACAAATTTCCATCATAGTTTAGCAATTAGAGCAAAATTTTGTTCTCTTGCCTTTCTAATGCCTAGGCCCCCTTGTTTCTTACTTCTACAAGCATTATGCCAATTGACCAGATGAACTTTCTTAGCATTTTCAGTGCTTCCCCAAAGGAAGTTTCTATTTAGCCTATCATTTTTGTCACAGATATTTCTAGGAAGTTCCATAGTCTGCATTAGGTGGTTAGAAATGGCTGAGGTGATAGACTTAACAAGGATTGTTCTTCCAACAAAGGATAGGTTCTTAACTTTCCATCCAAATAACTTGCTAGACATCTTCTCAATGATATCCTTAGTGTGGACATTGTTAATTCTTTCATGAAGGAGGGGGGTTCCTAGGTACTTACCTAAGTCATTGGTTAATGATATGCCACATTGATAACTCAAAGGAAGGGCTTCTCTTTGGGAGATGTTAGGGGAGACATACATTTTTTACTTTTGAAAGTTGATTTTTTGGCCAGATATTTCACAAAACTCAGAGAGATCATCCATGACACAATCACAGTTATTTCTGTTGGGCAAAAAGAATTAAGTCATCTACAAAGAAAAGATGGGAGATAGGTATACTATTTTTGGAAGCTTTAAGGCCTTTCCAATCTCCCATTTCAGTTCTGAGATTAATCATATTGGATAGATTTTCCATGCAAATAGCAAATAAATATGGGGACAGAGGATCTCCATTGGGAAGGGTCTCTCCATTCCAAAGAATAGCAGAACTGACATTAGAGACACAATTCATAATAATAATATTGATCCAGCCAGAGTCAAACTTAAACTGCTTTAGAGTGTTAAGAATAAAATTCAAAAAATGCAATCATAAGCTTTTTCAAGATCAGTTTTTATAACCATATCACCAGTTTTACTTTTCTTATTTTTGAGAGTGTGAATGATCTCTTGGGTTATGATTATGTTATCAGTAATTGTTCTACCATGAATAAAGCTATTCTGATTGGGACTAATGAGGTCAAGTAAGAGAGGTCTGATGCGGTTGACAATAATTTTGGTGATGGTTTTATAAATGACATTGCACAGGCTTATGGGTCGAAATTGTTTAATGGATTCAAGGTTCTTCAGTTTGGGGATAAGAACAATCAAGGTCTCGTTAATCTCCTTGGGGATGGTTTTGGTATTATTTAATGAAATTGCAAACAGAAAGGCCAACAGTGTTCCAATGGTTGTGGTAAAATACAGCTTGAATACCATATTTTCCAGGGGCTTTATAAGCTTTTATGTTTTTAATGGCATTCCAAATCTCGAAATTGCTTATATGGGCTCTAAGTCTATCATTGTCTTCCCTAGTGATGGTAACTTTTTCAATATTGTTCCAATTATCTAGGCTAATAGTCTCTTCATCTTTGAACATTTTGTTAAAATGGTCATTGATGTGAGTTTTGAGAATTTCAGTACTGGATATCCAATTTCCTCCCTCATCTTTTAGAACATTTATTTTCAATTTCCTGCGTATGGTGAAGGTAGATATATGATAGAATCTAGTGTTTTTATCACCCAAGGTAAGCCACTTAGCTCTAGTTTTCTGAAACCAAAGCACTTCTTGAAAAAAAGGGTTGCATTATATTGATTGATGAGATCTTTCTCAAGCAAGAAAAGGTTGTGGGAATAAGCCCAAGCTTGAGATTTTTGAATTCTTTCAATGCGGGCAAGCAAATTCTTTTTCTCTTAAAAATGTTTTCATAAATTTCTTTATTCAAAGTTTTTACATTATGCATGAAGACAATAATAGCATCAATAAGTTTATGTTCCATATTCCACCAAGATTTTTTAACAACATCAATAAAATTGGACTGATATAGCCATGCTGTTTCAAATCTAAAGGCTCTATTTAGGGGACTAAGAGGGTACATACCTTGAGTGAAGACTATTGCTGGGAAGTGGGTGGAATAGGTTCTTGGTAAAGTCCTCAGTGTTCCTTTAGGAAATAAAGGCCCTCGATTTGTCATTGCTCATGGCTCTGTCAAGTCTTTCCATGGTATTTACTAGCCTTTGTCTGTTGTTGGTCCAGGTGAGTCTAGGCCCCACACTTCTAAGATCCATGAGATTACAGTTATTTATTTGATTTGAGAATTTTTGGGATCTGTTGTGGTTATGATTTGTCCATGGTACTTGCAATGTCTTCAAGGTTATCCCATAAGTCTTCTCTAATTGAGGGGTTGGGACTAGCATACACTGCTGAGAGACCTAATCTTCGTAATCTTCTTTATGTATTGTGGCTTGTATGACTTGATTGTTGATGACTGATGTTCAAACATTAACTTGATCGGTGTCCCAAAGAAGCCAAATTCCTCAAGTTCTCTCCATAGGATCCAAGATTGTAGCAGTAGGATACCCTAAATTGTTTTAAAAAGTTGCCCATAGAACTGAAAGAGATTTTGGTTCCATCAGAATGATAACTCCAGGTTTATGGTTGCGGATTAACTCTTTCATATTTTGCTTGAAAGCATTATTGCCAGCCCCATGGCAGGTCTAGAATAGGATGTTGAAAGGCTCCATATCAGGATATGAGGGTAGTGGGTCAGTATCCATACTTGTAAGTATGCTACGAATCCTTCTATGATCTTGATCAATTGATCTCATAGGTGCCATCTTAAGCGAATGAGCTGGGGGCCCTAGTTTAGAGCTCTAGCTTGGTTCGATTCTCAATCCTATCTGCTCTATCCACCAGGCTATAGCGACACAGTGAATTGATTCAATCCCTTGTTCTAACAACAAGCCCGTCGGGTGATTCTCCATCTTGTGAATTGATACTTCGGGTAGTGGTCTCTCTTCATTCTTTACTAGTGGTTCCAGGATCTAAGGGTTTGGGTTTTCTTCTTGCTTCATCTTCCTATGCTTAAGCTGGTTCTAGGTTAAGGTAATTAGTATTTTAAGGGATTAAAGCATCTACAATCATCTCTTCAATTGGGATTGCACTGGATTCGGTAGTGCTTCCTGTACGGGAAAGAAATAAACATTCTCGTATTATCCTGTTGATCAAGTCTACACTCCTCCGTACGTCGTCGCTTTATCACCTGAAAACACAAACGTGAGCTAGCCGGCGGGTGTGTGCCGAAAACCTCTCTGATGCGTAAGTCAGCACCATAGACAAGTAGACAAAAGCTCTGTGTATTCGGGAAGCAAAAATTGTGTTACCTCTTCGCAGGTGATATTTGTGAGCTTTATAGGTTTTGTGTGGCACAATTCTAGTAGGACTTTTACTTCTCCATGCAGAGTCCTCTTAGGATTTAACCTCCTGAAGGATAATCCTTATCCTCCAACACCCCCCTCACTGCTTAAACCAAGTGAGATGGTTCTTCTATGGCCGGGCTACCACGACCGAAGTAAAATGACCATGCTATGCTAGCAACCATATGGCCGAGACTCAACTAGCCTGGTCTTTTACTCCGCAGTTTGTACCTCGGTTTCCCTGCCGAGACCGAGCTAAATTAAGAGTGAGGCTTGCTATGTCTACATTATGCCTTGGTTCGAAATAGTGCGGCCAAGCTAACCACGCCTATGGTAACTGAGATACCTACGCAAGATTATGACCGAGTTAACTTTATGTGACGACCGAGCTTACCTCGGGACCGGCGTAACTTCAAGATTCTCCTAGACCGGTCTAACTCTATGGCCCTTTTACTCAGCCCTTTGTATTGCGGTCCAAAACGGCCCATTTACCCAGCTCGGCCCAATTTTCCATACAAATTACCCTCACAATTGCCCCTTAATTCCATCTGCGAAGCATGATAGGGATTACCTTACTTCCAGCTGAGCTAAGATTCCTCTTCTGTTCTAGCCGAACTAAATTCATACCGGGCTGTACTTGTTTGGTCAGAACGTCCCTTCAATCACAGCTACTGAATCGATTCTTATTCTAATGACACGTGGCCGGTCCTGAGGTAAGCTCTAAGTTGGTTTTTCCTACCAACCTTTAGATTGGTTTTTCCAGCCAACCTAAAGTAAAGTTGTTTGGTTATTCCGACCAAACGTCCTGCAGCCTGGATCCTTATCCTGGGCTTAGGAGGGGTGTTGGTTTTTCCAGCCAACCTTTAGATTGGTTTTTCTAGCCAACCTAAAGTAAAGTTGTTTGGTTATCCTGGCCAACGTCCTGCAGCCTGGATCCTTATCCTGGGCTTAGAAGGGGTGTTGGTTTAATCCAGCCAACCTCTAAGTTGGTTTTTCCTGCCAACTTAGAATAAAATGTTTACAATGTTTCTGACTTGCTAAAACTTTCTTTTACAGAAAATAACTATGCTGAAAAGAACTGACTTTATTTAATTGATGAGAAGAAAAAAAAATTTACACCAATTTTTAAAAGAAAAAGCTAAAAATAAAATAATTTGAGATTGGCAGTATTCCACGGCCTGGGAATTGTCTTGCCGTCCTCGTCTTCTATGTGGTATGCCCCTTTGCCTGCTAATCCAACCACTTTGTAAGGTCCTTCCCAATTAGGCCCTAACTTGCCATCTCCGGGCACCAAGGTGTTTCCCATCACTTTGCGCAGTACCCAATCTCCAACCTTGAATTGTCTTGGATGAACTGTTTTATTGTATTTCCTGGATAACTCTTGTTGATACGAGGCAATGTGAACCAGTGCTCTTTCTCTTTTTTCCTCTGCAAGGTCGAGTTCCAAAGTTATGGCTTCGCCATTTAAGTCAGGATGTGGGATCATTGCTTCCATGCCATAAGCTAAGGAGAATGGTGTTTCTCCAGTTGATCGTCGTGGTGTAGTACGGTAAGCCCATAAAACATGAGGGAGTTCCTCCGCCCACTTGCCTTTGGCTTTTTCTAACCGTTTCTTCAGTCCATCCAATACTACCTTGTTTGATGCTTCTGCCTGACCATTTGCTTGGGGATATGCCGGCGTAGAATTCTAGAACTCTATCTTGTACTCTTCACAAAAGCATCTGAAGATTCTGCCGTCGAACTAAGTGCCGTTGTTTGAGATTAGGGCTTTTGGTATGCCAAACCAAGTGATGATATTCTGCCAGACGAACTTCTTCACATCTTTTTCTTTGATTGATGCCAATGCTTCTGCTTCCACCCACTTTGTGAAGTAGTCTGTTGCTGCGAGAAAGAACTTCCTGTTTCCGGGTGCTGTTGGAAGTGGTCCTACTATGTCCAAGCCCCACATTGCGAAAGGCCATGGGCTAGTCAATGGTAGGAGTTCTCTAGCTGGTTGATGTATTTGGTGCGCGAATTTCTGGCATTTCTCGCACTTCTTCACATATTTCTCCGAGTCTGCCTGTATGTATGGCCACCAGTATCCTTGCAAAATGGCCCTGTAAGCTAGCGATCTTCCACCTTGATGGCTTCCGCACACCCCTTCGTGTATCTCGTATAAGAATGCTTCCACTTTGCTGGGGTGGACACACTTTAGATAGGGTCCTGAGAACGACTTTTTGTATAAGGCCATGGATGGGGAGGGCCAAAATCGTTGGGACTTTGCTCTTATTCTGTTGGCTTCTTTCTTCTCTTTTGGTAAGATACCCTCATTTAAGAATAGGATGATGGGATCCATCCAAGAGGGGCCTAGCTCTGTGCAACATACCTCTTCTCCTTCAGGGTCTTCAATGCTTGGTCTAGGTAGGTAGTCGATCAGTAATGGATGGGGGATGGAAGTATCTGCCATTGAGGCAAAGCCTGCTAGTTCGTCCGCTCTGCTGTTTTCCTCCCTGCCGATTTGTTCTATCCTGACCACTTCAAATTTCTTAATCTCTATTCTGACCAATTCTTGGTACTTGGCCATCCTGTCATCCTTTGCTTCATAGTCGCCAGAAATTTGGTTTACCACCAGCTGTGAGTCGCTGTAGACCATTAGTTCGGTGGCCTTCATGTAGAATGCTGATTTGAGGCCTGCAAGAAGCGCTTCATACTCTGCTTCGTTGTTTGATGCTGGGAAGCCAAGGTTGATTGCCTGCTCCACTACTAGGCCGTCTGGAGAGATGAGGACTATGCCGAGCCCTGCTCTATGCCGGTTGGATACTCCATCCACGAAGAGCTTCCACATCTCTCCAACGAACAACTTCCAGCAAGTGGAGGGATCAGAAGATCCCTTGGGGTCTTCCATGTTGCTGGTGTCCTCTTCAAGGTTCATGCTTGCTGTCTGTCCCTTGCTATCTAACTGTTCCAAGTCTTTATTTGTTGGTGAGTCTTGACTTGGTGTAGCATGGTTTCCCTCTTCCTTCCTTGCTTTGCTTTGATCTGTCTTGGCGTCTGACTGAGTATCCTGTACTAGGGGTTGCGCTATTCCTGCGTCAACTTCTATCCCTAGTTTGGTCGTTTCAGTAAGATCGACTGGGCAGATATGATGACTTCCTGGTGTGAATTCTGCGACAAAATCCACCAATGCTTGAGCTTTTATTTCGGTCATGGGTTGGAACTTGATGTCGTATTGCCCCAACTCTACTGCCCACTTCAGAATTCGCCCAGAAAAGTTCGCCCTCTCAAACAAAGCTTTTAGTGGAAAGGCTATGAGGACGACTATGGTGTGGGCGTGAAAGTAGTGTGACAGCTTCCTTGAGGCCATCATCAAGGGCAATGCCAGTTTTTCCAGCGGCAAGTACCTTGTTTCGGCGCCCAGTAATGTCTTGCTGACATAATAGATGGGCAGATGTTGGATTTCTTCTGTGCGGACCAACACTGCGCTAATTGCGTGCTGGGAGACTGCCAGGTATAGGAAGAGTTCTTCTCCAGGTACTGGGGTGACAAGTAGTGGTGGGGAAGACATGTATTCTTTTAAGCTTTCCAGGGCGTGGTCGCATTCTTCATCCCACTCAAACTTGGCCTTCAAGGCATGAAAAAATGGTCGTAGTCTATCTAACGACCGACTTATGAACCGATTGAGCGCAGCTGCCATGCTGGTGAGATGCTGCACTTTCTTTACCGAGTTTAGTCTCTCCAAATCCTGGATTGCTTTGATCTGAGAGGGGTCCGCCTCTATACCCCGGTTGGTCACAAGGAAGCCTAGGAATTTGCCGGATCCTACTCCGAACGCACACTTGGACGTATTGAGGCGCAGCTTGTACTTCTTCAGGATCTCAAACATCTCGCCTAGGTCCTTGAGATGGTCATTCTCATCCTTGCTCTTGACCACCATGTCATCGATGTAAGCCTCCATTGTTCTGCCTAACAATGGTTCAAACATCTTGGTGACCATCCGTTGGAATGTTGCCCCTGCGTTCTTTAGGCCAAAGGGCATGACCTTGTAACAGTATAGTCCTCTTGGAGTTGTAAAGGATGTGACCTCCTGGTCTGGTTCATGCATGGCGATCTGATGGTAGCCTCTATATGCATCGAGAAAGCTAAGTCGGTTGTGCCCCGCCGTCAGGTCTACCAGTTGATCTATCCGTGGTAGAGGAAAGCTGTCTTTTGGGCACGCCTTATTGACTGTTTTATAGTCGACACAGACACGCCACTTGCCATTCTTCTTTGGTACTACGACTGTGTTGGAGCCATCTTGGATAGTGCACTTCTCTAATTGCTCATGCTTCCAGCAGGTGTCCTACTTCTTCTGCCACTATCTCGGCATGATGGAGTGTCGATCTACGGGTGCGTTGAATGATTGGTCTGGTGGATGGGTGGACATTGAGTTGGTGACAGATGAAGTTGGGATCAATGCCTGGCATGTCGTATGGTGTCCAAGCAAACACTTCGATATTGGAGGTCAAAAATTCCAAGACCTCCAATCTCTCAGTGCTGGACAATGATGAACCGAGCGAAAAGAACTTATCCGGGTTCTCTTCATCTATTCTCACCTCTGCCAAGTCTTCTACCGCTTTCTGATTAGTCGCTTTGCCTACATCTGCGAACAGTTCATTACTCTCAGGTTCTTCCACTGAATGAACATATCCTTTGGCAGCGCGGCTGCCGTTTACCATGACAAAGCATTGCTTGGACATAATCTGATCTCCGTAGACCTCTTCAATTACACCGGTGTCGTTGGGGAACCACATTACTTGGTGGTAGGATGACGCCACCGATCGCATGGCATGCAGCCATGTTCTGCCCAAGATGATGTTGTAAGAGGAGGGGACCTTCAATACCCAGAACTCCACTTGTTTCGTCACGCTTCCTGCTCTGACTGGAAGAATTATTTTGCCGACGGACCATTCTGGCATGGAGTTGAATCCAATTAGGGGAGATACGGCAGGCGCCAAGTCTTTGTCCTGTAGCTTCAATTGTTTAAATGTTTCGTAATACATGATTTCACATGAACTACCCTGGTCAATCAGGATCCGCTTGACGTCAAAATCCTTGACTCGGAGAGTGACGACCAGGGCATCATTGTGAGGGCAATATATCCATTCTAAGTCTTTATCCGAAAAAGACATGACGTTTGTGGCCTCTGTTTTCCCCTTCTTGGTGGCAGGTTGGGCACTTAGCACCTCTCTCAAGTGGTCAGCCTTTTTGATTGATCCCCTGAGCTCGCATACACACTCAGGTTCAAAGACTCCATGTATCACATTGATAGTGCCTTGAGGTGGGGCGTTGATTGGCATCTCGTTGGGGTTATTATGGTCCTGGGGGGCTGGCTACGTCCCTCCTTCAATGTATTTATCCAAGTGACCTGCTGCCACCAACTCCTCCAGGTGCTATTTCAATGGCGTGCAATTCTCAATGCGGTGCCCCTTTTCTTTATGGAAGGTGCACCACGATCTTTCGTCGTAGTCTTTCTGTGCTTCTCCTAGCTTAGCTGGCCATTTGACGAAAGGCTCATCGCGTATTTCGCTCAAAATCCGATAGATCGGTTTCTTGAATACTGTGGTTATGGCCGTGCGGACCCTCAACCATCTTTTATCCTGGTCCTCTCCGTTGTCTCGTCTGGCACGTCCGTTTCTGTTAGGTCGATTTACCGTGTTGACCTTTGCTGAGGTCTTCTTTTCTGGCACTGTGGTCGCGCCAGATTTTGCTTTGGCACGTGCGCCATCCTCTTCTACCATGATGTGCTGATGCACTCTTTCTATCAAGGTTTCCATAGTGAGGGGTGGTGTCATAGTGATTGAGTCCCTTAGTCTGTTCTCGACCGGGAGGCCTCTTTTGGTACTGTGCAATGGCGAGATTGGTGGGGCAGTCCCCAATCTGATTGAAGGTCTCCCAGTAGCGACTATTATAGGATCTTAGGGTCTCTTTTTCATCCATGTCGATGGAGAGTAACTGGTCGATCTCCACCGGGGTTTTAGTGTTTGTCCTGAACCTCGTTATAAACGCTTCTGCCAACTGCGCCCAGGAGGCTATGCTGCCTTCTGGAAGTTTTTCGAACCAAGTCAAGCCTAGGTCACCAAGGCTAGATGGGAAGAGTATGCACATCAAGGCCTCGTTTCGCCTGTATACAGCCATGACCTGACGAAAGTGGCTCAAGTGTGAGTAGGGGTCCGTCTTCCTTTCATATGTAGTGAATTTGGGCTGAAGGAAGCCTGATGGTAGGGGCGCGTTTTCAATTGCCGGAACGAAATGTGAGGTTTGCAGCCTTGCTAGTGCCTTGTCCGTTGGTTCGTAGGCAAGGCGCGGTATTGGCATTCCAACCTCGACGCTTCCATGCGTCCGAGGAGCCAACCGCTGTAAGGCAGAAATTCTGTGTGGATCTCGTGCCCTGGCATCCTCCTTGCATCGTGCCTTTTCTTCGAGCACGGTTCGTAAGTCGGATGATCTGGGTAACTCCGTCTGTCTAGATCTGGTTTGGTGCGTATGTGAGGGCCAATACGTGCTTCCTTCAATGTACGATCTTTCAGATCTCGTCCTCTCAGACCTGGAGTGACGAGTTCTAGAAGACCTGGATTGAGTATCGCCTGTCCTGAGGCTTCTGCTCTCTCCTTGCGAGGGTGTGGTATTCCTACTACGATTTTCTGAGTGGTGAGGGGGCGTCTTGTTTTTGCGCCCCTCTCCTGTCGCCACTTATTTTCTCTTCATCTGGCGCTTCAAGGCCTCCATCTCCGCCGCCATCTTCCTTATTAATTCATCTTGCTCCTTCACGCGGTCTTCCAGAGCTTGAGGATCAATCCTCCGCCTTTGCCTGTCAGGACTTTGCGAACGAGAGTGACGGGGGCTGTTAGTCCGCCTCCCCCTAGTATCCCTCCTGGTGTTATGTCGTTGGGGCTCCAAATCTGCCATGGGAGGGATAGAAGGTAGTCATTCACGCCTTGCACCCCCATCTGGTGTTTGCCCGTCGATGGCGGACTGCGGTAAATCTTCATTGTGCGCCATTGTTTCTAAAGAGAAGAAGCTTAATCAAGAGGTTTTGTTCTGTCTCAATTCCCACAGACGGCGCCAATTGTACAGGAAAGAAATAAACCTTCTCGTATTATCCTGTTGATCAAGTCTGCGCTCCTCCGTACGTCGTCGCTTTATCACCTGAAAACACAAACGTGAGCTAGCTGGCAGGTGTGTGCCGGAAACCTCTCCGATGCCTAAGTCAGCACCATAGACAAGTAGACAAAAGCTCTGTATATTTGGGAAGCAAAAATTGTGTTACCTCTTCGCAGGTGATATTTGTGAGCTTTATAGGTTTCGTGTGGCACAATCCTAGTAGGACTTTTACTTCTCCATGCAGAGTCCTCCTAGGATTTAACCTCCTGAAGGATAATCCTTATCCTCCAACACCCCCCTCACTGCTTAAACCAAGTGAGATGGTTCTTCTATGGCCGGGCTACCACGACCGAAGTAAAATGACCATGCTATGCTAGCAACCATATGGCCGAGACTCAACTAGCCTGGTCTTTTACTCCGCAGTTTGTACCTCGGTTTCCCTGCCGAGACCGAGCTAAATTAAGAGTAAGGCTTGCTATGTCTACATCATGCCTTGGTTCCAAATAGTACGGCCGAGCTAACCACGCCTATGGTAACCGAGATACCTACACAAGATTATGACCGAGTTAACTTTATGCGACGACCGAGCTTACCTCGGGACCGGCGTAACTTCAAGATTCCCCTAGACCGGTCTAACTCTATGGCCCTTTTACTCAGCCCTTCGTATTGCGGTCCAAAACGGCCCATTTACCCAGCTCGGTCCAATTTTCCATACAAATTACCCTCACACTTCCCAAGGTGCTAAGGTTTGCAGAGGTTGGTATATGTGTCAATTTACTATTGGTTTCTTGGGATATTGTGTCCTTTTGAATATGAATCTATTCACTCCTTTTGTTTTCACTATAGCAGGGTGGATCATAGGAAAGAACTATGCAAGTACCAGGCAACAAATTCAAATGCTCAGGAAAATCAACGAAACTAATAACTGCCGGACGAGAGAATAGCCGGAGTTTCGGGAAGCAATGACAGTGCTTAAACGGTCAATTTGTCAGACAACAGAAACCTACAACAGCCTGAGGTAGATGATGAAACCTATGGGCCATGGATGATGGTGACAAAGAAAAATCGAAGGCCTAATATTATGAAAAAGTCCCAAATTAGCAGACCGAGCCCAAGCAACAATAGATTCGCTGGGTTAAACAACCCAATTGACCAAGAGGAAGAACAATGCAGAGGCAAGAAAACCACTCATATGGGAGTATAGAAGGAACCACACAACTTCATCCCTGAACCATCTTCTGGACCTGCAACAACCCAACATGTACAAAAGCCCACCACCAATACAAATATAAAACCCAATACTCAGAAAGGACAAACCATCCCAAAGATCCCCAATAGGTCCCAACCCCAAGTAAATCCCTAAGAAGAGAATGAGACTCGAAACCAAGAGATTTGGTCTGATAAATAAGTGTGTGCCTTCTTGAGTAATAATAAAAGTAAACTTGTAAGGATACCAAACGGACCTATATCTAGGCAAAACGAGATGGTCAATTTGTACTTCTATCCTTAGCCCAATGCATGATAATTTTCACCAATTTGGGTTTTTTCATTTGTACAACTTGAACTATATATTATAATGTCAACATGATCCTTACGATATCCATATTTCATTTATTAGGCCAGATGTGGGTTCTAGGAAAAGGGAATATTAAAAAAAAAAAAAATCACTTGTTAAAACCATTTTATATTATTAGGAAAATAAAATAAAATTGGTAGTCATAGTCTTCTATTATTTTAGATAAAAGGACCCTCAATGTTAGCAATTGATATCACACAAAACACATGTTGTTTTTAGATATCGAATTATCTGAAAACTTAAACATTCATTAACTATTTTATTTAGAACTTTGCTTTTCATAAAATTTTTATAATCTTCTTGTTGAGATTTATTAAATAAGATCTATAATGAAAATTAAATTTCAAAAAAAATAAAAAATAATGAAATTTTCACTAAGTTTGCTATTTTCAAAATTGTCGATGAAATTTCACTAAAATTAATAAAATTTCATTATCAGTAATTGTCAATGAGATTTCACTGACTAAATAACTAAAAGTCAGTGTAATTTTACTGACAAGAACCAATGAAAGTTCACTAAAGTTTGTGAAAATTCATATTAAAAATATAGTGAAATTTCACTATTTGAGAACACTAGATCTACTTTACTAAGAATTATTGCAAAAATAATGAAAAACAATGACAAGATACTCTTATTAGCAGTTCCACAAACATGTGGTCCACATTATATTGACCTTAACATAAACAAAAGAGAAATTTAACCAAGAAGTCAAAAATTTTAGCACCCCACCTTCCTTTGTCACCCCTTTCTTCTTGCTCTTACCAAGTTGTTGACAATAAGCTGGTGGCATTCATTGGCTACTCAAGAGTTTCTATGTGCAATTTCATTCCTTAATAACAAGGAAATAAAATTTATTTGAAGATCTAGTTGTTGATTTTCTTCATCAGATAGTAAATATTGTTCAAAATTGTATAAGACTAAATCGGAGAGTAGAGATATGAATAGTGATGATTTTTTGTAAAAGTTGTTTGTAAAAGTTGAAGGCCGGTTGAACCCGTTGACAAAGGATTGGTTGAACCCGTTTTTACCCGTGGCTAGTATATACTAATAATCTTTATACATGTACAAAACCCGTATAAAAATATTGTTACGACGGAACAAATGAAAACGAGAAAAGAAAACAAGCAATCACACAAGAATACGAACATATACGTGGTTCAGCTATAAGCCTGCATTCACAGGCGAAGAATGACAAACTATTTCACTATCAAAAGAAGGAGAAAATACAAGGTGTGGTTATATTTCTTCTAAAAGCATTATCATCCAACTAGTTAATTTTTGTTATATTTTAATTTAAAATTGACCTTTTCTATTTTGACTATATGTATTTTAAATACACTATCCAACAAACTCTCTTGTCATGCTATTTAAACCTTATTTTTATTAATTTTAATTTTAAATTATTTTTTATTAACTATACACAACTAATTCCAAAATATCAAAAGATTTTTTTATTTTTATTTTTTATTTTTATAATATTTAACTAGTCCAAACAACTAGTTACATTTTAATAGCTAATTTGATGGAGTTGAAATTTAATGATTTACTCACTATTTTAACTAAAAAAATAAAAATAACTAGCTTGATGGAGATGTTCTAAGCTGTGTGTAACAATACAATAATCCTAATTCACAAAATAATCCACATATATACGAAGATCTGTATATCAAGGAGCTAGATCGGAAACCTCACCATTTGCCCATTAGTCAGGTCGACCAGGTCGCGAACAGATTACAAACACAAACCAATAGAATACAAGACATCCCCCAACAAATATTGAGTGAAAAATAACTATTTAAAATATACAAAATTCAAATAAATAAAGCTCCTAAGTTCATCCAAAGAGAAATGATCTCTGCATCTGGAGAAGGGAACCACATGAAGTCCTTAGAGAATTTGTTTTGTTTAGTTGAGAATTGTAAGGAGTTTGGAGAAAGTAAAATCTCAACTTAATTGAATTGGGACTTTATTAAAAGGGGACAACATGAGTCAGTCATCAAGTAATGTGGGTTGGATAAAATTCAAATGCAAATACGTGTGCGTGACGGAGCTTTCTAAATGAGTTCAAAACAAAGTGAAATTCTATTTTATTTTATTTATAATATTAATAGATCTATCTATCTATCTTTCTATCTATCTATATATAATAGTTGGACATTTTTTATAATCACGTTCTTGTTTAGAATTGTACTATTATTTGAAAATTATTAACACATGTTTTGAGAATACTCGTTAGTAATTTTTTTTTTTTTTAATACACCGCAGTTTGTAATAAGGCAAGGGATAGTTTTGTCTAATAATCTCTTAGCATGTTTGTTAATGTGCGTATTTATAATTTCTTGTGTATATTAAAAATAAAATAAATAAATAAAAACTCGTTTGGTTACTATTGTCTCAAGTTTCAAAAACTTCGTAAAACCTTTTCTAAATTTTTGTAACTATAAAAAATTAATTTCACTTGTTGAAAAAATAATAAAATCATTCATTCAACTTTTTCTTCACCCTTTAGTTATCATACCACTTATCACTACGACCAACCACTAAATTCAGCAATTTCATCTCTAGCCGCCGTATATCCAATTACCACCCCTAACAACTACTTACGGCCACTATCTCTCCTAGTTTACCACTATCTCTGTCTGCCTGCGAGTTGGCTACCATCTCAAATCATCAACAGTTATCTTTAATCACTACCTCCTGCAGCTAGCAACACGTCCTATCATGCGAAATTCACCTTTGACCACTTTAGACAGCAACTAGCTCTGAAAACAAGTTTAACATCCACACCTTTTTTTTTTTATTTTTTTTGGATCAAAATAAATAACATACTGTAAAAATTATGAAAAGATGACCACAACAAGATGATAAATTCTGTAATAGAAGATAGTTTATTCTATGTTGTGAGGGCCGAATATTGGAAGTCGTAGGTAGGAAGAGGTATGTGAGAACCATTACACTTAACTTAGAAAACAAGTAATCTTGAGTGCAGAAAATTGACTTGTCCGTCGGAGTGCTAATTCCGGCATCCCCGACCGGAGTGTTTATTCTTTTTTAGGTGATTAGCAGAGGATCACGAATGTCTTCCAGGAAGAGAAGAGTATTTCCACACCACTTCTTCACATATGTATAACACCACTAGCAATTATATGCGAAGTTGGTGAAAGCACTACCGGTTATCTTTCTTAAAATAGTAGGAAACGCAGTTTGGGAAGAAAGATTTTTGTTTCTTTTAGGTTAAAATTTACAAAAAGATAAAATAGGTTAAAATAGCTAATAAGACAAAATATTACATCAAACTCATAATCATGTCACTTTTTCTCTTACAAACATCACATTCAACTACAAAAAAATATAATCATCTTTCCAAATACAAAAAATTTAACTTACTAAAATAACAATTTTCTAAACCCCCACATAGACACATGATAGTCTTTGTTACCAAGGATTGGATCTGGGGGAGCGGATGGGAGCCTTTGTACCCCAAAAATTTGAATTAATATTTATATATTATATTAGAAAATTTAAAATAATTAAAAATTATAAAAATTTATACTCCTAAACATATTTTCGCACTGTTATAGTGATAATTTTGAATCCGTTTGTATTACCAGTGTGGAGGTCCTTCTTTAGTTATGTGGAGTAGTTGGCACGTACTTTCATCTAACCAATTGTGACTAATTGCTATGACTATGAGAGGTCATAGTCTCTGGAAGAAGAAAATTTATTAAGACTAATTGCCATGACTAAGACATGGTCTCTAGGAGAAAAAATTATTGAGTGTTTTTAGGGTAATTGTTCTAGGTCTTACTAAAAAGTGTTCTTAAAATGAAGGGTATAATTTCAACAAGTTCAATTTGAGTCTAGTCTAAAAAAATTTAGGACTTGCAATATATATTTTAAATTTGGTGTAGGCTTAGATAAAAATTTAATAGCTCAGTCCTCGTTTGGGTTATTATTTTTATTTTTATTTTGAAATTTTGATTTTTTATGAAAAAATATGAAAAAAAGTAAAGAGAGTGATGTGACAACTTATACAAATTTTTTTTTTTTTTGACTTTTTATGTTGTCCTCAAACCAACCAAATTAAATTTAAGCCAAACTTAGACAGAGACATTGGATAATATGAGCAACTCAAAACCAAAATTACATTTATAAATATATAAAAATATTGAAAAGATATATATATAAATTATTAGTTACTGCCGATCAAAAAAATGAATTATTAGTTATGGGATGATTTTAATGTAATATGGATTGTTAGAACATATTCATTATATATAGGGTTGAGTTTCTCTCATGTTTATATCTCAATATGAGAGAATTCGAGGAGCCTATAAGAGCCACCGCAGGTCCCATTTCGGTGATTCGAACAGTTCATTTTGTAGAACTCTCAATATATATCATTCATAAAAAAATTAGTTTGATCCAATAATTGAAACCTTTTTCATTTTTAACGCATTAGTTTTCAAAAAAATGGATAACAAATATATATTTGAAATATAATATTCATTTTTTAGACAAATACAATAAAATGAAAATATTATGACTATCGGATCGACCCAATTACTTTCCCCGACAATTCATCAATAACTACGCTAGCGACCAAGTGATTTAGTCGGTAAAACCTTTAGGCGACTAAAAAAAATACTTTTGGCGACTAAAACTTTAGTCGTTAAAAATGTCATTTGTTGTAGTGAGCTCTAAAAAATGAATGGTTTGGATATTGAAACGAGACTCGTGGTTGGCAGCACGAGCCCCTCAAATTCTCTCATGTTGAGATATGAATATGAAAAAAATCCAACTCATATACAAAAGTAAATAAATTTTATCATTTTCTTTTTCTCATTCAAAATGGCGAAAACTAATTAGTAACGATACTGATAAATTTATCAAAATAAAATAATAAATAATTGAGATATTTTGACTTTTATTTATGAGTTTTGATTTATTTTCAATCTTCTTTTTATTTGTTTGTATTGAAATATGACATGAAAAGTGTAAGTTGTTATTTTTTTTAAAAGATAAAATATTTTTATAATAATAATTTTATCATTAAAAATTAAAGCATAACTTATTAACAAATTAATAAATCTGTTTCATACGGACACGGAGTGTACCAGAATTTAACAAACAAAATTATCAATTATTTTACCAATTATTCACACACTTGTGAGTACTAAATTCGAGACAAACCAACTGTAGTCAAACCCAAGTTTGTTCAGGATTGCAATTAATCCACAGGTGCAACTACTTCGACGCTGACTACAATTAAATTTTTTATTTCTCTTTAACTATTAGGGTCTGCTTTGTAGGGTGCTCATGTACGATTAATCTGTGAAAATCGATTGATCTCTAATTCATTCTTTTTTAGCCTCCGTTTGGCAAGAGCTAAACAGGGCTTTTTTTGCTATTTTAGCCACAAAAGACAAAATAGGCTATTTTAGTCACAAAAAACAAAATATCACATCCAACCCATAATCATTACATTCTTCTCTCACAAAAAAAGCCAAAACAGCCAAAAAGCCCTTCCCAAACCAAACTTTTTAGCCCAGGCTAAAATAGTCAAAAAAGCCAAAAAGCCAACCCACTTCCCAAACGGAGGCTTAATCGGTTTTGATAGAATGGCCGAATGGATAAAGATAAAGATTTTTCAAATCTATTTCTATTCGGATGGATGGTGAATGAAAGGTCATCTGACCTAACCGATCCACTAACCCCTTTAAGAAAATAATGTTATGTTTTTATGCTTTGTAAGTTAAAAAAAGAATATTTTATTTAGTATTATGAAATATAAAAGTTTGGCATTCATTTCAATTATAAAAAACGATGAATAAAAAAAATTAGACTCAAATGAGGTCAAAAATAGTAAAAAAATACTCTAAACTAATTCAAAAAAACAAAAATAAAAATAAAATAGTAAAACTTAAACCATCAAATCGATCCGCATCCACCCGACATCCCACACGACCCGCTCAACCCACTAATGCGGATTGATTTTTGAGAGACTTACATGTAGGTACTAATAGGTGGACTTATTGTCCAATTGGTCATGTAAGGATTAATGGCGTTTTTTATCAAACACTATTAAAAAATGTCACTAATTGTTAATTTTCAGCGACAATTTAAAAATTGTCACAAAAAAATGTCACTATTATAAGTTTTAACGATAGTTTAAAAATTTGTCAGAAAAAGGTAACTAATTTTCAACTTTCAGTGACAATTTGAAAATTTCATCACAGAAAAGCATCACTAATTGTAAATTTTAGTGACAATTTATAAAAATTGTAACACAAAAAAGTCACTAATTATCAATTTTTAGTGACATATATAAAAAAATTATTTTTAACGACAATATGACTTATTTTCAATAGGACTTAATGGGAATTACGTTCAATTATCAAGACTTATAGTTTACCCTTGATTTTTTTTTTTTTTTCCAATCCGACTAAGTTCGGAATATCTGATAGGAGGCCACCCAACCCGACCAAATTCACGAGCACCCATAAATTTAAATCCAAAATTTGACTTTAGAAAAAAAATGTTCAAAATATTTTGAGTTATTATAGTAGTCCATAAAAAAAATTAAAAAATAAAATAAAAAAAAATCACCTAAATTTAAAAAGATCAGATAAATTCGATCAAAATTACAAGGGTAGATTACAAATACAACCGCTGAGATTTGCTAAAAATACAAATTGTCCCCTGTGGTTTGAAAAATTATAAATACCCCCTTGTTAGAATTTTTTATTTAACAAAATTAATTAAATAAATAAAATTCATAATTGCTCTCCTATATATTAATAAAATTACCTAAATAATTAATTGAAATATATTTCTAATATCATTAAAAACTGTTAATTTACTTGATGATTTATTAATAAAAAGAACGGTTTGTTATAAAATTAGAAACATCAGGGGGTGGAATGTAATTTTCAAAACCACAGGAGGCGATTTGTATTTTAATTAAATCTCAGAGGGTGTATTTGTAATTTATCCAAATTAAAACTATTAAATGGTTTTTTTTTTATAGTGAATAAATGGTTGATGTGATGAATTATTTTTACCCAAAAAAAAAAGAAAAAAAAAAGAAATTGGTGAAAAGTCCACTCTAACAATTGTCTAAGGCATTAAGTCCAATACATTTTTTTTTTTTTGTTAGTGAGAGGTCCACCATTTATGTAATAGTTTGGTGAGGAGTCCTTTTATTTGTTTTGAAGGATATTTTGTTATCAATTTCACCCCTTAATTTATCTGTTAACCTTTTTTAAATGTTGACTTTTTTAACTATCTATTCAAATTTATATCTATCTGTTATATTTTTTTATTGTTCAATTTTTTTCCTTATCTGTACAAATTCTGTGAGTTTCTCTCTACCTATTAAAAAAAATTCCTTACCTGTTCAATTTTTGCCATTATCTGTTGAAATATGTGTTAATTCTTGTTCTAATTTTTATCTGTTCATTTTTTGTATGTACAAATTTTATTTCTCTATCTGTTTAAACCAGCACTCAAATATTTTATTTGTTCAAATATCTGTCCAAATTTTATTATCTGTTTATTTTTTTAGTTTTTTTTAAACAATCTGTTCATTTTTCAAATTGAACAAATAGTTTAATTTTTCAATCAGTTTCTCACTCAGTCCCCTCTCCTCACATTCTCTCTCTTAGGGTTTATCTGTTGAAAAAACAACACATTATCTGTTGCAACATAACTTCCATTATCAACCAAAGATTGAAAAGTTCCAAACACAGCTCTCTTTCTCCATCCTCAACCAAATCTATAGTCCCATTCTGCATACTCCTGAACAAAAGCCACATATCTTCAACACCAAGCAGATATGTCAATGAAGTTATTGTCTCACTTGCAGATCTTGGCTGTTCAAAAACCAACCACCATAACAAACAATCAATCAATCATAATGTTACCAATACTAATACACGAACAAGATCAAGTCCATGAAGCTGTTCAAGTAACTTCTTTTAAAATGTACATCTCCATAGAATTGTACCCATATCTTGCAAATACATAAACCATATCACTGGAGAACCAAGGCATTAAATCAATCTTATGCTTTAGAGCCCCGAGAAAAAGAAAATATATTTGCAGTTAAATTATCTCTATTTGAACCTAAACAATAAACTATGACTCAAAAGCTAATAAGATGCTTATAAAAATTTAAATACATAAGAAGTTAATTGATACTAAATATGCCGGATGTAGGCAATACAATCATCAAATCAAAAAGAACAAAAACACTAAATAAAATAGAGCAGATCTACATCTGACTCGTTTAGATTAACTCATAAACATAATCTAAATTCCATTCCTTCCAATTATTGGCATATAGGAACATTTTAATAACCAATGTTCATACTAAATTCCCATATTTCCTTTAGTAATATTTAACATGAGATCTAACAAAAGAGTGACCACATGCATTAATATTTTCATCATCCCTAATATATGAATCTATAGCAGTGATGCTAATAAGTTAAAACAATCTAAATACAAATTAATGTCTTAATGGCTACAAGTTCCAAGGTTTTGTTTGGTTACAGCAAAGTGGTTTTCAAACCCATACATGAATAGCCCTTGGCTTGCAAAACAAAACAAATAAGCTCCAAAAAGATCATCAACTCGTTCACTTCGGCAGAAGTACACCACAATCACTTGAAAAATGGTTTCCAATAAGGGATAAGCATAAAGTCCAGCAGAGATAATCTAAATAAAGTGCACGCAGTTTAATAATATCATGAGGTGCAATGCATATGAGATGTCAATGCCAAAAATCATAGGTTTTCTCATTTTGAAATTTTCATGCCATGCGCTTGTTAAAAAACATAACCAATTCAATCATCCATTTGATGGAACAAAGGAGGGGAAATACGACAATGGTAATTCCTAAGTTGGTATCCGCAAGTAGGCATAACTAGCACTATCAATCTTCACTTCACCGGCTCCTAACTGGAAGGCATGTGGTACCTATTCTGCGCGTGTTTTCGATTTTTTACCATGGACACTCAGACCAACTTAAACAATACTAATCTGCACCCCTATCCGGACTTACTAAACGTATTTACCCCATAACTCAACACATTTTCAAATATTCTCAATGAATCAATTTGAAAAGCAATTTCAAAATCAATTTCTCAAATCCAATGCGAGGATTAAAATCATAAGATTATGCAATGTCCAATGACATGCATGAATTTGCAAATACTTTAATTTTACCTAATTCATATGCAATTTCTAAAACAATCAATACAACTCTTCACCGGTTGCCAAAATAATTTTCTCTATACAAAATATAAATTTCAAGAGACAAATATAACTCATAATCTCATATTTTCAATAAGTTCAACATAGGAGTAACAAGCACATGTTCAATTTCCTCTTTCCCAACTCAATCAAAAATCATAACATTCTTCCACAATTTTCCCATTTTATTCAAACTCAAGAATTTACAAAGAATTTTCATAATGCCAAAAATAACATAAGTTTCTTTCAACTTTTCTCAATAACTCAACATGATAAATATTTTCATTTTTCTCAAAAGTTCAATATTTTCAAATTAAACAATTTTCAAAAGAAATCTCAATAGTTTTCAATATTCTCAACATTCTCATCAATCTCATCCCTTTGAAGATTCACTTTCAAATTATCATTTGTTCAAATAAACATATGTTTTTAACACTTATAAGTTTTTCAAAAGCTTAGCCAAAAAAATCTAAATCTTAACATTTTAAATTTCTAGGGTTTTACTGAAATTTTGGGGATTTCTCATTTAAAAAAAAAAATCCCTCAAAATTCACGAGTCATAGAAAAATCACACTCAACTAACAAGAGATTTTCAAAAAAGGTTGAGAAACTCCCTCTTTTTATGCAGTTAATATACCATTAATAAAATCCTAATCTTTTCAAATATCACACTATCAAAATAACATATAATAAAGCTAAAACACATACACAATGTTTAGAAAATCTCTACTTCAAAAGTTAGAAGAGGAAACAAGAAAAAATCCCAATTTTTAACTTTGTTGAATTTCGATCTCCGCTGATCAAAACGTTGCTCTTGCCAACTTTGGCCTCAAAAACTAGGATCTAAAACTTAATCAATTTTGGTGGATCAAAAGTTTTACATGATAAATGCAAAAAGGTGAGAACAAAAAAAATGAGAGAGAGAAAAATATGGGAATAAGGGTGTAAATCTGGCAGGGCCTCGTAGGCTCCCGTCAAAATTTGAGCCAAGCCAGGCTGGGCCATGGGCTAAAAAATTAGGCCTAGGCTCAAGCCCAAGGGTATTCGAGCCTTGGACGGGCTGGCCCGGGCTTGGCAGGCCTGACCATTTTTTTGTTTTTTTAAAATTTTTCTGTCAAAATTTTGTTATTTTTCACTAAAAAAGACACTGGGCCTCGGCACGGGCCGGGCCTTGAGTCGGCCTTAAGAGAGCCAATAGGTCGGGCCGGGCCAAGCTTCAAAATGATGGCCCAGGCCCAAGACCACGGGCTCGGGCTCGAGCCCAAACGGGCCTAAACGGACTGGGCCCATCCCGGGCCGCGACTGGGTTTCGGGCCGCCCACGGGTCGTAGACCTTTTTTACACTCCCATAAGGGATGCTGCTCGAGAACAAAAAGGAAAAAAAATATAATGAAGTGAAATGAGGAGGGGTAGGGCGCAGCACCCTACGTGGGTCTGTCCCTTGCCAAAAGTTATTTTTTTTTATTATCTTTTTATACACGTATTCATATATATGTATATATATATAATGAAAGATACATTAGAATTATATTATAAAATTTTGTAACATAATTTATCAAATGTTATAATTTTTTTCTCACCATAAAATATATTTTGTTTACTATTACACACCATATATATTTATAATTATCTCAAGATTATAAAATAAATAATAATAATAACAACAACAACAATAATGCATGGTTACAAACGAATCGTTGTAGACCGCTCGAACTCGCTCCGCGCACCCCCTTTCGGAGAGGCGTGAATTGAGTTCTAGCTACTACAGTTCGGACTCCTGTCACGGTTCTGAATCTAATCTCACAAAGTGTAATGTAAGACTGATAAATCACCAAAGAGTCCAAATTCGGCAATTGGTTTTGAAAAATCAATTTTGAATCAAAAGCGCCAAACATGGACTGCTTTGGCAAATTTTAGAGTCGCCATCTATATATTTTGTTTTGGAAAATTTAGGAAACCCTGACTCGTGCCTAAGGCCACGGGCCCGTCATCACGAAAGTTGTCTCGGCTCGGGAATTTGGGTATGAGAGGGGAAGGTCCTGAAATGAGCACCCTCGCTGGCTCGATCAAAGGATCGGCCTCTACTAAACATGATATGCTGTTTTTATAAACACATGTGTTCTTATTCCAGTTATTAGCTAACTTACTATGTGATGCGCACAACATACAAGTATAGACTAGATCACCTAAATTGGAACAAAACAATTCAATGTTTGTTTTTGAAAATGGTTTGAAGTTGCTACCCTCAAGTAGGCCAAAGTGCGGATTTGCCACCCTCAAGTGGGCTTAAAACATGATGATTTGCCACAAACAAGTGGGCTTAAAACTCACATTTTGATGAATTGTTCCAATTCAAGTAACGAAGCCTTCATCCACAAGCATTCATGCAGTTATAACAGTTAAGCAAATAGTCTTATGACAAGCATGCTATCATGGCAATCATTTACACACATGCAAATATACTAAAGCATAAACACTTACAGTGTACTCCAAGCCAAAACAAGAAACCAGTTAAAAATCATGCTTGATCTTAACTATGTTAAGTACCTAATGCAACACATGCAAAATGCAACTAAATTAGGCTCGGCTATCTAGGATGGCATATGAATGCAACAATTTGATACACGTATTCAAGTAGGTATTGAAATACGATGCAGTTTGAATGATGAGCCGAGCCCGGTGCATGCAAGACAAAATGAATGATGCACGCATGCTAAGCATAAGGTATGCTAAATGAAATATACCCTAATCTAACCATTGAAAGCGGGTAAATAAAAGGGAGAAAGACGTGGGGTTGGAAGACATTCACACACTCACACACACTTATTACAACATTTGCCCTCTCGACGGAGGGTCCGAAAATGAATTAGCTAAGCTATACTAAACTGAGCTAACTAACTAACTAATCTAATTAAACTAATTATTACAAATAAATCGAATAACTAGCAAATCAATTACTAATTATTACAAAAACTCTAATTAATTAACAAATTAACTAATTATGACAACTAACTAAGCATGTAAGATATGTAAACTAGGCTGCCTCAGCTCCGCCTTAAATAATGAAGGATGCATGCTCCCGGTTGCCGCCTCGAAACGCCTTCCGGTTTGCTCTTGAAAGGCTCTGTTTGCAGGGTGTCTTTATGAAGTTTCCGCTCCACCTTACCAAACCAACTCTAAGGAATCCACTAGTGGCCTGCCGGCCATGAAGGCTTGCTGCCTGCCACCTGCCGGCCAATGATGTGCACTGCCGGCCAATGATAAAGCAGTGCCAGCCATCTGCAAGGCACTGCCGGCCACTGGTGTGCTGCACTACCATTCTGTAATAGAGCACAAACTAGAGGAAAATTGAGGGTCTCCCAAGGATATGTACGTACTATGCCACTCCATATCACCTCAAAACATCAAAGGAGAAGCATCATTGGATCCAAGACTATCAATCAAGCATCGTAATGCATGATGGCCAAAGATCCAACTTGCACAAATTCGATGAATGCACAACAAACAAAACACTAAGACCACGGCCTTATCATGAGTGATCAAAGGCAATGGAGACAAAGGGGATTGGCTCACTTTCATCACTTTGAGTATGAAGTGGACCAATGCACCTTTTGTTCAACATAATGTCCGGTTAAACACGATGCAATGCAAACAACATGCTATACAAACAACATGCTAAGGTGGCATACACAAGATTCAATCATGTAAGCAATGCATGCAAGACATATTAAAGGGGCCAAGAGCACTTAAAGAAAATGAAGAACATTACACATGAGGCATGCACTATCAATCTCAAATGGTCAAACCAGCCATGGATAGACCTAAGATGCTCCAAAACAGTGGCGAAAACACACTAAAACTTAGGCACAAGAAAGCAAGAAATGCATGCTCATTTGTTTGCTCGCAAGCAAGGCACAAAGCTCAACTCTCAAACACATTGAAAGAGTGACATATATGAGAGCATGGGAGAGATACAAGCACTAAAATCACATGTCAAATGATGAAATATCATGCAAACCTCACAAGTATAACATGCAAGAGACCCTAAAACTCAAAGCTAGTTAAGGCATTTACACAAGAGACATGCAATTCATGGTCTAAACAACCAAACCAGCTCTGGACAGAGCTCAATCATGTCAAAATAAAGGCCAAATCATGCTGAGATGGAAGTTCATAAAGCAATAAAATCATGCTCAAGCATTGGCTCACAAACAAGGCATAAAGCATAACTCACAAAAGCTATGAAAAAGTGGAATATGTGAGAGTGTAACTATGATATATGCACTGAGATTACATGTCAAATGGTGCCATACCATGCAAACATCACATACACAACATGTTAAAAGTCCCAAAACTCAAAGCTAGTCAAGGCCCTTTACACTACAACTATATTAAGCAATGCTCAAATGACCCTAACCATTCAAAACAGATCTAAGGCAGGTCAAAATAGTGGCAAAAACATGCTAGACTTGTAGCATAGATGGCAAGGAAGATATGTTCATGTATTAACTTACAAGCAAGGCATAAAAGCATAACTCTTAAACACAATGAAAGAGTGATAAACATGAGAGTATGACAGAAGTTTATGCTCTAAATTTACGTACCAAATGACGCTATACCATGCACACATCACAAATATAGCATGTTAATGGTCTCAAAACTCAAGACTATCGAAGCCATCTATGCCATAACTATACAAAACAAGCCCCAAAAGGCCAAGAACACTCAAAACAGTCCTAAAGCAAGTCAAAATAATGCCAAAACATGCATGGAGTATAGCCAAGACAAGCTAGAATGAAAGGCCAAAACACCAAGTACACTAGGTTAAGGAGCATGATTGCACTACAAGTGCAAGAACCAAACAAGAGGTGACCCAACCAACTAAAATTAGAGTAGAAGCATGTTAAATAATGACCAAAAACATGCTGAAGTGGAACCAAAACATGCTAGAATAACAAGCTAACACATGAAGCATGTTAGGCTAGCAAGTAGGATCACACTACAAGTGTACGAAGCATGCATGAGATGACTCAACCAAGCCAAAACAGAGCTACAAAATACTAAAATAAGACCAAAAATAGGCTGAGATCAAACCAACACATGCTAGAAAAACATGCTCAAGTATGAGGCCAACAAGACATGGAACTAAGAAGCAAGGATGGGAGGCCACCCCCTCCTACTTTAAACCTCAAAACATGGTTTCTACCACTAAAATTCCTCTGAGTTTCAGTGGTAGAAAGGCCAAGCAAAGGGTGCATCTAAGGCTTTAAAAGATGGCACCAAACCTAAGCAAATAAGGCACACAAGAGAGTAAAACACCCCCAACACCAAAGGGGCCTCAAACAACCATTTTAAACACTTAAAAACAAAGGTTTTTATAGTTGCAAGCAAGGCCTAAAATAGCATGCAAAGGTGGCCAAATAAGCAATTAGAATAAAGCTTTAAAGAGGATATAGGCCTCACCCTTGAAGCACAGCAATAACAGCAAGTTCTTGAGCCCAAAGCCAACTTTTAGAACTCAAATGTGACCTCCAAGGACCTCAGCTCAATGATGGTGATGTTTGACTAGGTGTTCCTTTGCAAAAATGTGAAGAAAACACACTTTAAGGCACTATAGAGCACAATATATAGAGAGAGAGGGAAAATTCAGCTCTGAAATTTTTGTGAACCCTCCAAAAGGGAGAGGGGCCTCCCCTTATATAAGCAATACAAGCAAAAGCTTGCTTGACAAGCTTAAACTTGCCTCCATCCCTCCATACACGTGTATGGAGGATGGCTCAGTGAGCCACAGCTAGCTCAAAAGATCTAAAATAAAATCTATTGAAACATGGTGGCCGGCCGGCCGGCCATCAGTGGTGGTGGGCAGTGCTACATTGATGGCCGGCAGGGCTTAACCCATGGCGGGCAACCCTTGATCATGGCCGGCAGGCCAACACAAACATCAATATGGAAGGACCAAAGCATGGTCCAAAAATGAGACAGAATGGAAATAGGGTTTGGAAAGATCAAACCTTGAGCATTCTATCGCGAAAGTCAAACACTGGACGAGCAGTCCAACTTGTTGCCAGATAAACCTACAAGAACATCCAAGTCTTGAGGACGGTCAAAAATGAGGTGTCTATAATCGTGATTCAATCAATTAGATTCAAAATGAATAAAATTTAATAATCTAGAATAAATCTTTAACTGAGATTAAAGCATAAAATAATTTAAATAGACTCAATTTGATCTCCACCATTAACATAGCCAAATATGAACTAAAACAATATAATTTTGGATTAATTGAATGAAATCCAAAAAATTAAATTTATATCTACATTCAATACTCAAGACCCAAGAATAATTAAAACTAAAAAATTGCCAAGCGGGGCCTTACGAAGTCGAAATCGAGAAGTAATATAATTTATTTTCACCAATTTAAATAGAATGATCCACGATACAACAACTATAATAATAACTACACAATCAAACTATTTGGAAATTCATACCAACTCAACTCTAATCAATACCCAAGTCTGCAAACATATTAAAAAGATTACTAAACGGGTACAAAAAAATAATTAATTAATCAATTAATTAAATAAATTGAATTTGATTCGACTCATTACAAGATCTTTGATTTCATATATATACACATACATAACAAAAACATCAAATGAAAGAATCGATGAGACCATCAGATTAGAGATCAAATCAAACCTTGTTTGTGGCCAGTGCCTTTATCGACAGTACGGCACTGAGCACACCTGGTCCTAAAGATCTTCTCTCCAGATTTGGAATTGCCAAAAGGAGATTGATTGAAAGACACCATTACCAAAGCAAAAGAGAGAGAAACTAAAGCACTCAATTCAAATTCGAAGATGATTCTCTAGGGTTCAACAACACCGAAGGAGATTTAAGAGCTATGTGAAGCCACAGAGGAGGAGCCAACGGATCAAGATCTCACGATCTGGAAAAATGGCTCCACATCTCCAAGAAATCCAAGCGATGGATCTAGATACTGATGAGGAGAAAAGAATCAGTAGTTATAGATCTCGGCGGCCGAAGTCACTGCCGTAGGGGGTCCCCTGCCAATGGTATGAAAAGAGAAAATGAAGATAGAAAGAGAGAGAGAGAGAGAGAGAGAGAGAGAGAGAAAGAGAGAGAGAGAGATCAGGTCGGTAATGATGATGGTCTGCAATGGTGGAAACCAACATTGAATCGGTGACGACAGCTGGAGTGAAATTGTTGGAGACGAAGAGGCGGCAGTAGAGGTGAAATCTAGAGAAAGAGGAATACCGTTTTGACTTTTTCCACAGTGTATATCATATATATATATATATAGAGGATATTTTGGTCATTTAGTCTAAACTTGTCCTTATGGATAAACTAATTCAGCGCCAGGACCTTTGGTGTGATGGTCGAGTATATAACTCACATCGTTTTCCTTTAATTGTGATTATCTTGCCCATATTGGAAGTGTCGAGATTTAATCTGAGGTCTTGTCAACCGTTTGAGTTCACTGTTCTTGAAACTTCCCTCGGATCCTCATCTTTATTTCATTTCAAAGTTGAGTTTTTCTTGTTTCGAAAAGCATGAAATTTGATTAAGGGTGTCTTGGGTTCAGCTAGTGCAATTTCTGGATGGATGGAAGGACCCCACGTGTGGAGGCTTGGGCCGCACATGCGATGAGGTGAGGCCGTCGATTGTTCAACACTGCTTTAAATGCACGAGCGGAGGGCAGGTGCAGAAAGTGAGCCACACGTGCAGGGGAGAGTAGTGCATGTACGGAAGATACGTGCATGTACAGAAGATACGTGCCACACGTACGGAAATGGTACCGCACATGCAGAAATACGGTATGTCCAAAATTTTTCTCTTTTTCTTTTCTTAGGCTAAGCACCCACCTCACTTTTCTCTCATCTCTCTCTATCTAATACACATTTATCCTCCTTCTCCCTACATTACTCTTATCAAATCACATTAATCCTTTGATTTCTCCAAATCCGTTAGAGCTTTGACCTTAGTTCCTTCATTAAAATTAGAGAACTCCTCGAGGGCTACGTTTTGTGCGATGGAGATCGAATTTCAACACCGTCAAATTTGGGGGTTTTCTTCTCTCTTCTTCTCCAAAGCTTGAGGTAGGGATTCTCTTGGAGTTATATATATATTTTTGCAAGTTTATGTTGATTTTGGAACTTCCTTTTGTAGTATTGAACTTTGATTTTGGCTCATGAGTTCTTGATGACTTTAAAAGTGGGTTTCTCAATGTTTTCAAAAAAATCTTGAGGGTGTGAACTATATTGTTAAGGAGGGATGTTGTCTTCGAAAAACCCTTTCAAAAATGAGGAAAAACCTAGTTTTGTAGAGACCCTAAAAATTGGGGATTTATTTTGGGAAAAATGATAAGATTTTATGAAATCTTTGGTTGTCTAGTATTATGATTATTAATGTATGAAAAATGCTTGAAGGTTAATGTTGTATTATTTTATCTCTTGTAATGTATTATGATATTGTATTGATAAGAGATATGAAATTTTATCACAATGGAGGATTGTGTGGATAAATTGAAAATTTTCAAGGCATTGATACAGAAGTGTATAGCATTGGCATTGTTGAGATGTTCAAATGGAACCTTATTATTGCATTTGGGCATTTGCATAGTCATTCCATTTTGTCATTAATACAATTGATTTTGAATATTGCATTGAAACAATATATTGTTTTGAGGAAGGAAATTGTTTTGTGAAACAAGGTCATATTCAGTGGTTTTTGGGGTAAATACATTGGTAAGTCCAGATAGGAGGTGTAGTTGGTATTGGTTAAGTTGGCCTGAGTGTCCATGGTGAAATATAAAAAACACACGCGGAGAAAGTACCACGTGCATTCCGATTAGCTACTGGTAAAGTGGGGTTTTGGTAATGCTTGTTATGCCTACTTGCAAACACCAACCTAGGAATTACATGTATAGCGATCCCGGTTTTGACCAGACTCTTATGGTATTCCAAACTCGGATTTAATGCTTTCATAGTGTTGTTTACCTCTTATTTCCCTTGTATCTCTTTGAAATTGTCTTTTGGATTGTTGTTGTTGTGTTTGGGCAGGTTGGTCGCTTGTTTTTCAAACCTTGTATTGCCCATAATTTTGGTCCTCCACTCGAGCGGCACTACCTGCGCTCAAGCGGGCTTTGCAAACTCTCAGTACTTTTGCAAGTCTACAAAACTACTCGAAGAGTGATTTCTGCACTCGAGCGGCGTTTCCTACGCTCAAGCGAGTGGGCGCTCGAACGGCCTTTTTTGCGCTCGAGCGTTGGTTTGTTGTCTGCAAAACTACTGCACGTGTATTTTTCACGCTTGAGCGTTACTTCTTGCACTCGAGCGGTGAGCGTCTTGTTCATTGTGTCTTGGCGCTCAAGCGGCCTTTCTTGCGTACAAGCGGAACAACTTATTGTGTCTGACACTCGAGCGTCACTTCTTGCGCTCGAGCGGACTATGCGTATATCAGATCGCAAAAATGACTTTTTACATCACTTTTTCAGATCTTTTTTCCCTAAAACCTAAAGTTAAGACCCTCTCTCTCTAAAAAACTCTCTCTCTCTCTCTCTCTACATTTTCACCTAGTTTTAGTGATTTCTTCACCCTAATCCCTTTGATAAAAAGGTAGACCATCTCAAGATCTCCATTTTAATCCGAATAGAGTTGGGTTTGGACATCTTTGAAGTTTCACTCTTGCTTGGCTCATCTTCTTTCTTTGAGGTACGGATTTTCTACACCTTCATATGGTTTTTTGCTTAATTATTTGTCATTGTGTAACAATGGTGGGATTTGAGAGTAGTTTGAACAAATCTAGGGTTTGGGTGCGAAATAAAAAGAGGGATTTTTTTGGTGAATGTGAAATAAATTGGTATAGAGGGTGAATATAAGGTTATATTGTGTCAAACTTGTTAATTTGGTTACTTGGGTTGAAGTTTGGAAAATAGGGAGTTTTGTCCTAATTGGATTAAATTGTTATTTTGTATAAATAATTAAAATTGACATTGGCAATGTGCAATTGGAAGATTTTCGACGTAAATGGTGGAGTTGGACACGTGTTGTCTCTCACCTATGGAAATTTGAATAATTTATCTATTGAGAAGATTGTATATCTGTTTAGAAATATATGTATTGGGCTATTAGTGGAGGATAGCTATGATTGTTGTAGAAATTGCATGAGGATTAGGTAAATTGAAACTAATCTAATGTTGATTGTCATTGAATGTGACTATGTTTTAAATACATTGTATATGTATTATGTTTAGGAGAAGAAATGAGATGTACTTCATTGTTTGGGAGGAGATAGAGGATTGACTTCATTGAAATTAAGTTAGCCGGAGTGTCCAGGGTGAAAGTCTCAAAATCTCGTATATATATGGGTGTCAATCCCGCGGACGCAATTTCTGTAAAATGGCAGATTGAAGTGTTTGTGTGGTAATTGTGTTGATTAGATAACCACTGAGTTGTAATCTCAAATGGGTTGTTGAAAGATAATGAACTTGGCAGAAGAATTGAAATGAATTGAAGGAAAGTGGAATAAGATGTGAACTTGGTATTTCATGATGATATAAAATGTGAATGTTTTGTCATAAGCATTGTATATGCACATTATACTTATATCTTTGTTAAATCTCATATATTGTGTTAGATTATTCCTGTTGGGCTTTGGCTCACCCTGTTTGGGGAAAGCCATTTTCAAGTGTCGGTGATATGCCTTTGCCAAAGCAATAGTTTGGAAGGACTTTTAGGGAGCAAGAGCTCTTTATTTTGTTATATTATTTTTGTATAGCTAAGGGCTTTAATTGTATTGAGGTATGCTCATTTTGTTGTAACCAAGCAACGACTTAGAAAGATGTAAGCCTATAGGGCATATTATTACTTGTTTAGTTTTCAATTCTCCTATCATTGTAACACATGCTGTAGATTTAGAATGAACATTTGTGAATATATATCGCATGTGTTATCTTTTGTATACGAACTCTGATGAATGAAAACACATTATTTCTATTATCTTCCCACTTATGGGTTGTATTTATTGTATTATTTTGGGGGCATTACAACCTAAGTCGTGTTTATCGCGCCGTTGAACTACATTGAAATTATTGAATTGTTAAATTTTCAAGATTGCATTGTGCACAAAAGTTTCAAAAGATAAAGATATTTGTTTTTTAACATGGTTTGGCATATACATTAATCCCATGAGATTGTATAAAATGTATATACTTTGTTAAGGTTTTCATACCGGGCTTTATGCTCACACTTATGGGATTTTATGTAGGGAAGGATATGGTGATCTCACCAAGTTTGAGGCGTGGAGATATGTTTTGAGAGCACAAGGCTCTTTCCTTTTGTTGTAATTAATTTTGACAAGCCAAGGGCTTTATGTGTATGGGTTTGAAACCACTTTTTGTAACTGGGTTTAAGCCTTGGAATTTGTAGCCCTTAAGGGCATTAATTCGTACTAAACTTCCTTGTTACATGCTATGGATTCATATTCTAGGAATGCTAGATATATAACCACATGTGGGACATTCTTTTGTAAATCTCTTGATGGTTATTAAATTACAAATGTTGGAGATTTAATGATGACGTTAATATTGTGATTGACTTATGTTTACATTAAACAATAGATGTTGATGAATCTTTATTGTGTAAATTTTCGGGGCATGAGATTTGGTCAAACAAAATTCAAAATTGGATTTTTGGCCTGAGCACCTAAAAAAAAATCAAAAAGCCTATTGATATGATGAGTTATTTAAAATTAATGGATGATTATTTCCCAAATTTATGGATAGTGTATTAGATATGATTAATTACATCAATTACAATTATTTCTGGAAAAAAATTCAAATTTAAAATTAATTAAATTTTACCTTCAGTCAATTATGTCGCAACAAAGATTAAATGGATTAGTAATTTTATCCATTGAAAAATATTTAGTTAATAAGTTGGATTATGCAAGTTTGATTAGTAATTTCATAACCAAAAATGCGAGAAGTGTGATATTTAAGTGATATTTTGTTACAACTTGTTTACTTTTTATTTTTATTTTTTTGGATAGTTTGTTTACTTATTATTTGGAGGAAATATCATTTTATCCCCCAAACTATTACGTGAAAATCAAATTGGCACCCAAACTTTGTATTATTTTAATTTGACCCCTAAACTTTTTCAAATTTGATTAATTTACCCCATGTCCTCTGTTTCCATTTACAATCAAATGGAACTTGCTAATGTGACACTAAAGTTCATTTGGAATTTTATTTTACCCCCTAAACTACACCTTAAAAATCAATTAGCCCCCCAAATATAAAAAAATAAATTTAAATATTTAATAAATAATTTTTTATCTCAAGAATGAAAAAATTAAATTTTAAATAATATACTTTGCAAAACAATAATCAAAAAAATTATATAAATTCTCATTTAGAACTATCTCTTTAACTCACAAATTATCTCAAGTCAATCCTGAAGAAACTAATTGAGTCGAAAATTTATGGCATATCTACTAGCCAGTCCCATTAAATGAAATTAATTACTCATAAGCCCTTTTAACTTTTTAAATACATCATTAACTCCTTAACTATCCATGTTACCCTCATTTGAATATATTCTCTTCTCTTCTCTTCTCTCTCTCTCTCTCTTTCTCTCTCTTTCTCTCTCTCTCTCTTATATCTATCATCTCTGTAGCGATCCCGGTTTCGATTCTTCTTTCATGTTTTGCCACTTCAATTGGACCGGTCGGGGATCGAGCTGCCCGGTCAGCTCGCGGTGGTCCAGGGGGCAACGCCCCTTGGCGGGTCCGAGGGCAGTGCCCTGGCGGAGTCGAAGGGCAACGCCTCCGAAACAAGAATACAAAATGCATTCGAAGTTACTTGTCCACTCAAGCGGCTGTTAATGCGCTCGAGTAAAGAATGTTTGGTTCCAGAAGTTTGACCTATCTGCAAAAGTACTGGGAAGGTGTATTCGTCGCTCAAGCGGGACTTTCCTTGCTCGAGCGGACCATGTTATATCAATTAGTGAATCTGATATTTCAGATCACTTTTGTATATCTCTCTCTCTCTCTAAATACATTTCCTCTCCATTCTCTCTACTTTTCCCTACGCCAAATTGGATCAAAACCTTGATTTCTCAAGATCCATTAGAGTTCTTCCATAGGTTCTTTAACAAAGTTGGTTAACTTCTTGAGGGCTTCGTTGTGTGCGGTAAAGATCGAGTTTTGACACTGTTGATTTTGGGGGTTTCATCACATTTCTTCTTCAAAACTTGAGGTAGAGATTTTCTTAGAGTTCTATATATGTTTTTGCAAGATCTATATGATTTTCGAAATCATCTTTCGATAGCTTTGAAAATTGATTGTTGATTCAAGAAGTTGAGCGATTTTGAAAGTGGGTTTGTATCATGTTCTTTTAAAATGATCTTATGGGTTTTGATCTTCGTTGATTGAAGAAAAGATTATTTTGGAAAGTTTTCTTTCAAAAGATTTGAGTTGTATAGTTTTGGTGAGAAAACCTAGAATTTGGGGATTTTTTTTTTAAGAGACTGAAAATTCATGAATGATATTGTTATATTTATTTTGTGTGTCAAAATAAATGGATGTTTGGAAAATTTCTTATTTATATTTATATAAATGATGAATTTCATGGAATATGAGAATTGTTGTTCATTTTGAAAATTATTGTTCAAAACGTTGAAATAGTCTTGAAATGACTAATTGTTGAGAAAACTTAAGAAGAGGGAATTGTGTTATTCCTTGGATGATGAATTGGAATAAAAGTATTTATATTCATCTTGTGTTATTGGCGTATCAATTCATTTGATTAGATTAAACATTGAAAGTTGATTTGAAAACTTGCAATGAGAAAAAGAATGTTGAGAAACAAGTTTTCATGGTATGGTTTTGGGGTAAATACGTTGGTAAGTCTTGATACATGGTATAGATGATATTGAATAAGTTGGCTTGAGAGTCCGGGGTGAAAGACCGAAAACCCGCGCGGATAGGTGTCGAGCCTTTCGGTTAATATTGGTAAAAATGACAAATTGGTAGTACTTGTATAGTTTACTTGCAGACACCGACCTAGGGATTACTAGAGTCGTATTTACCGCTCTTGAAATGAATTGTTAAGTTTTGAAGAATTGAAATTGCATGACATCATTAAGCATGAGGATTTTCAAAGATGAAGATGTGATTTCTTTCAAAAAAGCATAGCATGGCATGTGCATTTCATCTCTTGAGACTTATATAAAATGTATATACTTTGTTAAGAATTTCCTACTAGGCTTTATGCTCACCCTACGGGATTTTTGTGCAGGAAAAGATGTGGTGATGCCGCCTAACTAAAGGCGAGGAATGTGTGTTGAGAGTAAGAGACTCTCATTTTGTTGTGACTCTGTATGTAAGTCAAGGGCTATATGTGTGTGGGCTTGAATAACCGTTTTGTGTAACCACGCTCAAGCCTTGGAAACTTGTAAACCCTTGGGGGTATTTATTTGTTTATTTACTTGTTGTTGGATTAACGTATTGTTGCATGAAGAACTATTGTATCATGTAATGTAAGTTTGGAGATTTATATTCGGTTTTCCTTGAAAGAGCCATGATTGTTGTATTATCATTTGGGCTAGAAATTTGGAGCGTTACAACTTGATATCAGAGCTAGTTGACCTGTCACTTGAGTGCAGGCATATCACATATAGGAACTTTCGCTTGTGACTGTGTCACCAAAGCAAGACTCTCCACCCATGGAGTGACGGTGCACCGTTGGCGTCGATGGCCGGCTAGGCTGATAGGTCCAGTTGTTGGGTTACATGGTATACCCATGATCAGTAATAACTTGGTATCAGAGCTATCGGGTTTGAATACTTTGAGCTCATGGGAAGTGGTTGTTTAACCACAATGGGTTCATTTAGCATGCTTAGGAAGTGTTATGTATTTTCTGACTATGTGATAACATGCTTATGTGACTAAATGGGTATGGGACTGGACTTTTGGGATGTTGTTTGTGCCTGTTAAATTCCTTGAGGTTTCATTAGAAGGGTACTTGATCAATACTCGTTTTACTAAGAATTCTTGGTTTTTCGTGGGACGGATTTCATCGTAAAAGAATAGTCTTACATGACTACGTGCTTATGTGGAGTGAAATTGAATTGTGTATATAGTAGAGAAATATATGGAATTGTTGTAGTCGAACGTGCGAGTCAAGTTACGAGCACATATGAGTTAATGTGCTAAATTATTTCTCTTGTGTCCTTTATTAGGATATCAGGAAGGGGTCAAGTTTGTGGTAGTAGAGGCGTAGTAGGGCTCGCCGAGGTGTGCATGAGGTACCGGTCCACAGGGTTCCGATGCAAGAAGAAGGGTTTGGCCAAGCTAATATGGCCAAACAAGCAGGCCAAGCTAATGTGGCTGAGTAGGTGGGACAAGCTGGTCAAACCGCAATGGGGGCCCTAGCTCGAGAAATGGCAGGGGCTTTAAAGGAGTCTGTGAACTTGTTAAGGGTGGAGAATCAAGCCCGAGAGAACACTGCGAAGTCAATGGCGAGTTTTCTTACCAAAGAGTTCTTGCGGGCTAAACCGAATGAATTCTATGGTGGTCCCGAGCCCAAGAAAGTTGATGAGTGGCTCGAACAAACTGTGAAGACATTTGAGATGCTTCACATCAAAGATAGTGAACTAAGAGTGACTCTAGCGAGTTACTACCGTAAGGGAGATGCGGGTCAATGGTGGAAATATGCCAAGGATAAAGTGGAGCTGACATGGGAAGCCTTTGCGGTTACTTTCCAAGATAAGTACATACCTCCCACTGCTAAAGAGAGATTGAGGCAAGGGTTTAAAGACCTCAAACAACTTGACATGCCCGTGGCTGAGTTTGAGGCAGTCTTCTCTAGTTTGTCCAGATTTGCACCAGAGTTTGTGGCAACGGAAGAGCACCGTTGCATTGAATTTGAAAAGAAATTGAAAACAAAAATTATGTTCAAGCTTGTCGGAAATATGATTCGGGAATATGATCGTCTTGTGGAGACGGCGACATACGTAGAAATTTCCATACAAGCCGAGGAGGAGAGGCTTCGGAGTTCAAGGTCTAAGGGCCAAAAATCTCAAGGAGAGTATAGGCAGAACAAGAAGAGCAAGAACCCCTATCCATCCCAGTCCTAACCACAGTAATCTAGATCCACTTTTCCTTTGCCTAGTGCGGGTCTGGGAAAAAGTACATCAAGTAGCTTCTCATGTTTCAAGTGTGGCCAACCGGGTCACAAATCCTTCTCATGCCCACAGAAGGGAGAAGGGCAGTTAATGTTACCACCACCTAATCGATCTCAAAGTCAATCTCAGTCTCAGAATAAAGGTCAAGGGTTTAATTGTTATCATTGTGGTCAGCCGGGGCATATGAAAAGAACTTGCCCACAGTTAGAAGGCGCATCTAGCGCATTAGGGTCGAGGTAGACTCAGAGCCACTAGTAGGCTCAATCAGTCCAAGCTTCACGAGTTAATCAGGGAGCCACTTCGGCTCAGTCAGTACAATAGGCCTATACTCCGAGAGGGGAGCAAGTCAATCAGGGGCCACAGGGGCGTGTATATACTGTTACCATGCCAGAGCAATTGCCAGAATCCATAGTTGTGAGAGGTATTTTTGTTGTATGTAATTCTTTGGCTAATGAATTAATAGACACGGGTGCGTCTCATTCAGCTGTATCTACTGCATTTGTTTCTGCATTGGGGTTAGAGGTAGCACGGTTAGTGCCTCCACTTAGAGTAGAGTCACCTCTTGGGGGTACGGTTAATTTAGACTGGGGTTTTCGTGATTGTGAAATAGAAGTTGCCGCGGCGTCGACTTTCGTTTGCTTTTATGTTGTTAGATATGTCGAGTTTTGGTGTCATTTTAGGCATGGATTGGTTGTGTTTTTATCAAGCTGTGATTGATTATTACCATCAGAGAGTTACGGTGTGCACTTCGGGTGGTGATTGTTTCTATTTTCTGAGGAACTGAGTTGATAAAGTGTGATAACCCTGTTCCGTATTTTGCTAATTGGCCTTTATTATGAATGTGATTATGTATTTGATATGATTTTGTGTGCCATTATGTGAAAATATGTGGTTTTGAATTTCTATCTGTTCACCGTAGGAAAATCTGTTTGACTTTCTACTTTGGAAATTAAATTGAAGGCCTTATTGGCCACCAAACCTGAAATTGACTACGCCATTGTGATTAGTGTAATTTTTAGAGCCTACGGAGAAATTTAATTGAAATTTTATTCGGATCAAAATAATTAGATTTGCAACGATTAATTAAGTGCTCAATTATTTAATATTAAAATAATGTGATTAGGAGGGGCTATATAAATGCCATTATATGTTCAATCCTTCTCTTTTATTCAAATTGGCTGATGTTACTCTAAGAAAAGCGAGAGAGGGTTGGCTAGAGAGGGAGAAAGAAGGAGAATTGTGTGTTTGGCTCAAGTTTGTGAAATTGGAAGGTTGAACTCAAGAATTAGCCATAGATTGGGAAGATTGAGCTTCTAGGTGAGTAATTAACCCCTAATTCATGAGTTGAACTTGTGATTTTGTGAATTCTAGTGATTTGGTAGCTCATGGCAAAGATTTAGTTGAAAATGAAGCTAGAATGCACATGCATACATAGAATTATCATAAATGAGCAAGGATTGTATAATCTATCATGTAGTTTGTTAACCATGAAGAATTGAGTTGTAGGATCATACATGCAAGCATGATTTGGATGAATTTTATGTGTTTAAGTATCACTTGACCCATTTGAAATAGAATTGGAGTCAAAAGATTGCATGCATGTTTGAATATTGAAGATATGGAGCTCATATAAGATTTGAGAGCATAGGCCATGATTATACAAAAATGTTGATGATTTTAAAGAATTGAACCATGATTTGGAGCAATTGGCCTCATATTGGTTGTGTACTCATGTTATATAATGTATTTGCATGTTTGAGAACCAAAATTATGAGTTTTGAACCCTTGGAGGTCAATTTGAACTTGAAGAACAATTCTGGAAAACCCAGAATTTATGATTTCCGCTCGAGCGGGGGAATCGCCGCTTAAGCGGGAAATACAAGCTCCCGGAATATTTTGCAGACATGATGTCCGCTCGAGCGGAGGGGTTCACGCTCGAGCGGGGGAGCTATATAGAATGACCTTCAACTCGAGCGTCCGAGTTCACGCTCGAGCGTAAAAATGATGTAACCAGTACTTTTGCAGACCTCATGGGTCCGCTCGAGCGGTGAAGTCCACGCTCGAGCAAGGACTCCTGTTTCAGAAATTTCATAAATGTGTTCTGTGTTTCGTTTTCCGTTCCCTTTCACTTCTAAGTACTCTTAAGCATGCATTGAGCACTATGAATGAATTGAAAGGATAAGAATGAAGCCTAAAGAGGAATATGTGAATTAAGAACGGATTGAATTGTTTGTGACCCATTGTGTTCATGGAATGTGTAGGGTCGAGCTCCAGGGCAAATCATCCAGCCGATCACTGTGAGTAATATCTTAATAAAGATATCTAAAGTATGTTAATTGTCCAATTGCTTACTTCTATGTAAGTCTTATAAGTTCGTTAATTTGAATGGTGGACAAATGTTTGCTATGAGTAAATAGGCCTAAGGCCGTTTGCTATGAATGAATGGTCCAGAGGCCGTATGACATGGTTGATAGTCTGACTCGAATGATAGTCTGACATAAATAAATGGGCCAGAGGCCGTATGACGTGAGTGAATGGGCCAAAGGCCAGTTTGACATGAAAGAAAGAATGAATGGGCCAAAGGCCAGTTTGGCATGAAAGATAGAATGAATGGGCCAAAGGCCAGTTCGACATGAAAGATAGAATGAATGGGCCAAAGGCCAGTTTGACATGAATGAAAGATAAATGGGCCAAAGACCAGTTTGACATGAATGGATTGGGCCCGAGGTCGTCCGATGTGTTTGGAACCACAATCACTTGATCTATATATATGTATATACCCAATAGAAATATGAATTGGGCCCAAGGCCGTTTGGTGTATATTGTTCTAAGTACCATTTGTGTAACTTCTTTATTTGATATTATTCACTGGGCTTTCGCTCACGCTCATTCATGTGTTTGTAGATGAGCCAAGAGAGGTCCAAATCCAACCTCAGTGAAGTTTGTATGGAACAACCAAAGTTTTGAAGAGTCAGCCCTTACGTCTCACGCACAAGACTCGTCTTCGCCCTTTTGCTATCCTGTTTTATTTTGTCATGTTGGCGAGGACTTTGGATACGTTTGTATATAGTTTTGACTGGCTGACCTAGACTTGAATGATCCTGTCTATACAGAACTTTATGTTACTGTATTTTTTGATGTGAGTTATTAATATGTATATGTATGGTTTGTTATGATGTGCCATGTAAGCACAGTTTTATGGATAAAGTTTTAAATTTTGCTTCCGTTTGGCCCCTTTACTCTGACGAGTTATGTTTGGTTTGGATTGAGGCCGTAAGTAATCTCAGGATTACTGGCCGGTTATGTCCTTAACCCATGGGGGCGGGCTTGTCACGACCCGTTCCCCGTACCCAAGGGTTAAGCATCGTGATGGCCAGTAACTGAAGTTACCTACGGCCAAATCTTAAACAAATCAATAAACGCAAGCGGAAGTAAAATTTAAGTAAGGGTACCAAAATAATCATTGGAGCTTCTATTTTTTATTACAACATTATACTGACCAAAAAGGCCGATATTTACATATAAATAATATCATAAAAATACTGTGTGTGTTCATTCCGCAGCCCCGCATCTAAGACTTCCCAAAGCTATTCCTGAATTGCATTATTTCCTGAAAATTGGTAAACAACTATAAGCACATGGCAGAGTGAGAAATATTATACCAAGAGTATAAGGGACACGAAATAACCATGGATAGTTATGTAGCCAAAACATTTGCATAACAAATCATTTGAGTAGCATAAATCATTTAAGTAGCAGAAACTGAAATACAGATATTATGTAAATATATCACCATAACCACGGTACAGAACAGAGCAGAACAGAGGTCACAGAAGTGACAGTCAGAACAGAGGTACGGATTCAAGAGGTGGCTCGTACGGATTCTAGAGGTGGCTCCCACAATAGTGTAGCACTTAGCTCCGCACAGCACTTTGGTCCACACAGAACAGAGGTACGGATTCAAGAGGTGGCTCGTACGGATTCTAGAGGTGGCTCCCACAACAGTGTAACACTTAGTTCCGCACAGCACTTTGGTCCGCACAAAACAGAGGTCAATGGATCTATGACAGATAGAGGACCACAAAGTGGTCAAACAGAGGCCAATGGTTATTTAAGTCCTCCAAGGTGTGGGACTCCCGTGGTGGTACTTACAAAACATAATTTTATATAAGGTCATAGCCAAATATTCTTTAAAAGTAAAACAAATATATCCATGGATTTCTTTTTAAGCAAATAGGGTTCAAAAATAAAACCATGTAACTGAAACCTTTATAAAACATAACTTTTATTAAAAACATAACTTGTATAAAACAGATTTTGGTAAGTCAAAACATACGGAAAATATATTTTGATAACTTAAGGTATAATATAACTCACCTTAACTTTAATACCTTACTTTTTCTTTCTACTTCCAAAGACCCTTTTAACTTCCACTATTCTTTCTTTCTTTCCTCTCTTTCTTTTCTTTCTTTTCTTTCCCTCTTTTCTTTCTGTTTCTTCTTTCCAGCCGAATCACCTCCCTATTTATAGGGAGGTGAACCCAACCTCTACTCAACACGTGGCCCGACGCGTGTCTCTCTCTAGATTCGTTCAATAATTATATAGATTCATTTTCTTCCTTAATAGATATTTAAGATAATTACCTTTTGACCCAATATTTTAATATAATTATATAAATAATTTGATTATTAATTAAATTATACTTTATCATATACCAACAGAAAATAAATTATTTATTTTACTACCACACCCATTATTATTATTATTTATATTATCTATATTATTATTATTTATATTTTGATCCCTAAACTTTTAATAATTATATTATGGCCTCGTTTGGCAAGTGGCTTTTTTAGCCAAAAAGTCAAAAAGTTACTAAAAAAATCAAAAAGCCAAAGATTCCCTTTTCTTACTACTTTTTGCACATCTTTTCGTAAAAAGTCAAAAAGTCATCCCAGACATACTAATTTTTTTTACATCACATTTTAGCCAAAAAGCCAAAAAGTTACTAAAAAAGCCTGTTCCCAAACGAGGCCATATATGTTACAAAATTACGTATAATAACATATAATAAATTATATATTTTCCGAACTGAGATTAAATAATATTAGTATAAATTATACAGAATAATTAAAAATTTAGGTTGTTACAGGCTTCGGGTCATGACATAAAGCCTTGTCGCCAGTTGTTGACCCTCGTAGTAGGAGCAAGCTTAGTGGCCTTTTTGCAACTCTCTTGGATAGTGAGAGTGACGGGGCTCGTGTTGAGTTACCAAGGGTAGTTTGTGAATACTCGGATGTCTTTCCAGAAGATCTTACTAGTTTACCACCTCACCGGGAGATCGAGTTCTCCATTGAATTAGTGTCTGGCAAGGCACTTATTTCCATGTCACTGTATAGATTTGCACTCGCTAAATTGCATGAGTTGAAGATTCAACTCCAAGAACTTTTAGACAAGGGCTTCATTCGCCCTAGTACATCGCCTTGGGGAGCGCCGGCTCTCTTTGTGAAGAAGAAGGATGGGTCATTGTGGTTGTGTATTGATTACTGCAAGTTGAATAGAGTTACAGTTAAGAACAAATATGCTCTACCCAAAATAAATGATTTGTTTGACCAACTTAGAGGGTCTCCTTGCTTCTCAAAAATAGATTTGAGATCGGGGTACCATCAGTTGAGAGTCCGGGAGGAGGACATTCAGAAGACAGCCTTTTGTACTCGTTATGGCCACTATGAATTCCTTGTAATGCCTTTTGGGTTGACCGATGCACCGGCTTCCTTTATGGATTTGATGAACAGAATTTTTCGGGAATACTTGGACCATTTTGTGGTCGACATCTTGATTTATTCAACCTTTGAAGAGGAACACGAGACTCACTTGCGGGTAGTGCTGGGTTTACTTAGTGAGCACTAATTGTATGCCAAATTTGGAAAATGCAAGTTTTGGTTAACAAATGTGAAGTTTTTGGGGCATGTAGTGTCTAGAGAAGGAGTGACTGTGGACTCCTCAAAGATAGATGCCGTAAAGGATTGGGAACAACCCAAGAATGTTTTCGAAATCCGGAGTTTCTTGGGATTAGCAGGGTATTATCAACGTTTTGTAAGGGACTTCTCTAGACTAGCTGCACCTTTGACTAGGTTGACTAGAAAATTTGTGTGGAGTGAGACTTGTGAAAAGTCATTCCAACAGCTTAAGACTAGATTGACTACCGCACCGGTTTTAATAATTCCGGAAAGGGGTTTGAATTACACTGTCATTGTTATGTGTCTGGGGATGGACTTGGTTGTGTCTTGTTGCAAGAGGGAAACATTGTGGCCTACGGATCACGACAATTGAAAACTCACGAGAAAAATTACCCCACCCATGATTTAGAATTAGCGGCGGTTATTTTTGCCTCAAAAATTTGGAGGCATTACTTGTATGGTGAGAAGTTTGAGGTTTTCTCAGATCATAAGAGTCTAAAGTATTTGTTTTCTCAAAAAGACTTGAATTTATGACAACGGATGTGGATGGAATTTATGGAGGATTATGACTTTGAGTTACACTATCATCCGGGGAAAGCCAATGTGGTGGCCGATGCTTTGAGTCAAAAATCTATGAGTAGTTTGGCAAGTGTGGCCATTCGGGAATGGGATATGCTAGATGTTATTGGCAAGTTTGATTTGCACTTGGGTGAGTCCGGAGAGAGTGCTACCTTGTTTACTTTGAATGCTCAACCTACCTTGGTTAGTAAGGTCATAGAGGCACAACGAGGAGACCGTGATGTGGAATCAATCCGTGTTAAGATCCAATAGGAAGGAAAAGAAAGGCTTGAACGTTCACTCGGATCTAAGTGTACGTTACCTAGACCGTTTGTTTGTACCAGAATCTTGCAGAGAGGAAGTACTTCGGGAGTTCCATCACTCACGCCTTGCGGTACATCCGGGAGGCAGTAAAATGTATCATGATCTTAGTCGTCAGTTTTGGTGGAGGGGTATGAAACGGGATGTCTCTTTATTTGCATCAAAGTGCCTTACTTGTCAACAAGTGAAGGTCGAACACCAAAGATCAACGGGTTTGTTACAACCCTTACCGATAGCCAAGTGAAAATGGGAGCGTATTACCATGGATTTTGTAGTTAGGCTTCCTAGAACACAACGAGGCAATGATGTCGTTTGGGTGATTGTTGATAGGTTGACTAAGTCTACACATTTCATTCTGATGTGCACCAGCAACTCAATTGAATGTTTGTCAGAGTTGTACATTAGAAAGATAGTTCGACTTCATGAAGTCCCTGTGACTATTGTGTCAGATAGAGATCCTCGTTTTACTGCCCGGTTATGGCAAAGCCTTTAAGAGGCATTGGGAACTAAGTTGACTCTTAGCACCACTTATCATCCTCAAACCGATAGACAGTCGGAACGTACCATGCAGATTTTGAAGGACATGTTTAGAGCTTGTGTCCTTGATTAAAGGGCCTTGGGAAAGGCACTTACCATTGATTGAGTTTGCTTATAACAATAGTTACCAAGCTAGTATTGGGATGGCACCATTTGAGGCCTTGTATGGCCGACCTTGTAGATCACCGGTTTGTTGGGCCGAAGTGGGTGATACTCCGTTACTGGGTTCGGAAATTGTTAAAGAGACAACCGAGAAAATTGTTCTCATTCAAAAGAGGTTAGCTACGGCCCAAAGCTGACAAAAGAGTTATGCTGATAAGAGGAGGCGACCTTTATCTTTTGAAGTTGGTGACCATGTGTTTCTAAAACTCTCACTAAGGCGGGGTTTGATGAGATTTAGTAAGAGTGGTAAATTATCTCCAAGGTTCATTGGGCCTTTTGAGATCTTAGAGCAAATTGGAGAAGTGGCATACCGGTTAGCTTTATCGCCACAAGTTTCGGGAGTTCACAACATATTTCATGTATGCATGCTTAGGAAGTATAAACCCGACCCTTCTCATGTTCTTGATTGGGTTGACTTTAAGGTAGATGAGGATGCCTCTTACAAAGAACGACCGGTTCAAATATTAGATACCCGGGAGCAAGTGCTACAGGGAAAAACTATACCGTTGGTAAAGGTGTTGTGGAGACACCATGGGGTTGAAGAAGCGACGTGGGAACGAGAGGCGGAAGTCTGCTCCAAATATCCAGATTTGTTTGAAAATGCTTAAGTTGCTTTTCTTTGTAATATTCCCTAGTGTTGAGGGAAACGTATTTAAAGTTGTTAACCACACATTGATATGTGCGTTGTTTTAAGCATAAGGCTGTTGAGAGTTGCCATTACTTTCTAAGAAATTTCATGTTTATACATATTTAGGAGGTTGTTGTTAATGAGATAACCATGGTGGAAATGGTGGAATTTGGTTGAGAGTTAGTATTGTGATTTGGAAATGAAATAGCGTAGCTTTGATCGCTAGAAACCCCTTTGTTTGGGTAGTTTGATTTGAAATTTTGGGGGAAGGTTGTAGCGATCCCGGTTTCGATCATTCTTTCATGTTTTGCCACTTCGACTGCGCCGGTCAGGGATCGACCAAAAAATACAAAATGCATTCGAAGTTACTTGTCCGCTCGGGCGGCCGTTTATGCGCTCGAGCGAAGAATGTTTGGTTCCAGAAGTTTAACCTATCAGCAAAAATACTGGGAAGGTATATTCGACGCTCGAGCGGGGCTTTCCACGTTTGAGCGGACCATGTTATATCAGTTTGTGAATCTGATATTTCAAATCACTTTTGTATATCTCTCTCTAAAAATATTTCCTCTCCATTCTCTCCACTTTTCCCTACGCCAAATTGGATCAAAACCTTGATTTCTCAAGATCCATTAGAGTTCTACAATAAGTTCTTCATCAATTTTGGTTAACTTCTCGAGAGCTTCGTTGTGTGCGGTGAAGATCGAGTTTCAACACCGTTGGTTTTTGGGGTTTCATCTCATTTCTTCTTTAAAACTTGAGGTAGGGATTTTCTTAGAGTTATATATATGTTTTTGCAAGATCTATATGATTTTCAAAATCATCTTTCGATAGCTTTGAAAATTGATTGTTGATTCAAGAAGTTGAGCGATTTTGAAAGTGGGTTTGTCTCTTGTTCTTTTAAAATGATCTTGTGGGTTTTGATCTTCGTTGAATGAAGAAAAGATGATTTTGAAAAGTTTTCTTTCAAAAGATTTGAGTTGTATAGTTTTGGTAAGAAAACCTAGAATTTGCGGGTTTTTTTTAAGAGACTAAAAATTCATGAATGATATTGTTATATTTATTTTATGTGTCAAAATAAATGGATATTTAGAAAATTTCTTATTTATATTTATATAAATGATGAATTTCAGGAAATATGAGAATTATTGTTCATTTTGGAAATTATTCTTCAAAGCGTTGAAATAGTCTTGAAATGACTAATTGTTGAGGATACTTAAGAAGAGGGAATTGTGTTATTCCTTGGATGATAAAGTGGGATAAAAGTATTTATATTCATCTTGTGTTACTAGCATATCAATTCATTTGATTACATTAAACTTTGACAGTTGATTTGAAAACTTGCATTGAGAAAAAGAATGTTGAGAAATAAGTTTTCATGAAATGGTTTTGGGGTTAAATACGTTGGTAAGTTTTGATAGGTGATATAGATGATATTGAATAAGTTGGCCTGAGAGTCCGGGTAAAAGACCAAAAACGCGCGCGGATAGGTGTTGAGCCTTCCGGCTAATACCGGTAAAAATGACAAATTGGTAGTACTTATATAGTCTACTTGTAGACACCGACCTAGAGATTACGAGAGTCGTATTTACCGTTCTTGAAATGAATTGTTAAGTTTTGAAGAATTGAAATTGCATGACATCATTGAGCATGAGGATTTTCAAAGATGAATATGTGATTTCTTTCAAAAGAGCATAGCATGACATGTGCATTTCATCTCTTGAAACTTGTATAAAATGTATATACTTTGTTAAGGATTTCCTACTGGGCTTCATGCTCACCCTACGGGATTTTTGTGCAGGAAAATATGTGGTGATACCGCCTACTAAAGGCGAGAAAATGTGTGTTGAGAATAAGAGACTCTCATTTTGCTATGACTCTGTGTGTAAGCCAAGGGCTGTTTGTGTATGGGTTTGAATAACCATTTTGTGTAACCAAACTCAAGCCTTTGAAACTTGTAAACTCTTGGGAGTATTTATTTGTTTATTTACTTGTTGTTGGATTAATATATTGTTGCATGAAGAACTATTGTATCATGTAATGTAAATTTGGAGATTTATATTCGATTTTCCTTGAAAGAGCCATGATTGTTGTATTATCATTTGGGTTAAAAATTTGGAACGTTACATATATACATATATTGATTTGTGTAAAAAATGTAATAAAATTAATAAAAAAAAAATGTGTATTAGAATTATAAATATTTTATCCTTATTTCTTTCTTATTGATAGTCTTTAAAATTGTCATTAGCTTGATCCTTAAATAATTATGTGAGGAAGACCTTTCATTAATTGAGAGTTGTTATATGGTAGTCTTGAACTATCAAATCAAAATAGCACGTGAATTTGTCCTGGAACTATCAAATAATTTTCCATGTATTGATGCGTTGATGACTTCTCAGCATTAACCCTCCGAGCTGGGTAGAAGTACAGAAATGGGTGAGAGAGAGAGATGGGAATCTTAATTGTGATGGAGATTCGCAAACCACCATTAATTATTGATGAGTAAATTAAAGGGAGATATAATAATAAGTATTTTTTAAAATAGGTGTATTACATGTAAATTATGATATTTTATAAGTTGATCTCGCTTTGTAACATAATTAATCATTTTCAGTCAAAATAAAAATAAAAAAAAAATTAAAATAATCATACCTAAATATTAAATATAACCAAGTACATTTTTTATCGTAACAATTATGGTCAAAACGAAGCTTACGCCTCATCAAATCATAACCAACTATGCGTGTCGCCTGCTTAGTCTAGCAATCTTGGACAATTATTTTAATAAAATGTCACTAAGCCAAAAGAAAGAAGAGAAAAGAATTGGGAGTTGACACTTACATAAGTGGATGCTTGGGTCGGCGTAATTTGGAACGTTTCAAATAAGTGTATTTTTAATTTTTTATAAAAAAAAATATATATATAAAAAATTAGAGAAAGTTAGTACAAAAATAGACATGAGATGTTAAAATATATTGATTAATGTTACCCAAATAAGTGTATGTAATGTAAAAAAAATACATTTTTTTAGTGCATGCCAAACACCTACTAATTCTATTGGCCCGTACCTGCTGTTACGCCCTCAATTTTATTTTACGGATAATTTACCAATTTTCAAATAAAAGTCTATTTTTACTAGAGGAAATATTATTTTACCTTCCAAATTTTTACGTGTTTTTTTAATTTGACCCTCAGACTTTGATTAATATCAATTTTATACCCAAATTTTCAAAATTTTGATCAATTTGGCCTCTACCGTCACATTCCGTCTACAATTGACGGAATGTGCTAACGTGGTGCCAAAGTTCAATTTGAAATATCATTTTATCTTCCAAACTATATCTTAAAAGTCAATTTTGCCCCCAAAATATAAAAAAATTAAATTTAAATATTTTAATAAATATTTTTTATTTCAATAATGAAAAAAAATAAATTTTAAATAATATAACACTTTACAAAAAATTATAAAAAACATAAAAATCCTCATTTATAATTATCTTGAGACTATGAAGTATGGATAATTCGACAACACATGTCGCACCTGTACCGGGTACTTACCGACATATAGTATTTCTGCATACGTAGTGAATCACAAAAAGCGTACTCAAATTTTTCCTTCTTAATTTTTGGCGTATCTAGACATATCTAGTATATACTCAAGTCGTACCGTACCTCAATCGAAAAAATATTTTCTTCTATTATAAAGATAAAATTCATTTTACTAGACTTCATTTTATTTATAGTTTTGTGCTTAGCATGATTTTAAAATTAAGTTATGGTTTATAAGTTATTTAATATAATGATATTTAATTTTGGTTTATCTTATACCTATACTTTTGGCATTAAATGTCAACTCTATGTTGGATTTAACAAACTAAACATTTAATCACTTTTTGTATTATTCCAAATTAAAAACAATATTTTTTACAAGCGTATTAAGTTGTACACGTACCTTACTTTTTTTTGGATTTTACCGTGTTGACGTACCCGTATCGTACCAATACCAATACTCATACAAATACCTATGCTTCATAGGTCTCAAATTATCTTGAGTTGATCGTGGAGAAAATTATCGTAACTAGTTTATTACCCAAATTAATTTCAATAGAATTTATCGACAATAGTAATTCTAAAATTGAGCAGGAAAAAAAATTCAAAATTCGGTAAATACTCGGTACGGGTACGATATGTTTGTTAAAGTACCCCCATACTTCATAGTCTCAAATAATTATTCTAAATGAGAAATTTTATATTATATATATAATATATTTTTGCAATGTATATAGTATTTAAAATTTAATTTTTTCATTATTGAGATAAAAAAAATTATGTATTAAATTTTAAATTTAATTTTTTCATATTTGAGGGGCAAATTGATTTTTAAGGTATAGTTTGAGGGATAAAATAAAATTCTAATTGAAATTTGGTGTCACATCAACACAATTCGTTCAATTGTAGACAAAATGTGATGACTAGAGCCAAATTAATCAAAATTTTATAAGTTTGAGTATAAAATTGATATTATCGAAGTATGGGGTCAAATTAAAAAATGCGGGAAAATTTTTTTTGGGAGGGGGGGGGGAAATAATATTTCTCTTTTTCAATAACAGTTATAGAAGTAACACAAACTAAATAGAATGAATAAGATTCTCTCTCGTAAAAAAAAAAAAAAAAAAAAGGTTCTCTCTCTCGTAATTATAATGATCAAAATATTCACTAAATAAATGTGGGCTATGTGTTATGTAAATTGAAATATTGAGAAAGCCTAATATAATTGTGTCGAACTTATAGAATTTACTTCTTTTTTTTCTGTTTTTTTTTTTTTTTTTTTTTTTTCAAAATTTCAAAGAAATGATGGGTGTAATTTACCTATTTTTCAATAGTGAGTGATGTAACCTCATGCCTAGGGCTGGACAAACACCAGGCTAAGCCAAATTTGGGTCAAACTTGCACTATATAATGATCATATATGTTGTCGTAAGTCCGATCCTCGAATAATCTTCAATTTCAAGACCGCCCATTAACTGAATATATATGAATTATTAATTAATTTTTTTGGATTGAAAGACTATTAAATTATTTAACCCTTTTTAATAATTATTTGAAATTTTAAGAAAAAGAGGATAAACAATTTGGCCTAGTGCTTTCCCAAAATAAAATATTTAGGTGGCGACTCTGTATCTGGCAAAGCAGTCCATGTTTGGCACTTCTTTCAAAAATCTATTTTCTCAAAACGATTTGCCGGATTTGGACTCTTTGGTTCAGATTAAGAACCGCGACAACACAAATCGAGTCCGAGCTGTAGCGAGGTCCCCCGCGGGCTCGTCTACACAACCCCGAACACAAGGCAACCCTGCCTCCCCGGTTGGAGAGATTAGAGTCATCGCCGGCGGGCTTGCATGCGGAGGACCATCCCGTTCGGCCCAATGAGCAGAACTCAGAAAAATCAGGCAGGGCTCCGATAAAGAAGTTGTGACATTGGACCGCCCCTTCAAACACCCCAAGCAGTGGATGGAACCCATCACCTTTACGGAGGCCGATTGCACAGGCATCCACTACTCTCATGACGACCCCCTCATCATCTCTACTCTCTTGTCTAATTACAAAGTCAGACAAGTGCTTGTCGACAACGGCAGCTCTTCAGATATCATCTTCATGAAAGCCTACTGCCATCTTAAGGTCTAGGAGAAAAGATTGTCCCCTCTCCAAACCCCGTTGGTCGGCTTCACGGGGGATTGGGTGACCTCTATAGGCTCCATCGATCTTCCCATTACCATCATAGAGTATCCACGGCAGACCACCAAGTTACTCACCTTCCTTGTCGTTGACTGTCCTTCCACTTATAACATCATCCTCGGCCGCACAGTCCTTAATGCTTTTCAAGTTGTTACGTCCATGTATTATCTGGCCATGAAGTTTCCTACCGACCTTGGGGTCGGCACCGTGAGGGGAGAGCAGACTGTGGCCAAAGAATGCAACGTCGCTTCACCCAACAAAAACAGCCAAGATCGGCAGCCAACTATCCTCCCAAGACAAGACCGACCTCACAACCCTCTTAACTGAGCAAAATGATGTATTCGCCTGGACCCATTCCGACATGCCGGGTATCAATGCCTCCTTCATCTCGTATCATCTCAGTATCGAGCGCCACTTCTGACCTTTCCGCCAGAAGCAGCGTGTCTTTCACCCAGAACGTGACGCCCTTATCGCCTCTGAGATAGACAAATTACAGAAGGCATGGTTTGTCAAGAATGTGGACTACCCCAGATGGCTGTCGAATGTGGTCCTGGTCTGTAAAAACAACAAAAAATGGAAACTCTGCGTCGAGTACTCCGACCTTAATCGAGTTTGCCCCAAAGATAGTTATCCTCTCCCCCGCATAGATTTGCTTGTCGACACCACAGCCGGCCACCAGATGCCCAGTTTCATGGACGCCTTCTCTGGCTACAATCAAATTCTGATGCACCGGGGTGACTAGGAACACACCTCCTTCATCATTGACCGGGGAACTTACCACTATCGTGTTATGCCATTCGGGTTAAAAAATGCCGGAGCAACTTACCAACAGCAATCAATGTTGTATTTCATCACCAGATTGGACGAAACATGGAAGTGTACGCCGACGACATGCTTGTCAAAAACAAACTCTCCTCTGATCATCTGACAGACCTACGGGAGACTTTCGACACCCTACACAAGTATCAAATGAAGCTGAATCCGGAGAAGTGCATCTTTGGCATAGGATATGAGAAATTCTTAGGTTTTATGGTCAGTCAGCGGGATATCGAGGCCAACCCCAAAAAAATCAAGGCCCTGATAAAAATACAATCTCCCAGAACTGTCAAAGAGGTTCGACGGCTTACCGGCAGAGTCGCCGCCCTCAACAGTTTTATTTCCCGTGCAACAGACAAGTGCCTTCCCTTTTTCAAAGTCCTTCGACAGGCCTTTGAGTGGACCACCGAATCCGAAGAGGCCTTTCAACAATTGAAGCAGTGCATGGGTAACCCCTCTCTACTCTTCCAGGCGCTCTCGGGCAAGACCCTCTTTCTCTATTTCTCTACTTAGTCGTGTTGAATACCGCAGTCAGTGTGGCCCTCATCAAGGAGGACGGTACAGTACAGCGTCCGGTTTATTACATTAGCTGAGCTCTCAGGAGGGCAAAATAGAACTACCCTCTGTTGGAAAAAATGGCCATTGCCTTGGTCATAGCCTCAAGACGACTCCGACCTTATTTCCAAGCTCACTCCATAGTGGTCCTCACTGACCAACCTTTGAAGAAGGTAATGCAACAACCAGAGCTATCCGGTAGACTTATGCAGTGGTCTGTCAAGCTCAACCAATTTGAAATCTCTTACCGACCTTGAACAGCGATCAAAGGATAGGCTGTCGTTGATTTTTTCTTAGAATTCACCAATCCCACCCCAACCACGCTCCCTCCGCCCAGGCAATTCAACACTGAGGCAGAAGATCTCCACTCCTGGACCCTCAACGTCGATGGATCATTTTGTAAAGAAGGCAATGGGGCTGGTCTTATCCTCAACGCCCTCGAGGGCGGTTATTTCAAGTGTGCTCTCCGCTTCCTGTTCGACGCCAGCAATAATGAGGCTGAATATGTGGCCTTGATAGCAGGTCTGTGCCTAGCCAAAGACATTGGCATAAGCCATATCCAAGTGTTCAGTGATTTCCAACTGATCGTCGGACAGATTACGGGGGAATCCGACGCAAAGGAAGACACAATGTGAGCTTACAGAGATATTGCACTCCCCTCATTCGCCTTTTCAACACTTTCCACATCAAACACATCCCTCAGTTAGAAAACTCCAAGGTAGATGAAATGGCTCAATTAGCCTCAGCCGACCAGTCAGACCTTAGCCATGGCGTCCGTCTTGAATACCTGGCCCACCCTGCTACTTCGCCAACCCAGCAGGAGGTCCACTTCCTCCAAAAAGAACCTATCCTATGGGCGACAGACATCCTTCTGTTCTTGACAAGTGGGGAGTTGCCAGACGACAAACAGCAAGCCGCCAAAGTCAAAGCCTAGTCATCCAATTACATCCTTATCAGTGGCCTACTGTACAAACGTGGGTTTTTACGCCCATATCTAGGTGCCTCAGTCCTGCTCAAACGACCTATGTGATGAGGGAAGTCCACAAGGGCGTATGTGGCAATCATTCGGGTGCCAAGTAGCTGGTATATAAAATCCTTCGCACCATCTACTTCTGGCCTACTCTCAACCAAGATGCCACGGAATTTGTGCTTAAGTGTGATAAATGCCAGCGTTTTGCCAACATCCCCTATGCTCCATCTACAGAACTGATTACACTCAGCAGTCCCTACCCATTCGCCAAGTGGGGCATCGACCTAGTTGGTCCATTGCCCACCGGTAGGAGCCAAACCAAGTTCGCTGTGGTCGCCATTAATTACTTCACTAAATGGGTGGAAGTAGAACCCCTCGCCACAATCACTGAACGGAACACAACCAGATTTATCTGGCATTCGATCGTCTACCGATTTGGGATCCCTCAAGCCATCGTCTCAGACAATGGCAAGCAATTCGACAATGCCAAGTTAAGGAAATTTCGTGCAGAGCTCCATATTCAGCCATGTTTCTCTTCCCCAGGTCATCTCCAAGCCAATGGGCAAGTCGAGGTCACCAACCGCTCTCTTCTCAAGATCATCAAAACTAAGTTGGAAGCCGCTAAGGGACTCTAGGCTGAGGAATTACCAAACGTACTCTGGGCCTATCGCACTATCGCCCGAACCCCTACTGGGGAGACCCCTTTTTGTTTAACATACGGCGCTGAGGCGGTCATCCAAGTGGAAATCGGGCTGCCAACCCCGAGGGTTTTACACCCGGATCCAGAACTAACTGAAGACTTGTGTCGGGCTGACTTAGACCTAATTAAAGCACTCCAAGAGACCACTGCTGTCAGACGGGCCTCATATCAACAAAAAATGAGAACACACTACAACTGCAAAGTCCGACAGAGGGAGTTCGTAGTTGGGGACCTAGTCTTGCGCGAGGCAACTCTTGCCACCAAAAATCCCGCTGAAGGCAAGCTAGTACCCAAATGGGAAGGGCCTTACGTCATTAAAGCCAGACCTCGGCCAGGCACTTACCGACTCCAAGACATAGAAGGCAGAGACCTCCCCCATCCATGGAACGCCGAGCACTTGAAGCGTTATTTTCAGTAAAATGGCATCTCCTACTTTTGTATTAATCAATTGTTATATGTTCTTTTTGACGATCAATACACTTGTTCGTTTTTGTCATTTCTATACATGGTGTAAACTTGTGATCAATAGGCTATGCCTTAAATGCAAATAAATTTATATCCCCATTAACTGCGTTGTGTTTCAATAACGACTTGTTAACTAAAGCCTCAGCCAGACTGAGTTAGTTGAAGCCTTAGCCAGACTGAGCACGAAAAGCTCAGCCAGACTAAGTTAATTAAAGCCTCAGCAAGACTGAGCACGAAGAGCTCAGCCAGACTGAGTTAATTGAAGTCTCAACCACACTGAGCACAAAGAGCTCAGCCAGACTGAGTTAATTGAAGTCTTAGCCACACTGAGCATGAAGAGCTCAGCCAGACTGAGTTAAATCAAGCCTCAGCCACACTGAGCACGAAGAGCTCAGCCAGACTAAGTTAATTAAAGTCTCAGCCAAACTGAGCGCAAAGAGCTCAGCCAGACTGAGTTAATTGAAGCCTCAGCCAGACTGAGCATGAAGAGCTCAGCCAGACTGAGTTAAATCAAGTCTCAGCCAGACTAAGCACGAAGAGCTCAGCTAGATTGAGTTAATTGAAGCCTCAGCCAGACTAAGCACGAAAAGCTCAGCTAGATTGAGTTAATTGAAGCCTCAGCCAGACTAAGCACGAAGAGTTTAGCCAAACTGAGTTAATTGAAGTCTCAGCCAGACTGAGCACGAAGAGCTCAGCCAGACTGAGTTAAATCAAGCCTCAGCCAGACTGAGCACGAAGAGCTCAGCCAGACTAAGTTAATTGAAGCCTTAGCCAGACTGAGCACGAACAGCTCAGCCAGACTGAGTTAATTGAAGCCTTAGCTAGACTGAGCATGAAGAGCTCAGCCAAACTGAGTTAAATCAAGCCTCAGCCAAACTGAACACGAAAAGCTCAGCTAGACTAAGCACGAAGAGCTCGGCCAGACCAAGTCGATTAAAGCTTCAACATAGTAGAGCCTTCCCAGGCTTAGTCAGAACTCGAATGAAGAATTCGGCCGGTCCATTTTCATAATTTAATATTACGGCATGGTTGCCATACTTAGTTAAAATCCAAGTTCATAATTTAACATTTTTTACATCACGCTTTTCTCACAAGTTAGCCTGGTTGTCCATTTTTAAACTTTTTACATCACAATTTACTAGCAAGTTTCACAATTCACGCACAAGTCTTACTTTGACACCCATTTTTCATTGAATTTTGCTCAGCCATTTTCAATATTCCAAATTTACAACTCAAAATAAATAACGACAACAATAATACAAAAGAAAACTCGTTGTTTTATTCAAAAACTTACACTTTCATACAATTCGCTGCAGAAATTACATAAAAAACAAACAAATTAACAAAAGAAAAATTTTTACACTTAGTTACACAGATCACTCTTCCTCACTAGAGGTAAGATCTTCCTCTTCAATGCCCTCGTCCAGGGGGGTCTGGGCGACGTCGTCTTCGCCTACCTTCACGAGGTTGAAGTCCACGTCTGGGAACAGCTCTTGTGCCTTATGCTTGAAGGTCATCCAGCCGCTATCCCAAAACTCGCTCATTTCATGCTTGTAGAAGTCAGACCGCTGGAAGCTCTAGACCACTTCCTCTTCACTCCTACCTCCTGCGGCCGCTTCCGATGGCCCAGCCCCCTCATTCCCTCATTCGCCAAGTTGCTAGCGATAGCGGCATCTATGGCCATCTGGAAGTCGGCTGACCCCTTGAATTGCTCTACGGCCGCCATACACAGCTCGGGGTACGCCTCCCTCTCAGATGCCAATTTCGCCCTCTCCTCCGCCAAGGCCTTCTCTAAGGCCGCGATTCGACCATCGGTCTCTTCCTTGTCCTTGACCGCCTAGTCCCACAGATCTTCATTGCTGGTCATGGGCTCCTCCCACCTCTCGTTGGTAGTGGTGCAGGCTTGCTGGACCTCCTCTAGTTTCCTCTTCTCGCCTGCAACTCGAACTATAGCGATATCGCCTTGTGGCACTCCGCTTCCAGCTCTGATTTGGTTACGAGGAGCTCGGCACTAGCTCACTCCACTGAGTAGCTCTGCACCAGCGCCAATACCTCCATGTTCTTCGCCCTTTGCGCATACTCCAACCCCTTGGCGCATGCACTCTGAGCGGCCTTCCTCCACCCCTCTGCCTCAACCCTTAGGTTCTACACTTGCAATTTTGCCTTTTCCAACTGGGTCCTCAGCGGCCCTACTTTCATCTTAGCGCACACTGCCTTATTCAACAAGGCAGTTGCCAAGGTCGTTGCCTCCATCTGGGTGGAGCAGAACCCTCTTAGGAGGTCGGCCATCGTCAACCGCGCCATCGACCACACTGCCGCATCCTCCACCACCCCAACAAGGCAGTCGGCTGCGACCCTGGCTTCTCTCCCTTCTGCTGAGCGACCTACCAGAGCACGCGCATGGTACAACGCAGTCGCCAGCGTGACACTTGTCTCTGGCTTGCTGATCCCAGGCTTCCCTTCGCTAGGACTTGAGGTTACTTCTGGTGCAGGTACCACCGTCGACACCATTGGGGCACTTAGGCCCAAGGGCTCTTTCAGTACTTGGGCACTTAGACCCTTGTCTTCCTTTGCCACTTGGGCGGTCTCCTTTGCCTCTTCTGGAGCTGCCCCGACCCTTCCTTCCTTCATCTTCCCCACCATAGAGGTATCCTCCCCCCGAACCTTCATCTTTTTCAAGACAAGGGCGTCTTTTCCCCCCTCTACAGCCACTCTTTTCTTCCTTGACTTCTTCAACACTGCCTCTACCTCCTGCTTACTGCTCTCCTTCAGCGGGTCTACTGGGGGCGGCAGTGGGGCAAAGCCGGTTAAGTCTTTGTCGCCCAATGGTTTGGGATGCGGTCGGACCTGCTCCCTCATCACCAGTTTAGGGGCTGGCCCCAATTGTGTCTCCTTATACTTGTCCGTTTTGGCGAAAAATCTCTTGTCCTCTTCCTGCTCCGCCTTCCTCCGCGCCTCCAATTCCTCCATCGCTGGATTGTTCTCCGTCAATTGCGGCCCCAGTCTCAGGGTAAACAAGGTTGAAGGAAGGATCAGCTCATCCCACTTCACCCCCTTCTCCTCTTGTGACAACCCTCACCTCTGATTAGCATTAATTCATGATTAAGCGTGATAAGTAATTAATTAAGATGAAATCCTAAATTGATTACATGAGTATGTTATTTAAATTGCATTTTTATCTGTTTGATATAGGAAGATCTGTTCGTGTTTTGATTTTAAATTGCAAATTGAAAGCGCCTTATCGGCAACCGATTCAGAAATTGACTTGGGTTATATGCCAATTAGGATTTATAGAATTTTATGGTAGGTTTATTTAAAATTCAATTTGGAATGATTAAATTAGAATAAATAATGCTAGATTAATTGAATATAAGTTATTTACATAATTGCCCTTGAGTGGGCTCCCTAAAAAACTATTGTTTTGGTTCTCAATACTCACATGTTTGACATTATCTATCTTTCCATCTTCTTGCCCCAAAACATGAGAGAGAGGGAGAATAGGAAGAATTGGTTTCAATTAGAGTTTTGCTTGAAAATTTTGAGGAATTTGAAGGAGCCTTGAAGAATTGTACATTTGCTCAAGAACCTTGCTTAAGTAAAGCTTAATTGAGAAGCCTAGGTAAGGACTCAACCTCTTAATCTTGAAATTGAGTCATCTAGGACTTGCATGTGGATTAAATAGGTGAATTAATGGGAGAATTGAGCTTAAATTGATGGGAGCTAAGTTAAGTCATGCATGCATGTCCACATCATGGAGTTTTGAAGTTAATTTGTATGAAATTCTTCCATGCATGTTCATATTATAGTTGTAATCTAAGAATTCATCATGTTTTTGGAAAGAATGGCTCATTTGATCGTGTGTTAGAAGCTATGAATTCAAATAAACACATGCATGACATAATTGCATCATGTTCTTTTATTTGAAGTTGAATTTGTGTTCAATTGTCATACTTTTGGGCTTTGATTTTATGAAATGATCTTTAAAACATGTTGTATTATGAGTTTCTAAGTGTTTTCTAGAAATTTGGCCCAAAGGATGAGTTTTGGCATGTTTCATTCATGGTTTGAAGCTTGGGAGAAAATCTGGAAAACTCAGAATTTGGCTTCCTCACTCGAGCGAAGGATTCCACGCTCCAGCGACCACCTTTGTTTTCAGAATTCCGCTCGAGCGACGGAATGCTGGCTTGAGCGTAAATTGCAAGCTCTCAAGTTTTTGCGTGTGCAAACGCACGCTCGAGCGATGAGACCTACGCTCGAGCGAAGAACTGTGTCTCACGCTCAAGCAAGCATCGAGCAGAGAATTTCAGAAACCAGTACTTTTCACATTTTTGCAGATCGCTCAAGCGACCTCTTTCATTTGGTAAGCTCGCTCGAGCGAATGAGTCTACACTCGAGCGAGATCCCTGTTTTCAGCAAGTTTTGAAAAATGTTTTTAAGTACATTTTTGCATTCTCATTTCATCATAGGCATTCCTAGGCCATGTTTAAGGCATCATAATGAGGATAATGTTATAGAACCACACCAAGTCAAGTTAAGGGCTAAGTTATTAATCCTGAGTGTGTAATTTTGTGTGTGTACGTTCTGCAACTGTGTAGGGTTGGCACTCGAGGGTTGATTAGCTTGTTTATAGCCCAGTAACCTATGAGTAACAATGTTGTAAAGCTATGTTAAATTATAATTATTTTCTGAATGATTAACTGTACTGCTTCCTGAAATGATATTGCTTTCTGAATGAATGTTTGTCCTATTTTATGAACTGTACTCGTGGCATCCATAGCAACTGACTGTTACTGCTACTGTTACTGTTACTGTTACAGAGATCTCTGTCAGTTCCAATGTTTGGGACTACTACTGTTTACTGTTTTGATGGCCATCAACTGACTGTTCGGTCTATTAAGACCTACTGTATTGTTCTGCTATTGGATGTACCACATATGACTAATGATTCTTAAATGACTGTTATGACAAGAAACATGAGCCACTGATTGAATAACTAATTTACAGATGCTATTGACTGTTTTAATTACTGAAAGGACATTTATTCATAACCCCTTTACACATTTGTTATTCACTGGGCTTTAGCTCACAGTTTATATATGTATGTAGGTGGCCAGGCACCGGACCAAAGCCAGAAGCGTCGAGTTAAGCTCATGTGTTATCAAGCCAACCATTGTGCCTCACTTTGAGGTTCCGAGTCTACTCGAGCCAAGGCTGTTTTGGGATGTTTCAGATTCACCCTTTTTGTCTTTGTTAATGTAATGAATGTTTAAGACTTTTGACTGTTAAGTTATGGTGAAGGGATTGGATCCCTAACCTGCATATTATATGTATCTAATACATATATATATATATATATATATATGGTTATGAGTATGTGGATTAGTCCATAAAAAAGTTTTTCCCATTCAGGTTTTCACAGCTCATTGGACACCTTGTTATTACTATTTGGCTTCCGCCAGCCCCTTTTATATTGTATTACTATTATTACTATTATTCAGGCCTTCAGTAATCATGGATTACTGGCCGGTTACGATGCTAAACCCTTAAGGGCGGGTTTGGGTCGTGACTCCTCCCTCCACTCCTTCACCTTCTTCACCCTGTTTTCGGTTGCCACATCTAACTTTGGCTTCACCGATTTTGTGGGGACTTTCCATGTTGTGCGAACTGCCTTCCCACCGTTTGCTGATATGAAAAACCATCTCGGTCTCCACCCCTTCACCGAAGACGGCAAGCCTGCCACTAGACCTTGGCCCGCCATTGCCTGCAAGGTTACACGCGCCTCCTGTTGGCCCAAGGCCTTGTAGCAGGAGAAGAATTCCTCCACCGTAATTTTCGCTCCTCCGGTAGCCTGCGGCCAAGCGCTCGCACAGGCCATTAGTATTTTCCAGGCGTTCAGCATCAACTGCCCTGACGCCACCTCCAACTTGTTAAGAGCGTCCACCACTACTTGGGGAAGTGGTAGCCTCAGCCCTCCTCGTACAGTGTGAACCCCATCGGCCGTGCATCCAACGCCCTCTCCTTCGATGTGGCAGCATCAGCTCTATCTCCGCGGGGATTTGGTACTTCCTTCGTACCTCCTCCAACTCCTCCACCATAAACGTGGACTTGTCGGCCTTGGTATGCCAGTGGTCCGGCTCCACCTGGCTAATTGGCTTAGTAGCTACGATCATCGTCGTCGGACGAGCCCACGCCACTTGACCTGCTCCCCTCTCCTCCCTTCACTCCACTCGATATTGTTCTGCCAACTCCACCGCGTCGTCGTCTCCCAACGAGTCAAGCCTTGCGGTTGGCACTTCATCTCAAGCCATCCCTCCTACGTGCCTATGTATTGCTTCGAATGCTGGCACAAGGAAGTTCGCAAAGTGTTGCAGAGGCGTGTCACACGAGAGAAATGAGTTCACTTCAGGGAGATGTTGGTTTTTTGTGATAAGGTAAGTAAAGAGAATAAATCCAAATGCCCACGGTTTGCCTATATTCCAAGGGTCAAGATTAAATTTCGCCAGTTTGAAAAATTTTAAAAATTTCCGCCCCCGCCTCTTCAACACCCTATATTAGCCTACCCCTTCATTTCCTGCTAACGCATCACTTCCCTTATTACGAGATTGTGCCACGTGTACGACCACAATCCACTACTCTTTTCCCCTTCCTTGTCTATTCCACTTCATATCATCACGTGCCACACCGTGCCTCGAGCCCCGTGCGCCGCCATTCCCCTTTTCACTCGGTCACCCTTCACGGTTGGCCCTCATCGCAGACGGTCTTCCCACTCGGCCACCCTTCAAGATCGGCCTTCCTCGCAATCGGTCTTCCCACTCGGTCACCCTTCGCGGTCAGCCCACCTCTCACTCGACCCTTTCACTCGGCCACCCTTTACGATCGGCCCTCCTCACAGTCAGTCTTTCTACCTGGTCACCCTCCGCGGTCGGCCTACCTCTCAGTCGACCCTTTCACTCGGCCACCCCTCGCACCTCACATCGAAGCGGTGGGAGAATCGGATCATAGGAGGCATCAAGCCACACATTTATAAACTTCACATTCATTAGGATTAGGTCTTGTTAACTTTTGATATTATATGATTAACCAACCCATCACGTTGGAATTTTCAACCAAACATTCTAACTATTTTTTTTTTTTTTTAAATTTAAAGAAGGCTAAAAATAGTTTTTAGGGATGTCATTGTTAGTGTTGAAAAATATATTTAAAAAAAGTGTATTATAAAATATGTACAAGATGTATAAAAATATATGAAAACTATATTACAATTATGGGTTAATTACATTTTACCTCTCTTTGGTTTGATCCAAAAACACATTACTTCCTTATAGTCTAGAAACAATTGTGCATGTGTAACACGCATTGAATTAAGCACACGTGAGGCATACATTAGCCTCAAAATAGATTAATAAAATGACTTTTTTGCCTTTTTTTTTCTTTCTTTTTGCCCCAAAACATTTTTTTTTTCTTTTCCTCTTTTCTCTTTTCTTCTCTGCCTCTCATAACTGTCATTCTCGTCGTTTCACATCTCTATCCTCGCTGTCGTTTTGTCGTTGGCTTGTCAATGTTTTTTTATTGTTTTAGATCTCTATCTTTGTTGTCATCTTGCCGTTGTTTTACTGGTTTGTTGTCAGTGTTGAAGATTTGTCATTTTCAACCTTGATTCACACATTTGATTCTTACCTTGATATACTTTTCCTATGTTTTTTTGATTTAGTAACCAATTCAACTTCCATATCAATTTCTATTTCGAGTTTAGCTCACTTTTGATTGTCTGAACATAATATCGTCGTACAAAAAAATAAAATTGAATATGCTCAAAATATTTATATTGAACAAAACAAATACGTTCATACTTTATATGCTGAACAATTTCAACTCGTTCAGACTTATTATGTTTAATATTTTTTATATGTTCATTTTTTCTGTTGGATATATATTAAATTTTATATGTTATTTTTTATTCTTATTTCTTTGTAAATGTTGAATACATTTACTTTTTGTAAAACAAAAAATAAAATATACCAAAAAATAAATTAAATTATTGAATTGAATTAAATTTGAGAAATAAAATCATAAGGAATTAAAATATTCAATTTTTTATGTATGAACATTTATAATTTGGTCAACCATAATAATTTGAATAAAATTATTTTGTTCGAATAAAAATAATTGAAGATTGTGTAAAAGTTCAACTCAAGTTATTTGAACATGTGACGAACAAAGTCATCTTGTCAACAATTATACAAGTGACGTAAACAAAAAATCAAAAAGCTAAATAACAAACTGATGTTTTCATTATTTCATTATTCAAAATTAACAATCTCTTTATTATTCATAATATACAAATTTTTAAAATCAATCAATTTCAATATTCATAAACCCCAAAATTAATTGATTTCTGTAATTATTTTTTCAATGACATCCAAAGTAATTTCCCCACCTTTAAACGTGAACGTGGGGTCCTCACATGTATCATTATTTTATGTGGAATCCAACTCAACTTTTTTCCTTTACTATTTCTTTCTTCTGGGTGGACAAACAAATCAATTCATTGTTTTCAGAAGAATGTTAAAATTTGATTTTTTAATTTAATTTGATTTTTTTATATTTTTATAAAAATATGTTAAAAAATAGAGAGAATATGTGACTCAAAAAAAACTTTAAAACGCCAAAAAAACTATTTGTAACCATGTTTCCAAAACAAGCGAAAATCATACACTCAAACCACTCTATAATTACAGGAGCTTGGGGAGGCTATTGCGCACTACACGCAGTAGTGACTATTGCGCAGCAAATGAAACCAGTTTGGATTCTCATTCCGATAATCCGAACCATTTACTTTTTAAAAGATATTGAGTAGAACATGCATGTAAAAATTCAAATTAATCAAATATCGGTATCTCTTTCGTCAAGTCATGTTTGCATTGAGATTTGTACTTAAAATTAAATTTA
>NW_021025961.1:693625-719152 GCF_004153795.1 Camellia sinensis
TATTATTAAATTACTCAGAAAATACTCATTAAATTCTCAGTAAATTACTTAGAAAATTTTCAGCAAATTACACAGTAAATTACCAATAAATTCCCAGTAAATTACTGAATAAATTCTTAGTGATTTTCGTGTAACTCCTAGTAAATTCTCCGTAAATTCTCAAAAATTTCAAAGTAAATTACTTAGAAAATTACTAGTAAATTCTTAGTAAATTACTAAGTAAATTCCCGGTAAATTCTCAGTAAATTCCCAGTAAACTACTCAGTAAATTCTAAGTAAATTACTTAGTAAATTTCCGGTAAATTCTCAGTAAATTCCCAGTAAATTACTCAGTAAATTCTAAGTAAATTACTTAGTAAATTTCCGGTAAATTCTCAGTAAATTCCCAGTAAACTACTCAGTAAATTCTAAGTAAATTACTTAGTAAATTTCCGGTAAATTCTCAGTAAATTCCCAGTAAATTACTCAGTAAATTCTAAGTAAATTACTTAGTAAATTATCAAAAAAAATCAATAAATTCCATGTAAATTCTCAATTAATTCCCCGTCATTTCAAAGAAAATTACTCAGTAAGTTCCCCTGTAAATTCTGAGTAAACTACTCAGTAAATTTCCAAGTAAATTCTCCGTAAATTACTCAATAAATTTCAGTAAATTTTAAGTAAATTATCAGCAAATTTCCAATAAATTCTCAGAAAATTACTCAATAAATTCCTAGTAAATTCTCAGTAAATTCGCTATGAATTTTCAGTAAATTCTCAGTAAATTCTAAGTAAATTACTTAGTAAATTCCCTGTAAATTCTTGAGGTTCCGAGTCTACTCGAGCCAAGGCTGTTTTGGGATGTTTCAGATTCACCCTTTTTGTCTTTGTTAATGTAATGAATGTTTAAGACTTTTGACTGTTAAGTTATGGTGAAGGGATTGGATCCCTAACCTGCATATTATGTGTATCTGATATGTATATATATATGGTTATGAATGTGGATTAGTCCATAAAAGTTTTTCCCATTCAGGTTTTCACAGCTCATTGGACACCTTGTTATTACTATTTGGCTTCCGCCAGCCCCTTTTATATTGTATTACTATTATTACTATTATTCAGGCCTTCAGTAATCATGGATTACTGGCCGGTTACGATGCTAAACCCTTAAGGGCGGGTTTGGGTCGTGACTCCTCCCTCCACTCCTTCACCTTCTTCACCCTGTTTTCGGTTGCCACATCTAACTTTGGCTTCACCGATTTTGTGGGGACTTTCCATGTTGTGCGAACTGCCTTCCCACCGTTTGCTGATATGAAAAACCATCTCGGTCTCCACCCCTTCACCGAAGACGGCAAGCCTGCCACTAGACCTTGGCCCGCCATTGCCTGCAAGGTTACACGCGCCTCCTGTTGGCCCAAGGCCTTGTAGCAGGAGAAGAATTCCTCCACCGTAATTTTCGCTCCTCCGGTAGCCTGCGGCCAAGCGCTCGCACAGGCCATTAGTATTTTCCAGGCGTTCAGCATCAACTGCCCTGACGCCACCTCCAACTTGTTAAGAGCGTCCACCACTACTTGGGGAAGTGGTAGCCTCAGCCCTCCTCGTACAGTGTGAACCCCATCGGCCGTGCATCCAACGCCCTCTCCTTCGATGTGGCAGCATCAGCTCTATCTCCGCGGGGATTTGGTACTTCCTTCGTACCTCCTCCAACTCCTCCACCATAAACGTGGACTTGTCGGCCTTGGTATGCCAGTGGTCCGGCTCCACCTGGCTAATTGGCTTAGTAGCTACGATCATCGTCGTCGGACGAGCCCACGCCACTTGACCTGCTCCCCTCTCCTCCCTTCACTCCACTCGATATTGTTCTGCCAACTCCACCGCGTCGTCGTCTCCCAACGAGTCAAGCCTTGCGGTTGGCACTTCATCTCAAGCCATCCCTCCTACGTGCCTATGTATTGCTTCGAATGCTGGCACAAGGAAGTTCGCAAAGTGTTGCAGAGGCGTGTCACACGAGAGAAATGAGTTCACTTCAGGGAGATGTTGGTTTTTTGTGATAAGGTAAGTAAAGAGAATAAATCCAAATGCCCACGGTTTGCCTATATTCCAAGGGTCAAGATTAAATTTCGCCAGTTTGAAAAATTTTAAAAATTTCCGCCCCCGCCTCTTCAACACCCTATATTAGCCTACCCCTTCATTTCCTGCTAACGCATCACTTCCCTTATTATGGGATTGTGCCACGTATATGACCACGATCCACTACTCTCTTCCCCTTCCCTGTCTATTCCACTTCACATCATCACGTGCCACACCACGCCTCAAGCCCCGCGCCCCGCCATTTCCTTTCTCACTTGGTCACCCTTCACGATCGGCCCTCCTAGCAGTCGGTCTTCCCACTCAGTTAACCTTCATGGTCGGCCCTCCTAGCAGTTGGTCTTCCTACCCGGTCACCCTTCGCGATCAGCCCACCTCTCAGTCGACCCTTTCACTCGGCCATCCTTCGCAGTCGGCCTTCCTTCCAGTTGGCCTTCGCCATCGGCCCACCTCACAGTCGTTTTCTCTCCATCGACCCCTCGCAACCCCCGTCTTCTTTCTTATTCCCTTTTTTGGACTGAAGCTGCACTTGAGAATGGGAGACTACTGACATAGGTGGGCCCATAGTGGCTTTTGGCCCACCACTTAAAGCCCAATGTATAACTCAAACACTACAGCCCAACATTGCTGGAACCCAACGTTGCACCAAGGACCAATGATATTTAAACACTTGCCAACAGAAGAACCAGCTACGTAGGTAGACAAAGATCCTGCGGAGTTATTGCACCATGCATCAGCCATTAATGAGTTTCCTTGCAGCATTTAATGCGATAACCCCCTAACGTCGAGGCAGAACGGCTTCACCATAAACGAGGCAAGCTAAAACATAGGCGCTTTCAGCCAACATGACAGGTTGGAGTGGACAAGGAAATGATGAGCAAATGATATAAGCAGGCTTCTAAGACAAAAAGAAGGTTAAGTTCTTTATCACCATCCTATCTCTACATTCCATTACTCTCTTCTCTAACTTGCTCGTCGGAGTGTTCGCTGGAGGACTCACGTTCCCTGTTGAACTCTTGTGCAGGTTCCTCCGTGGGCCCAACAATCGGACAACGATTTGGGAGGCGTGGATCTACCCGACCCGTTCCATCAGGAGCTAGCAGCATCATCATATATAATGATAATCTTATTTTTTTTATGAATAATTTACAAATAAAATCATAAAAACTTAATTAATCAAATTGTTAAATTAAGACCCATAGCGAACTTACGGGCCAAACTGAACCAAAACTAGTCTACGTAGTAACAGGAGACAATCACGGCCTGAACGTAAAATATCATCGTTCAGTCAACTTCAAAACTTAGGCTTCGTTTGGAAAGTCAAAACTTGGACTTTTTTTGTTAAAATAGTCACAAAAAACAAAATAAATTTTTTAGCCTAATAAGATAAAATATCATATTTAACTCATAATTATTACATTCTTTCTCTCACAAAAAAATCAAAAAGGTCAAAAAAGTCAAAAATCTTTCCAAAACGAGAATTTTTAACCCCAGGCTAAAATAATTAAAAAAATCAAAAAACTAAAAAGACAACTCACTTCCCAAATGAACTCTTAATTTAATTTTCAATGAACTCATATGATTTTTATTTCATCTTTAAGAGTGACTAAAAAATGTATGAAAGTAAAAAAATAATAATTGAGAAGTATTGTAGACTTCATACATATTTATATCATAGAATAACTTGACTCAGTTGAATATGGACAAAGTTCAACTAGTTATATAAAAAAAAGCGAAAGTGTATAATACACCTTCAAAAAAAAAAGTGTATCATATGCTCGATATAATTATGAGGAAATATCATTTTGCTCTCTAAATTATTATGCGTTTTTTAATTTGACTCTCATATTTTGATTTATTTCAATTTAGTACTTAAACTGTCAACAAATTAATCAATTTAACCCCTGCCGTCACATTCCGTCTACAATTGAATGGAATGTGCTGATGTGGCACCAAAGTTCATTTGGAATTTCATTTTACCCAATAAACTATATCTTAAAAATCAATTTGCCCCCCAAATATAAAAAATAATAATAATAAATTTAAATATTTAATAAATAATTTTTTTGTCTCAATAATGAAAAAATTAAATTTTAAATAATATATACTTTGCAAAAAAATAATAAAAAATATAAAAATTCTCATTTTGAATTATTTTGAGATTTTGAACACTACAAGAAAAAGCATTTTTGGCGACTAAATTTTTAGTCGCCAAAAGTCCGTTTTTAGTCCCCGAAAGTTGAGTTTTTACTTTCAGCGACTAATTTTTTTAGTCGCCCCTTTTGTCGCGTATATATGGTCGTCGGAGGTATTGGCAACTAAAATTTTTTTAGTCGGCAAAAAATAGCTCTTTAGCGACCAAAAAAAAAAAAAACCAATTTCTTTGCTTTTTCTGAGATTCAAACCGCCAACCTCTCCCACATTCAAACCGCCAACACCTTTAGCAACACACTCCCTCCACTATGCCACTTCAACATCACATGAATATATATGCAATATATATTATTTACATAGTATATTGACCGGTATTAATACAAAACTATATATATAAATATAATTATTTTTATTCAATATAATTTATGTAAAAAATAAATTATTTATTAAAAAAATTTAGGCCACTTTTGGCGACTAAATCCATTATTTAGTCGCCAATTCTATTATTTTGGGGTACTAATTAATTTTTTGCCGCTAAAAAAATAAGTTCAAATTAAAAATAAGCAGTTTTGGCGACTAAATCTTTTTTTAGTCGCCAAAAACGTCCCGTTTGGCTACTAAACTGAATTTTAGTCGCCAATTGACTGTTTTTAGCTACTAATTTTTTTTTTGTAGCCAAAAAGCTTCATTTTCAACGACCAATCTGTTTTTAGTCGGCAAAACACCTATAATCGGCGACGAAAATGTTTTTTAGTCGCCAAAATCATAACTTTTGGCTACTAAATTATTTTAGTCGCCAAAAATCGTCACTTTTGGCTACTAAACAACCTTTAGTCGCTAAAACCCCTACATTCGGCGAGTAAACTGCTTTTTGGTCGCTAAAACCCCTGTATTCTGCAACTAAACTCTTTTTGTCGCCAAAAGTGTTCAATTTTGGCAACTAATTCCATTTTAGTCACCAATTCTACTACTTTCAGCGACGAAAAATGAAGTTTTAGTCGCCAAAAACGCTTTTTCTTGTAGTGGAAGCATGGATAATTCAACAAACATGTCGTACCCATACCAGTTACTTACCGACGTATGATGTTTCTGCAAACATACCGGGTACACAAAATATGTATTCAAATTTTTCTTTCTTAATTTTTGGCCCACCCAGACATATCTAATATATATCCAAGCCGTGTCGTATCTCAGTCGAAAATAATATTTTTCTTCTACTACAAAGATAAAATTCTTTTTACTAAACTTCTTTTTCATTTTTAGTTTTGTGCTTAGTATGGTTTTAAAATTAAGTTATGATTTATAAATTATTTAATATAATAATATTTAATTTTATCTTATACCTATGCTTTTGGCATTAAATGTCAATTGTATGTTGGATTTAACAAATTAAACCATTTAATCAATTTTTGTATTATTTCAAATTAAAAATAAATAATTTTTTACAAATGCATTAAATCATACCCGTACTCGTATCCTACTTTTTAAAGATTTTACCATGTCAATGTACTCATATCGTACCAATACCAATACTCATACCCATACTTGTGCTTCATAAGTCTCTAATTATCTTGAGTTAATTATAGAGAAACTTATTGAGCCGGAAATTTCTTGACTACTCTATGTGTGTGTGCTCATGCAATTGTAACTAATTTATTATCCAAATTAATTTCAATAGAATTGATCGACTAATAGTAATTTCAAAATTTAGTAAGTAACCGGTACGGGTACGACATTTTGTCGAAGTATCCATACTTCATAGTCTCAAGATATTTCTAAATTAGGACTTTTATATTTTTTATTATTTTTTTGCAAAGTATATATATATAATTTAAAATTTAATTTTTTTCATTATTGAGATAAAAAAAATATTTATTAAATATTTAAATTTAAATTTTTTTAATATTTGGGGGGCAAATTGATTTTTAAGGTATAGTTTGGAGGATAAAATGAAATTCTAAATGAACTTTGGTGCCACGTCAACACATTCTGTCTAATTGTAGATGGAATGTGACGACAGAGACCAAATTGATCAAAATTTTGAAAATTTGGGTATAAAATTAATATTAATCAAAGTATGGGGGTTCAAATTAAAAAACACGTAAAAGTTTAAAGGGTAAAATGATATTTTCTTATTTTTAATGAGTGAGTTTAGTAAATAAGTTTAAAATCCGTTGGGTTTGAGAATTTTGTTTTCAATTATGTTGTGTTTGGTAATTAAAAAAAGAAAAGAAAGGAGAATAGAGTTTTTCTCCAGTCCATGATCTTGATCGTGGAGCCCATCTCACGGGATCCTGTTTTAATAGTTGGAATTATTCATTTTGTATAGTTTATCGTGCATATCACTAGTAAACAAATTAGCCTAATTCAAGAAGTACAATTTATTTAATTTATTATGTTTACTTAAAAAATAAATAAATGGTCTATTTTAGAACATACTTGCGTTTATTTTTTTGAGGACAAACGCCATAAAATGAGAATCTTACAATTATCGAATTGATAACTCTCTATTTTATATATATATATATATATATATAAATGGAGGGTCTAAAAAAAATAAGTGGTTTGAATAATCAAAATGAAAGCTGTAGTGGACCGCACGAGCCACTTAAGTTTTCTCAAATTTACATTTGAAATTGAGAGAAATCCTTAAAATAGACTAGCGGTAATTCAACTATGTAAAAATAAAAATAAATAATAAAAAAATTAATATTATAATATGTGTGTGAGAAGCTATTTAATTATTTTTATAAATGTATTATAAGATATGAATAATAAATTAATTTTAGTTAAAAATTATTTAATAAATATATTGTTGGACATATTTGTTAAAAACTATTTTAATTTCTTCCTTAATAAAAAAAATATATAGCTAAAAATAATAATTTTCTGGGTATTAAATATTTTTCATTTGTAACTGTTTTTGAAGAAGATTCAACTTAATCATTACCCCTACTAAATATCTTAGTTAAAAATTTTATTTAATTGATTTTTAAAAAACCCACATACATGCTTATTTATACATGTTGTAAAAATTAAATTGATGAAGTGTGAAATTTATGAATTAAATAAACTTAAATCATTTTTTTTTTGGATTAATTTTAAATCCATAAGTCTGAATTTATAATGTTGTTATTAGAATTATCAAATATGACTTTTGACTAAAAATATGGAGTGGGTTGTTTAAATAGTGTGAAGAAAACATACTTTTTTATTTGCCAATTTTTCCTAGAATATTCCATTGATTCCACTAATTGACAAGTATGCTTTGTTCATATTCCATTCATTCCACTAATTGACAATTTTATTCGTTCACACTGTGAACAAATTCACAAACAAAAAATATGTTGTTCTGGCTTTCACTTTTGACAAACATATATACTTATCTCTAAAAACCAATCAATCATAATCACCATTGTTGTAAAATTGACAAACATATCATCATGACCCACCACCATTCTCTTTATTTTCGTGGCAATTTCCCAGGGTTGATAAACTATTAATGAATTTTAATAGTTAGACTAAATTTTTATTAAGTCTTATTAAAAATAAATCTTAATAAAAATATCATTAAAAATAATTTTGTATGACGATTTTTTGCATATGTTGTTAAAAATTGTTAATTAATGACTTTTTTGTCAAATTTTTATAAATTGTCGTTAAAACTTACAATTAGTGACCTTTTTTGTCACAAATTTTTCAAACTGTCGATGAAAGTTGAAAATTAGTGATTTTTTTTATTACGATTTTTTTAAACTGATGCCAATTGATGACATTTTTGTGACAAAATTTTTAAACTATAGCTAAAAATTAATAATTAGTGACTTTTTTAATAGTGGATGAAAAACGATATTAATTTTCACAAAACCTATTAGATAATAAATCCACCTATTATGATTTGTACGTAATATTTTTTTAAGAATATTTTTAAAATGATAAATTTATTACTAGACATTAGAATAAAACTTTTTAATGAATAAGTCTACTCTATGAAAATTATGAATATTTTTAAAAATATATTTTAAAATTCATAAAAAAAAGTATTTTGAATTTAGTGTTAAGGTGCCAATAAAAAAAAATAAAAAATAAAAAAAATAGTGAAGGTGTCTTGAAATCTATCTATCTTTTGTCTTTTTTTTCTTTTTTTCTTTTTGGAAGAATGATTCATCCCCACAGAAGCACCCCATCTGATGTAATGCCATGCTTGCTTACTCTATAACGTTGAATTTTTACTGGTAAAAAATTGGAGTTATTTATATGAATATCCTCTATATTATTGAAAAATATTAATTTGACTCCCTAAACTATAAAGCGTATAAACAGACTCTCTAAATTATTGAGAAGTATTGTTTTGCCTTCTAAATTATAAAAGCAAATAAATGAACCTCCTAAACTATTGACGTATTTTACTTTAACTCATTCCATTATGAGGTCTAATTTGTATGTTTTTATAATTTATGAGTTTATTTGTACACTTTTATAATTTCAGAGGTAAAAATAATATTTTTTTTAATAATTTAAGGACTCTCCATATAAATAACCTAAAAAACTGTGGACGGAATACTTTTATGAAAGAAATTTGTATGGATTTAGCACTGGCCTTTCTTTTTATATCTTATAAACACTTTTTAAGGATATCTTTATAAAGAGAATAATGCTATAATGATTACAATACATTACAAGATATTACACTTTTGGCAATAAAAAAATTAGTCGCTAAAAGCTAGTAGTTGGTCACCAATACCTTTCGGCAACAAACAAATTTTGTCGCCATGTTTGTTGCTAATCCTTCCCCGCTAAAAGTTTTTGGCAACAAAAATATTGTTTTGTCTCCAAAAATTAATTTTGCCCACAAAATAGTCTGGTTGCCAAAAATGATATTATTTTATTAGTTTATTTGATTTGTCGCCAAAAAAATCTATTGCCAACAAAGTATTCGTTGCCTAAAGAGCTTTTTCGCGATAAAAATTTTTGTTGCAAACAAGTACTTTTGGCAACCAACTAAATTCGTATCCAAAAGCTATCAATTGCAACAAATTAATTTTATTGCTAAAAATAACTTCTTTTGGTGACTAAATAAATTCGTCGGCAAAAGTAATGAATTGTAATAAAATTATTTTCTTACGAAAAAGTGAAATTTTGTGGGGTGATTTCATGACCAACCATTTTTGTTGTCAAAAGTCATTTATTTTCTAAATTACTATTACAAAATAAAATTGAAAATTTTGCTATTCTCAAGCTATGACTTGTAATTGCAATACTCATTCATCCAAACAAATTATAAATTTATACTGTAACAATCAATTAAACTCAAGCATTTCTAAACTCAATACTCATTCAATTAAACTCAAGCATTTCCTATCAACATACGTTAGCTCTCCCAAGTTTACAAAGGCTTAGGCAAGGTGCTTATGCCATTCATTGGGCTATTTGGTGACTGTTTCATAATTTTTTCCTCGAACAACCCATTTTTAGTTAAGTTTTCACATTTTCTGCTCTAATTCTCTAAGCATATGTCCTATCAACATACCATTAGCTCTCCCATGCCGTTCCTTTAACTATTTGGTGGCTATTTTATAATTCCTGCCCCCCCTCCCCAAATCATTCGTTGTCAAGTACTTTTTCACATATTTTCTTATAAACTAAATTTTCTAAGATATATATATATATTTACGTACCAAATAGACGGTCCACCACAACGATGTTTTAAGTACTGTAATTTCAAATGTACTGTCTAATCATCTTGCTATAATTTCTACTTGATTAATTATAGAAATCTTGTATGATACATTTCTGTTATTTCATTAGATACTTTTTTTGGTGGGGTTTAGGCAGGCAATCATTCTTGAACACTTCAAAATGGATTGAGGAGGTTCGCACTGAGCGAGGTAGTGACATTATAATAGCCGTTGTTGGGAATAAAACTGACCTTGTGGACAAAAGCTAATGATTGACAGTTCTTGTTTTAGATTATTCAGAATGCAGTTAGCATTCTGTAGTTAGTCATTTGGTTTATATATCTAGATATACCTAGGACATATTGTAGATAGAATAAATTTACGGTTTACACTTATGCAAGATGCATGTGAGAAGTAACATTCACTATGCAGTTCAGCTCCATTGATGTGGCCTAGCTGTGATGCATGAATATGAAAAAAGATGAAATTGTGGCATTTATGTAGGCCTCAAAAAAGCAACTTCAATAGGGTTCCATCATTGTTTCATGGAGGCAGCTGAGAATGGAACATGCATGACTAATAACTTAATCCATTTTCTGCATCAGATTTGTCTCTTTGGAAATAGGTTCATGGTTACATGGTCTTTAGGTATTGCTTATGTTAGTTATTGTAAACCTTGGTTCTTTTTTTTAAAATTGCTATACTTTTTGTACTTGTAAGTAAAATGTTTTTCTAGAATATTTGGCAGGTGAAAAAAGTGGCTAAGAATTTACCATATCAGTTTGGTTTTGGGTTAAAAAAACAAAGACAAAAATAGAAAAAGCCTTTTGTTATTGTAGTTTCACAAAGACGTTATGAAGTTATTATTCTAGTTGGACATAATGTTATGTGGTTTCTCACAGCAAATGAAGAATTGCAAAACATATTAATTGTGTTGTATTTTATCACTTAACTATTTACAAAAGGTGGGTCAGAATTAAATTTCTGTTTAGTTATTAATTAAGTGTACAAAGTCATATGCTAGTCCAGCACTACTAAATTGCAGTACAAGATTGATATAGGCTACATTTAGAGTGCATCATAAGAGCCTGGTACTAATAAAATCTATGTTGATGCTTTGGGTCTTATCCATTTCTAAAAAAAACACTAGAAAGTTTAGAGTTAAGTTGGATGATCAATTCATAACATTTCACATACAACTACAAAGGGAATTATCGTCAAAGATAATTCACAAAGTTCAACAGTATGTTTCCTTCGTATAAACCAAAATAGTAGACTAACCATAATACAACTCTTTAACAAGAAAGCCCAATTGAAGGGGTTTCCCCCCCCCCCTCCCAAAAAAAAAAATAAATAAATAAATAAATAAAGGGAATTAAAAAGGCAATCCCAGTTATGGGAGCAAATTGTGGAGTGTGGTAGATCAATCAAGCATGTATGAATGCTAATTGCACTTATTTTTGGAGTGATTTCAAAACATCAATGAACAAGACTTGGGAAATATCTCAAAATTGAAAGGAAATAACTAGTAAACTCTATTGCAAAATCCATAGCTATTTTTGGTCTGTATTCTCGCAATTGTTAGCTCCATCCACTACCCACATGGCAAGGAGCCCACCATCCACATGGTATGGGTGGCACCATGTGGTAAAGGAAGTTGGTGGGTTAATACCAACTCACCAAAGGTAGATGGTGAGGGTGGCACAACCAAGCCCACTCATGGCTGCCATTTCACGTACTCCTCTTCTCTTGGTTATAAATTGAGATGAGTGAGGAGGGGTTGAATAGAGATATATGGGAGTGACACACTAAGCTGAGAATACACAGAGGAGAATATAATCTGTAAGTGAGAGTTCTATAGAAAGTTGTAAGGTGTGAGTTCTGTAATCTCCCTCCGGAATAATTCTATAGTGGATATCTCTCCGTGGACGTAGGCAATTGCCGAACCATGTAAATATTCTTGTGTTATTGTGTGGAATTGATTTCTGGTGTCCCATAGTCCTAACAAGTGGTATCAGAGCCGAATCGGTTGCGTTTCGGAACAAAAACTGTGTGTTTTTCGTAACTGCCCAGAAATCAAGTTGCTCAAAATTAGATTTTGAGCATACCAGGAGCAAGGACTCCAAGAGAGGAGTCCAGAACTGCAAAGAACAGCCCAAGAAGAGCCTGCACGCGCTCTCACGTGTTACCCAAAGACTGCGCGTCAATCCCACTCTCTGCACGCGCCCCACGCGCCGTGAAGAGGAGGCGACGCATGATCTTACTCTCTCCCACGTGCCACACGTGCTGCTCAAGGAGAAAGACGAGTGTGTTGTGCACATGTGTGGCGTTAGATGCCACGTCATTGCCACGTCGCTGACACGTGTCTGACACGTCATCGCCAGATCACTGCCACGTGTCTGACACGTAAGCACCACGTCACTGACACGTGGCTGCCAAGTCAGCAAATCATTGCCACGCTAATGTCCACGTCATCAGACCTGTTGACCAGTCAACCTAGAGGCAGAGAGTGATCCGCTGTTGCATGGCTAAGGTACACCTGCAGATCTGAACTGTTCAAACTGTTTTGGACTGATTTGAGCCATTCTATGTCATTTTTTGACGATCCAATAGTGGTTTTCGACTATTTGGAGTATTCCGGACACATCCATACGATCATATTTTTCATTCGGAGTTTTTTGTAAAAGAAAAGAATATGATGGAGGATTCCACATCAACTTCAGAATCTATGTTCAAATTAACTCCTTCTAATTATGCAATTTGGAAGTCACGGATGGAAGACATCCTATTTTTAAAAGACTTGTTTGACCCCATTTTTATAAAGGGGGTTAAACCTGAAGAAGTGAAAGATGATGACTAGATAAACATGAACTGCAAGATTATCGCTTGTATCAGACAATGGATAGACCACAGTGTTTTCCATCATGTTGCCGAAGAGACAGATGCCTATGCTCTTTGGACAATGTTAAACGACATGTACCAGTCAAAGACCGCCCGAAACAAAGCCTTGGTGATGAGAAGGCTAGTAAATCTGAAGTTGAAGAATGATGTGTCTATCGCTGGGCACACCAGTGAATTCAAAAATCTGGTGAATCAGCTTGCAACCGTTAAGATGCGCTTGGACGATGAAATGCAAGCCGTACTACTGCTCAGTTCTTTACCGGACAACTGGGAGACATTGGTTGTTTCTCTCAGCACCTCTGCACCAAAAGGGAAACTGACCATGAGTATGGTCACAGACGCCATGTACAATGAAGAAACAAGAAGGAAAGACATGGGAGGTAATCAGTCCCATAATCAGTCCCATGCTCTTGTCACAGAAGATAGAGGCAGAGACAGAGGTAAAGGAAGAGGTAGAGGAAGAAGCAAAAGTAGAGGCAGCTGGAACAACAAGAGTAAATCCAGAGACAACAAAGGTCGAGGTAACTCCAGCTTCACTTGCTTTCACTGTGGCCAAGAGGGTCACATAAAAAGAAACTGCCCAAGCCAGAAAGAGAAAGGCCAAAGCAGTAAGTCAAAAAGAGATGAGAACACAACAGCCACAACAACTGATGAAATACTTCTTGCAGTTGGTGAAGAGGAAGATTGCCTTCACGTGGCTGACCACAGCTACATCGAATGGGTGATAGACATAGCTATATCCTATCACGCCACTTCCCACAGAGAACTCTTCAGCTCGTACAACGCTGGAGATTTTGGCACTGTTCGAATGAGGAATTCTAGCTATTCGAAAATTGTGAGTATTGGGGACATTAGTATTCAAACTAATGTCGGGAACAAGCTGGTTCTCAAATATGTGAGGCATGTTCCAGATTTGCGCCTCAATCTTATCTCTGGAAGCGCCCTGGACCGACAAGGCTATACAAGTACATTCGGAAATAGCCGTTGGAAGCTGACATGATGAGCTTTGACAATCACCAGAGGAGAAATGTCTTCAACACTGTATAAGACTCAAACGAAGATCTATCTGGAAAGTCTTAATGCAATAGAAGACAAGGAGTCACCGGACTTATGGCACAGACGACTGGCTCACATGAGTGAGACGGGATTGCATCTATTGGCAAAGCAATCCAGAATTCCCTTTATCCAAAAGGAGTGCTTTGAAGCCGTGTGATCATTGTATTTATGGCAAGCAACATCGAGTATCATTTAGTTCAACGAGCAAGAGGAAAATAGAAGTGCTCAATATGGTATACTCGGATGTTTGTGGCCCAATCGAAGTGGAGTCACATGACGGCCGCTAGTATTTTCTGACTTTCATTGATGATGCATCAAGGAAGTTATGGATGCATTTCCTGAAGACAAAGGATGAGGTATTTCAGCACTTTCAGGAGTTCCATGCAATGGTAAAAAGAGAGACTGGGAAGAACTTGAAGTGTCTTCGCACAGACAATGGAGGCGAGTACACTTCCAGTGCTTTTGCAGCATACTGTGCCATCAGAGGTATCCGGCACGAGACAACAGTTCCCGGCACCCCACAACACAATGGTGTGGCAGAAAGGATGAACCGCACTATTATGGAAAGAGTCAGATGTATGCTCAAAATGGCAAAGTTGCCAAAGTCATTATGGGCTGAAGCCACCCGTATAGCCTGTTATCTCATCAACAGGTCGCCTTCAGTCTCGTTGAATTTTGTGATACCTGAGGAAGTCTGGTCTAGAAGAAAGGTATCATATTCTCACTTGGAAGTCTTCGGGTGTAAGGCCTTTGCACACATCTGCCAGGAAAACAGACAGAAGCTTGATGACAAGTCCACTCCATGCATATTTGTGGGCTATTCAGATGCAGCATTTGGGTACAAGGTGTGGGACCCAATGAACAAGAAGATATTCAGGAGCAGAGATGTTGTGTTCCAAGAAGACCAGACAGTAGCAGATTTTGAGAAATCTACAAAGTCTAGAGATGTTATCACTCCATACTTGTTTCCATCTCCCAAGCCATCACAAAATGCTAGATGTGATGATGTGTAATAAGAAGTGCCAGAGTTGCAAGATCCTATGCCAGAAATTGAGGATCAGGAGGAAAGAGATGAAGACTCGGATGAAGAGGGTGTTGAGCAGGGGGAGCAACCCCCTCAAATAGAGGCAACTAGGCCTCAGTTGCGGAGATCTGGAAGAGCTGTCGTGCCATCAACCAAATATCCCGCTTCTCAGTATATTCTGATTACTGATGAGGGGGAGCCCGAGAGTTTTCCGGAAGCCAAGAGTCATACAGAGAAAGACTGTCGGATGCAAGCCATGAAGGAGGAGATGAGTTCTTTGCAGAAGAATCACACTTATGAGCTTGTTCCACTTCCAAGAGACAGGAGAGACTTGAAGAACAAATGGGTGTATCAGTTGAAGAAAGATGGAAACGGTAAACTATTGCAGCATAAAGCTCGTTTGGTGGTCAAAGGCTTTGGGCAGAAGAAAAGAATTGATTTTGATGAGATCTTCTCTCTAGTTGTGAAGATGACTTCTATTCGAGTAGCTCTGGGATTAGCAGCTCGCTTAAATCTGGAAGTTGAACAAATGGATGTCAAGACTGCCTTTCTCCATGGTGAGTTGGAGGAAGAGATCTACATGGAGCAACCAGAAGGATTTGAAGTTAAAGGAAAACAAAAACTAGTCTGCAAACTGAAGAAGAGTCTCTACGGCCTGAAACAGGCACCGAGACAATGGTACAAGAAGTTTGATTCATTTATGGTAGATCACGAGTACACAAGAACAGTGGCAGACCAGTGTGTATATTTCCGAAGGTTTTCAAATGGAAACTTCATTATCCTACTGTTGTATGTCGATGATATGCTGATCATCGGACAGGATACTACTATGATTAACAAGTTGAAAAAGGACTTGTCGCAGTATTTTGACATGAAGAATTTAGGCCCAGCACAGCAAATTTTGGGCATGAAGATTGTTCGTGACAGGAAAGCCAAGAAGATATGGCTGTCACAGGAGAAATATGTTGAACGGGTGATTGAAAGGTTTAACATGAAAGATGCCAAGCCAGTCAGCACACCACTGGCCAGCCATTTCGATATGACAAAGCGTTCGTGTCCCACGACCAGCTCTGAAAGTAAAGAAATGGAGGCAATCCCTTATTCTTCCGCAATAAGAAGTTTGATGTATGCAATGGTGTGTACCCAGCCAGATATAGCTCACGCAGTTGGTGTTCTGAGCAGATTCCTCGCCAATCCAGGAAAGGAGCATTGGGAGGTCGTCAAATGGATTCTTCAGTACTTGAAGGAAACTTCAAAGATGTGTTTATGTTTCGGGGGAGCTGAACCAATTTTGGAGGGTTTTACAGATGCCGATATGGCAGGTGATCTTGATGGTAGAAAGTCTACATCAGGATTTCTGTTCACCTTTGCAGGAGGAGCTGTTTTGTGGCAGTCCAAACTATAAAAGTGTGTTGCTTTATCTACAACAGAAGTAGAGTACATTGCTGCCGCAGATGCTGGAAAGGAAATATTGTGGTTAAAGCGGTTTCTCCAAGAATTGGGTCTACAGCAAGAAGAATACAAGGTACATTGTGATAGTCAAAGTACAATTGATTTGAGCAAGAATTCCATGTACCATTCACGTACAAAACACATTGATGTCCGGTATCATTGGATATGAGAAGTGATGGAAAAGCAGCTGATGAAGCTAGTGAAGATTCACACAGACAAGAATCCTTTTGACATGATGACCAAGGGTGTCACCAGAGACAAACTGGAAGTTTGCAAGCATCTGACCGGGATGGACTTCAAGTGAGAAGTCAGTTGTCCATGTGGGCGTGGAGGGGGAGAATTGTTAGCTCCATCCACTACCCACATGGTAAAGAGCCCACCACCCACATGGTATGGGTGGCACCATGTAGTAAAGGAAGCTGGTGGGGCAATACTAACTCACCAAAGGTAGATGGTGAGGGTGGCACAACCAAGCCCACTCATGGCTGTCACTTCACCTACTCCTCTTCTCTTGGTTATAAATTGAGATGAGTGAGGAAGGATTGAATAGAGATATATAGGAGAGACACACTGAGCTGAGAATACACAGAGGAGAATATAATCTGTGAGTGAGAGTTCTATAGAGAGTTCTGAGGTATGAGTTCTGTAATCTCCCTCCGGAATAATTCTATAGTGGATATCTCTCAGTGGACGTCGGCAATTAGTGGAATTGATTTCTGATGTCCCATGGTCCTAACAGTAATGTAGGTATAAAAGATTCAATCTGTCCAAAAATTCACAATCCTTTGAGGTCTTTCAATAAACTTCTTGGTGGCATACTAGAGTTCATTAAAAAACCACTTAATAGACTAATAAAAATCATGATAACAATGAAGAAAAGAAAAGAAAAAATCACAATTGGGTCAAATTAATAAATAAAACAATAAAAAACAGAACTCTTAAAATAAAATTGTAGTCAAAGGGTATCAAAGATTACAGTACAAGTGCAAAACAATTGAGGGACTTGTACAGACCAATACATAAAAGCAAGACCAACCCAATTTATAAAACTATGAGCAGATTAATGGGTAGAAATTAAAATCATAAGAAATTCAGATTACGGCGTTCAAACTATTTGTGGCTATTATGGGTGATTTTTGTGCGGGTATTTGATCATCAATATCCCCCAAAAACTTAGGGCTCAACAATTGAGGGGGGGGAGAGAGAGAGAGAGAGAGAGAGAGAGAAAAAAAAAAAAAACTAACCTGGGTTTGCTGGTTGCAGAGGGATGGAGCGAAAGAATGGAAATGGCAATAGATGAAGGCAAACGGTGAAGAAGTGAGCATCGTGTGCGATGTGAGAGAGTAAGTGACTCAGTATGGGAGAGAGAGAAAGACAGAATCAGTCGTGTGTTGGGTAGAGAGGAAACTAGGGAAAATATCACATCTTTGGCAACCAAGGGTTTGCTGGTTTTATAAATAAAACTACGTAGTTTTCATAAGAATAATATTTGTCAATAAATTTATTTTGCCTCCATTACAGTTAGCAAAAGACGCCAAAAATTTGATAGTGCGCCAAAATAAAAAATATTTACAATTGGCAACAAAAAAGTATTTAGTCGCAGTAGAATTACCATTCTCAACAAAATATTTTGTTGCCATTCATTTCTTGTTTGTTGCTAAATATTTTCCCGCCATTTGGAGGGAAGGGAGGGCTTGGCACCAAAATATAGCCAACGAATTATTATATTTTGTTGCTAAAACTTTCACCTTCCACAACAAAAACTCATATTGGTTGTCAAAAATTTACTTTCTGTAACAAATAATTTGTTTTGTCCCTAATTTTGGTTGCCGAAAGTGCTTTTTCTTGTAGTGATAGAACTCACAAGAATATTATTAAGGGAAATTCTATAATACACAATCCCATTTTGGGGTGTATGTCATATACTCTAGGTATAATATTTGTGGTCTTTGGTTATTATTTATTTAGTGTTGGTTATGACTTTTTGTATTGTTAGTTATGAGTAATTATGATGTTAATTATGACTTTTTATGATTATTATTTTGGTTATGATCTACGGTTTTTGGTTATAGTGTTTGATTATGACTTTTTTTTATTATTATGATTGAAAAAAATTAATTAATATATTTGTAGTGATCAACACCACAGATATTATAATTTACATATGGTACACACCCGTTTAAAGGTATGTATTATAGCATGACCCTATTATTAATATCTACTAATTAATATATATGCAATACAAATGGGATATCAAAAAATTCGTTATTATAATCGGGGACGGACCCAGAACTTTCATATAGCGGACAAACATATATACTAACAAATTTTTTAAAAGAAAGTATGAACTATAATATCAATTTCTACTAGTATTAAAAGTGAAAATAAGATGAATATATATATATATATATAACATGTTTTTTTGTATCAACATTAAAAGATAACAATTATAAAACAACTATATATTAAAGTGAGATATCTTCAGTTTTTTTTTAATTTTTTATTTTATTTTAGTCGAGGTGCACGTATTTTGACTCAAACATCCGATTATAAAAAAATAAAAAATAAAAATAAAAAAATTATCTTGAGTTGTTATGCACTCCTTCACATCATTAAAATTTTCTATGATAAGATCAACATTAAAATATTATATATTTTTTAATAAATATGATCAATTAACTAGTTGATACCTTATTCTATTATTTACAAACTAGAGCTTGTAATTAATACTAGTTATAAAAATTAATTTCTTTTATTATATTTTGTGCATTTTTTTTAAAATTTTATATTTTGATTTCATGTTTCATAGATATGGAGTGGTAGCAAGACTTTTTTAAATATATAGAGAGAATGATCACTTAAAATTTGTAAAAGAATAAAAACTTAGGAGACAACCCTTTATAATTTGTAAATAATTATACCTAATACTATTATAATAAATAGTATTTTTTAAATCATAGGAGAGATGATTGTCCTCTCTTATCTCTTCTAGGTCCATCTTGACTATAATACGAGAATATTCTTAAAATAATTGAATTATAAGTAATGGTGCAATCGTGACCAAAATATGAAAGAATGAAGTAGGCAACAAGAACAAGAAAAAAACACGGATGGCACTTTAGCCACAATGGAAAGCACTCTCGTGCAAAATTATTTTTTTTTTTAGGAAATGATATATAAATTTATTTTTTAGATTTATTTTTTTAAATTTAGTGATTTATTAAGAAACTAATTAGTTAATAATTAGATAATATTTAATTATTAATTAATCATCTTTTCAATATATTATTGAGTCTAAAAAATAAATATAATTTTTTAACCGGAATAATAATACTCATTTCCTGATGTTTTTATATTTTAAAGACAATTTAAAGCATCTTTTGTTGTTGTGTGCACGGACACGAGCTAGTACATAGGACTTGCGACCTGGATTCGGTGGGGTATCGTACTCACAGCGTCACTCTCTTAAGAAGTTATTTGGTACTCAAGGCCGCCATCACATGGTGTCCCAAATTAAATATAATTGATTGAGATGGTGGTTTGATTAATTTCGGTTGACGATGGAAGAACTATGGAGGGTATCATAATTGACGATTGGTTGAAATAGAGAAGCTATTTAATGGTTTTGGGATATCATCACGTGATGTCTCAAGTATGTTGTGATTGTGTGAGACTTACAATTTTATATTGGATAATTAAAAAACAACAAAGAACATGATAATTTGTGATTAGTTAAAAACATGGTCACGTGGTACCCCTAAATCACAAAAAAAAAAATTCATTGAGATGGTGGGCTTATTGATTTCTTTTGTGATAGAAGGACTATAAATTGAGAGGGTAATTTATAAATAAATTGGGTCGAGCTAAGGAAGAGGCTTCTTTTGAAATTGGGTCGCATATCAGACCGAGATAGGAGCTGATGTAGCTCGGTCTAATTACTAACAAGCTTAGGCCAGGTGAAACTCGTCACGACCCAGACTCGCCCATGTAGCTTTAGCATCGTAACCGGCCAGTAATCCGTGAATTACCAAAGGCCTCTTAACAGATAAGCATATAATAAGGGGCTGCGGAAGCAGATGTACAAAACATAAATAGTCCAATGAGCTGTGTCGATAAACATGGGACAGAAAATTTCAAAACTTATATACATATAAGCATGACGATCAAGGTTAACATAATTACAAACATTTACAAAAGTGTACTATCCAAGACCCAACTGTACAAAACAGACAGAGACTAACGTAAGTACAAAAATAGCCGTATAACTAGACTTCAATTGGAATCTCCTCGGGAGGCACAACGGTTGGCTGACAAAAACAGAAATGAAGGCCGTCAACTCTGGCCCTGATCACGCACCGGCTCACCTACATACATAATATAAACTGTGAGCGAAAGCTCAATGAACAATAACAGAGTAAAGGGGTTTCAATGAATGAGTCCGCACAGATTCAGAATACATAATTCAGTTCATATAAAATTCATAAATTGTCCAAATCATATACAGAAATCATAAGTCAGGTGTATGTATACGTGATACATCCATTAGCATTAACAGAGCAGAAACAGAACAGATGCAGACACGTGAGGGTTACGAATAACCAGTCCCATAAAGGAACCTCCGAATCCGGGTAACAGAGAATAAATATGCTGAGCCCCATGATGGAGCCTCCGGTATGGGTAACAGAGTGCAGACAGATTAAGTTTCATGATGGAACCTCCGATACCGGGTAACAGCCAACATATTTCACATGATGCTAAGGATGTCACAATTACATATCAGAAATTGGACAATCATTCATTGTACAGAATATAGCATATCAGAAAACAGATCTTATTTTATCACACAGAAAATAAATACAGTTGAACATAACTTTACTAAGTTATTACTCACAGTTAGCCTTGAGAGAGACAGACGGAGCAGATTGGTCAAACGATATGCGGCACGTGACCTACATGACACATAACAGATACACACTTGAAACACACGTTCGAATTGTACATAACTTATGTCGTTTGCTCTTAGTGTGTTTCTAACCTTTAATCCTCATTATGGAGCCTTAAACATGGCTTAGGAATGTCTAGGATGGAATGAGGATGCAAGAATGCATTGGAAAGCATTTCTGAAAATTTGCTGAAAATAAGGTCCACGCTCGAGCGTACATGCAGCCAATGAAGCCCCGCTCAAGCGTGACTTTTCTCGCTCGAGCGGACTGTAAACTCTTGAAAAAGTACTGGATGCATGATTTTCATGCTCGACGGACGCTCGAGCGTGAGACTCAGACCCTCGCTCGAGCGTAGATTCCCTCGCTCGAGCGGACTGTAAAACACAAAAACTTCCAGGTATATGCATTTTACGCTCGAGCGTAAACATCGTTGCTCGAGAGGAAGTGCAAGTACTCAGAGTGCACGCTCGAGCGTGAAGTTCCCCGCTCGAGCGTGGATCAAAAATCTAGAATTTCCAGATTGATCCTCAAGCTCAAAACTCAACCTTAAATGCATTAAACTTGATTTTTCTGGGCCAAAACTTGAGAAAATACATGAAGACTCATAAAACATGTTTAAAGCATCATAACAAGAAATCATGGCCCAAAGGCATGCCAATTGTGCAAAATTCAACTTGAAACTTAAAATTAATTCATGTACATGACTTGTATGCAATTCGTTGAACTCAAGTCTTCCAAAATATGACCAAATGCAATGTTCAACCCAAAAACATGATCAACTATGACAATATGACATGGAACATGAAGATGCCGTTTGGTAACACTTACGTTTTCAGTTTTGGGATTTTTATTGATAAGTCCAATTTAGAAGTGTTTTAACCCAAGAAGTCCATGAAGGAATTTTTTAACCCATTTAGTCCCATGTATGTATAGTTTTATTCCATAAAGTCTATTTTCTTGATTTACACTATTTTCTTGGACACTTATGCCCTTATATTTAATTTTGATACCTTTATAAATATTTTTTCAACGATTAGCAATTTAATGATGTGAACATTCATATTTTAAAATTCACATTTGTAGGAATGTAAATTGGCCCGTGGGTGGTCCGAAACCCGCCCGCGAGCCAGGGCGGGTCCGGCCCGTTGACAATGTGAATATTCACATTGACATATTAACATTCACATTGATAAAAGTATAAAATTGGGTCGCGGCCCATGGGCAGCCAAAAGCCCGCCCACAGCTCGGGGCGGGCCCGGCCCGGCCCGTTGACAATGTGAATATTCACATTGACATATTAACATTCACATTGATAGGAGTGTAAAATTAGCCCGCGCCTCGTAACTGCTCGAAACCCGCCCACGGCCCATGGACGGGCCCAGCCCGGCCTGTTGACAATGTGAATGTTCACATTGACATGTTACATTCACATTAATAGGAGTGTAAAATTGGCCACCGTCCCGTGGCGGCGAGAAACCCGCCCGCGGCCCATGGGCGGGCCTGGTCCGGCCCGTTGACAATGTGAATATTCACATTGATATGTTAACATTCACATTGATAAGAGTATAAAATTGGCCCGCGGCCCATGGATGGCCAAAAGCCCCCCCGCGGCCCAGGGGGGCCCGGCCCAGCCCGTTGACAATGTGAATATTCACATTGACATGTTAACATTCACATTGATAAGAGTGTAAAATTGGCCTGCAGCCTGTGGGCAACCCGAAGCCCGACCGCAGCCAGAGGCAGGCTTGGCCCGACCCGTGACAATGTGAATATTGACATTGACATGTTAACATGCACATTGATAGGAGTGTAAAATTAGCCTGCGCCCCATGGCTGCCCGAAACCCGGGCGGGCCCGGCCCGGCCTGTTGACAATGTGAATATTCACATTGACATGTTAACATTCACATTGATAAGAGGGTACAATTGGCCCGTGACCCGTGGGCAGCCCGAAGCCTGACCTCGGGCCAGGGCGGGCCCGACCTGTTGGCAATGTGAATATTCACATTGACATGTTAACATTCACATTGATAGGAGTGTAAAATTGGCCCGCAGCCCGTGGGCGGCCCGAAGCCCGATCGCAGCCCGAGGCGGGCTTGGCCCAACTCGTGATAAACTTCTTGAGCCTGCCCATGACCTGGGGTCGATCCCCAGTTCCCCTTCCCCTTCTCTCATGGCCTGGCGGTCGATCCCCAGTTCCCCAGGCTAAAAAAAAGGGAAAAAACTTTGTAGTTTGGAATTTAAAACATTTCTTGAGTCCGCTCTTGACATTGGATCAATCCCTAGTTCCCCCTTCCAACTCCCCGGATAAAAAAAAATGTAGTCTTGGATCAAAACCGCTTTTGAGCCTGCTCTTGACCCGGGTTGGTTCTTTGTTCCCTAGATGACAAAAAGAAAATTTTGGATTCTTGTGTTGAATCTAATTTGGTTCACCTTCAGGCAAGGAAAGCACATCGAGCTCTAAAAGGACTGGTGAAGTTACAAGCTCTTGTTAGGGGCTACCTTGTTCGAAAACGAGCAACTGCGACTCTTCATTGTATGCAAGCTCTCATACGAGCTCAGGCCACTGTTCGATCCCAGAGAGCTCGTCGTCTGCTCAAAAAAGACAACAAATATCAACCAGAAATTCGTGCCCGAAGGTCCATGGTGAGAAGTGAATTGCATTGCTCATACTTTTCTTTATGGAATTTTTTTTCAATTCTCATTTTTTCTGTTTCTTGTTTTCAGGGAAGAATTGATGAAACATGGAGTGAATTCCATAGCAAGAGACTTTCAGCATCTACAGAAAATTCGCTAAGCGCGTTCGACGAAAGCCCCAAAATAGTTGAAATCGACACTTACAGGCCTAGATCAAGATCATCACGTCGAATGAACACATTAATGTCAGACTCTTGTGAAGACCCATATTACCAAACAGTTTCATCACCCCTTCCCTGTCCAATTCCCGCTCGTCTTTCCATCCCCGAGTGCAGAAACCTTCCAGAATTCGATTGGGGCTTCAACGGCGATGATTACAGGTTCTCAACTGCTCAGAGCACGCCTCGTTTGGCAAATTCGTACAGATCAAATGCTCCAGTCACGCCAGCGAAAAGCGTGTGCGGAGACAGCTTTTTCAGGCCATATTCCAACTTCCCGAACTACATGACGAACACGCAATCGTTCAATGCGAAACTGAGGTCTCATAGTGCTCCGAAGCAGAGGCCTGAACCGGGTTCTAAGAAGAGGCTTTCGCTGAATGAAATAATGGCGTCGAGGATGAGTTTGAGCGGTGTGAAGATGCAGAGGTCTTGTTCTCAGGTTCAAGAAGCTTTAAATTATTGAGAAAAAAGTGTTTGATCGATAGATTATGAACATGGAGAAGAATAAGAGAAACTAACATATAAACCTTCTCCGAGCTTTTGTTTTTGCCACTTAGGGATGACAAACAGTAGGATAGAACAGAGTGCTTTGTGTATATTCTTAAATCTTTGTTATTTTATTTTATGAATGGAAACTAGAGGGTTTCATCTTTTGTTCTTTGTTGCTTAGAAAGTGTTTTTGATTTTATAGGTATGATTAAAAACAGTTGTGTTTTGAATCAATTTATATATTTTTTGCCTTGTTTCTAGGCCATGTTGAGACAAGGTAAATAGCATATTAACAAGAGATTAGCGGAGCAGAGCAACGAGTCTGCTTCGTTTTGGTTTTAGAATTCACTTTCCAAAAAATTAAAGTTTTTTTATTTTCTCTTTTTTTTTTGTTTTTATTGAATTTCTTAATTATTTTAAGTAAATTTTTTAAATTTTTAAACACACCTATATAAATATACTTAAAATATATATATTTTTGTGATTTTTTTATAAAATTCACTAAATACCAAAAATACAAAAAAAAAAAATCAGTATATTTTTCTTATTTTTGTGTATTTATTAATTTTTTAAAATATCTTTTCACAAATATTTTACTTTTTAGATACATCTAAGTGTATCTAAAAAAATATAAAAAATGCTTAAAATTTTAAAAATATTCACTAAAAACAAAAAAATACGAAAAACAAAAAACTCAGTTTTCAGAAAACTGAAACCAAACACACTTTTTATATCTTGGAGTTAATTGTGTTGAAGTTTACAAAAATAATTTCAAATTAAAATGAATAAAATAATATTTAAATAGTATAGAGAAATAATAGAGAGTTTATTAGAGAATCTATTTAAAAAGATGTAAAACCAAAATAGAAAAAGTAACTTTAAAATTAAAATATAACAAAATTTTAA
>NW_021025961.1:719202-736299 GCF_004153795.1 Camellia sinensis
TTTGTAAAAAGACTAAAAACTTTAGGAGACAACGCCTTTATAATTTGGTAATAATTATACCTAATACTATTATAATAAATAGATTTTTTTAAATTCATAGGAGAGTGAATTGTCCTCTCTTATCTCTCTAGGTCCATCTTGACTATAATACGAGAATATTCTTAAATAAATTGAAATATAAAGTAATGGGTGCAATCGTGACCAAATATGAAAGAATGAAGGTAAGGCAACAAGAAACAAGAAAAAACACGGATTGGCAACTTTTAGCCACAATGGAAAGCACTCTCGTGCCAAAATCATTTTTTTTTTTTAGGAAATGATAATAAATTTATTTTTTTTAGATTATTTTTTTAAATTTAGTGATTATTAAGAACTAATTAGTTAATAATTAGATAATATTTAATTATTAACTTAATACATTCCTTTTCAAATATTATTATTGAGTCTAAATAATATAATTTTTTTTAAACGGCGGAAATAATAATACTCATTTCCCTGATGTTTTTATATTTTAAAGACAATTTAAAGCATCTTTTGTTGTTGTGTGGCAACGAACACGAGCTAGTACATAGGACTTGCGACCCTGGATTCGTTGGGGTTCGTTTTACTCACAGCCCGTCACTCTCTTTAGAAGTTATGTTGGTACTCAAGGCCGCCAATCTTGGTGTCAGCCAAATTAAATATAATTGATTGAGATGGTGGTTTGATTAATTTCGGTTGACGATGGAAGAACTATGGAAGGGTATCAATATTGACGATTTGTTGAAATTAGAGAAGGCTATTTAATGGTTTTGGGGATATCATCAACGTGATGTCTCAAGTATGTTGTGATTGTGTGAGACTTTACAATTTTATTTGGAATAAATTAAAAAAAACAAAAGAAACATGAAATTTGTGATTAGTTAAAAACATGGTCAACGTGGTACCCCTAAAATCACAAAAAAAAAAATTCATTTTGAGATGGTGGGCTTATTGATTTCTTTTTGTTGATAGAAGGACTAATAAAATTGAGAGGGTAATTTATAAAATAAATGGGGCCCCTCCCCCCCCCCGTCGAGCCTAAAGGAAGAGGCTTCTTTTTGAAATTGGGGTCGCATATCAGACCGAGATACGGAAGCTGATGTAGCTCGTCTAATTACCCTCAGCTTAGGCCAGGTAAACCTCGTCACGACCCCAGACTGCCCATGTAGCTTTAAGCATCGTAACCGGCCAGTAAATCCGGTGAATTACCAAAAGGCCTCTTTAACAGCATAAGCTATAATAAGGGGCTTGCGGAAGCAGATGTACAAAACATAAATAAGTCCAATGAGCTGTGTCGATAAACATGGGACAGAAAAATTTTCAAACTTATATACATATAAGGCATGACGACAGTTTAACATAATTAACAACATTTACAAAAGTTGTACTATCCAAGACGCCCAAACGTACAAAACAAGACAGAGACTAACGTAAGTACAAAAGTAGCCGTATAACTTAGACTTCAATTGGAATCGTTCCTCGGGTAGGCAGCAACGGTTGCTGACAAAAACCAGAATGAAGGCCCTCAACTCTGGCCCTGATCCGCCCGGCTCACCAACATACCATTAATATAAAACTGTGAGCGAAAGCTAATGAACCAATAACAGGATAAAAGGGTTTCAAATGAATGAGTCCGCACAGATTCAGGAATACATAATTCATTCATATAAAATTCATAAAATTTGGGGTCCCCCAAAATTTTCAAATTTATACAGGAAAAAAAAAAAAAAATTTCCCCAATAAAGGTTTCAAAGGGTGGTAAAAAATGTTTTTAATTAAAAACGTGATACATCCCATTTAGCATTACAGAGCATGAAACAGAACAGATGCAGACACGTGAGGGTTAACGAATAACCAGTCCCATAAAGGACCTCCGAATCCGGGTAACAGAGAATAAATATGCCTGAGCCCATGATGGAGCCTCCGGTATGGGTAACAGAGTGCAGACAGATTAAGTTTTCATGATGGAAACCTCCGATACGGGTAACAGCCAACATATTTCACAACTGATGCTAAGGATGTCAACAATTACCATATCAGAAATTTGGACAATCATTCATTTTGTACAAGAATATAGCATATCAGAAAAACAGATCTTATTTTATCACACGAAAAAATAAATACAGTTGAACATAACTTTACTAAGTTATTACTCACAGTTAGCCTTGAGAGAGACAGACGGAGCAGATTGGTCAAACGATATGCGGCACGTGACCTACATGAACATAACAGATACACACTTGAAACACACGTCCGAATTGTCATAACTTAATTCGTTTGCTCTTAGTGTGTTTTCTAAACCTTTAAATCCTCATTATGGAGCCTTAACCATGGCTTAGGAATGTCCTAGGATAAAGGAATGAGGATCAAGAAATGCATTGGAAAGCATTTTCTGAAAATTTGCTGAAAATTAGGTCCACGCTCGGCGTACATGCAAGCCAATGAAGCCCCGCTCCAGCGTGACTTTTCTTCGCTCGAGCGACTGTAACTCTTGAAAAAGTACGGATGCATGATTTTCATGCTCGACGGACGCCTCGAGCGTGAGACTCAGACCCTCGCTCGAGCGTAGATTCCCCTCGCTCGTAGCGGACTGTAAAACACAAAAACTTCCAAGGTATAATGCATTTTACGCGTCGAAGCGTCAAACATCGTTGCTCGGAGGAAGTGCAAGTACTCAGAGTGCATCGCTCGATGCGTGAAGTTCCCCGCTTCGAGCGTGGATCAAAATCTAGAAATTTTCCCAGATGAATCCTCAAGCCTCAAAACTGCAACTTAATGCATTAAACTTGATTTTTCTGGGCCAAAACTTGAGAAAATCATGAAGACTCATAAAAATGTTTTAAAGCATCATAAACAAAGAAATCATGGCCCAAAGGCATGCAATTTGTGCATAATTCAACTTTGAAAACTTAAATTAATCATGTCATGACTTGTATGCATTCGTTGACTCAAGTCTTCCCAAATATGACCAAAATGGCAATGTTCAACCAAAAAACATGATCAACTATGACAGATTGTACATGGAACATGAATATGCCGTTTTGGTAACACTTTACGTTTTCGTCTTTTGGGATTTTTTATTGAAGTCCAATTTAGAAGTGTTTTAACCCAAGAAGTCCATGAAGGAATTTTTTAAACCCATTTAGTTCCCATGTATGTATAGGTTTTATTCCAGTTAAAGTCTATTTTCTTTGATTTTACTACTATTTCTTGGACCTTAATGCCTTATATTTAATTTTGATACCTTTAATAAATTTTTTTTATACGGGTTAGTTGTGTGATTTAATGGAACATTCTTTTTTAATTCAACATTTGTTAGGAATGTAAATTGCGCCGTGGGTGTCCAACCCGCTCCGCGCGAGCCAGGGCGGGCCGGCCCGTTGACAAGTTGGAAATATTCACATTGACATGGTTACAAATTTCAACTGATTGATAGGTAGTGTAAAATTGGCCCCCGTCGTGGCTGCGCGAAACCCGCCCGCGGCCGACGGCGCGGCCCGGGCGCGGGCCCGGGTCCGGCCCGTTGACAATGTGAATATTCACATTGACTCATTAACATTCAGCATTTGTATAAAAGTATAAATGGGTCCGCGGCGCATGGGCAGCCAAGAAGCCCGGCCCACAGCTCGGGGCGGGCCCGGGCCCTGCCCGTTGCCAGTGTGAATATTCACAGATGGAGATATTCTTAATGATAGGAGTGTAAATGATAGCCCGCGCCTCGTAATGCTCGAAAACCCGCCCACGGCCCCATTTGGCGCGCCCCCTGTTGACATGTGATGTTCACATTGACATGTTACATTACCACAATTAATAGGAGTGTTTAAAATTGGGCCCACCGTCCGACGTGCGGCGAGAAAACCCGCCCGCGGGGTGGCATGTTGGCGGATGCCTGGTCCGGCCCGTTGGACAAAGTGAATCATTCGACATTGTTGAACATTCACATATGAAAGAGTATAAATTGGCCCGCGGCCAATGGATGGCCAAAAGCCCCCCGGGCCAGGGGGGCTCGGCCCAGCCCGTTGACAATGTGAATATTCACATTGACAATGTAACATTCATGATAAGGTGATATATTGGCGCGCAGCCTGTGGCAACCCGAAGCCCGACCGCAGCCAGAGGCAGCTTGGCCCGACCCGTGACAATGTGAATATTGACGATTGTGTTTACATGCACATTAAGGAGTGTAAAATTAGCCTCGCCCCATGCGTTGCCGAAACCCGGGCGGGCCCGGCCCGGCCTGTTTGACGGGTTGTAATATTCACATTGAATGTTACATTCACATTGGATAAGGGGGTACATTGGCCCCGTGACCCGTGGGCAGTAGCCCGAAGCCTGACCCGGGCCAGGGCGGGCCTGACGCTGTTGGCAAATGTGAATATTCACATTGACATGTTAACAGTTACATTGATAGGATGTAAAATTGCCCGCAGCCCGTGGGCGTGCACCGTTTAAGCTCGATCGATAAGCCCGAGGCGGGCTTGGCCGACCTGTGACAATGTGAATATTCACTATTGAGATGTTAATTAAATTGATTAGAAGCTGTAAAACTTGTTCTGCTGCTCGAAGCTCGCCCGCGCCGGGGTAGGCCTCGGACCCAAAACCCGGGCCACCCCAGGCCCGCCCACGGGCTTCGGGCCGCCATGGACTCAGTCAATTTACACTCATCCAATGTGAAGTAACATGTCACTGTGATTTCACATTGTCAAGGCCGGGGTCGGCCCCGCCTGGGCCACCCCGGGCCGGTGTGGGCGTGTTTACGGGCAGCCACAGGGTCACGGGCTAATGTTTACACTCTTGATTAATGTGAATGTTTTAACATAGTTTATGTAAGTTATTCACGTTGTCAACGGGCCGGGCTCGCGGTCGGGCCTGGACCGGGATTTGGGCTGCGCACGGCGTCACGGGCTAAATTTTACACTTCATCAATGTTATGTTAATGTAATAATGTTAATGTGATATTCACAATGTCCACCAGAGCCGGGCCGGGCCCGCCCTGAAGGCGGGCGAGCTTCGGGCGCCTACGGGCCACGGGCCATTTTTACCACTCTTCATCAATGTGAAAATGTTAATATGTCAATGTGAACATTCACATTGTCACAACGAGCCGGACCGGGCTCACCCGAGCCGCCCATGGGACGCGAGTCATTTTACATCTTATCGATGTAATGTTAATATGTCATGTGAATATTCACATTGTCAAGGCCGGGTTCGGACTCCGCCCCGGGCCGCCCACGTGGCCGTGGGCTAGTTTTCGGGCACACGGGGCGCGGGCTAATTTTATACTCTTATCATGTGAATGTTAACAATGTCAATGTGAATATTTGCATTATCACGGGTCGGGCCGGGCCCCCAGGGCAGTCAGAGCCACAGGCGGGTTTCGAGCCGGCCACAGCCGGCGGGCTAATTTTACATCTCTGCCTAATGTGAATGTTATACATGAGTCAATGTGAATATTCACATTGTCAACGGGCCGGGCTGGGCCTTGCCCGACCCGGGCCCAGGGCTGCCCCACGGTCATGGGCCAATTTTACACTGCTTGTCCAATGTTAATGTTAATGGTTAATTTCAATGTGAAATATTCACTATTGGTGAACGGGCAGCCCGGGCCCGCGGCTCCGGCCGACGGGCTTGGTTTCGCGGAGCCCACGGGCCGCGCGGCCAATTTACACTCCTATCAATGTGAATGTTACATTGTCAATGTGATATTCAATTATTTCAACGGGCCGGGTCGGGCCATTTTTTTGGCTTGTGGGCCGTGCCCGACCCGACTCGAATTTCCGTGAACCACAAGGATCGACATAGAGCCGGGCCCCTACACATTGACGATATAAACATTTATATTGACGGTTGTGAACATTTCACATTAAGGGTATTTTGGGAGTAATTATGTCATCCATAGGACTATTTAACATAAGAAAATAATATGAACTAAATGCAATAAGTAGATGAAAGGGTATTTTGGTCTTCTTATCTCAAATTGGACCTAATGGAATAGTCAAAAAGAATATGGGTTGGATGGAATAAAGCTCTTTAGAAAATGGATTTATCAAAAAAAGTTCCCTTCAGTTTTCTATGTATATTGACAAAAATTTTAAAAACTCAAAAAAAACTTGTTTGATAAATTTTTGATTTATAAATCAGTGGTCTCAGTTTATAAATTTGGCCAAAAATGTAAACTCAAAAAATGTGTTTCTATTTTGAGTTTTGAGTTTTTTTTTTTTTTACCACCCAACACTAGCCACCACCTGCCACCATTTTCCACTACCGTCTTTCTGCCACCACCACCCACCGCCGCCCCCCACCACCAACTGTCACCCGCACTCACCACACACCTGCCACCACCACCACCCTCCACCACCACCCGCATGCCACCCACTAGCCACCACCACTCACCCCTCGCCACCACACCACCCACCTGTCATCCCCCCGCCACTACCATCCCACCGCCCGCCGACCATATACTGCCACCACTAGCCACCTGCACCCACCCGCTGCCACCATCACCCACCACTCACCCCCACCACCGACCTTGCCACCCGACCACCTACCACCACCACCATCCCCACCACCACCACCACCACCCACTCGCTACCACCCGCCACCGTCACCCAGCCACCCACCACCACCACCACCACCCACTCGCTACCACCCGCCACCGCCCACCTGCCACCACCACCCACCACCACCACCCACTCGCTACCACCCACCACCCGCCACCGTCACCCACCCACCTACTACCACCACCCACCACCACCCGCTACCCACCACCCACCGTCACCACTTTTTACCACCGTCTTCCGCCGCCACTTGCCACAACTTGCCATTTCTCACTCTTTTTTATATTTTTAAATTTTTTTAAACATTTTTTCAATTACCAAACGCGTTTGTAATTTATGTTTTTCTAAAAAGAAACAAAAAAGAAACAAAAACCAGTTTATAAAATTTTTGTAAATATAAACTGAAAACATAAACGTTACCAAACAGACCCGAAGAATTTCTAAAACAAAGCTTGGATTATGACATGCATGCAAGGATTCTTTAGGAAGACAACCTCAAATGCCATGAATTACATATGCATGTATGTATTGAGCTTCAATTCACCAATTCTTAGCTTAATTGACCACCCAACCTTCTTGAGTTCATTTGCTTAATGCCTTAAATACAAAGTTTAAGAATATAATTCTTACCTAAGGTTGATTTCAAGTATGATCTTAACCCAAAGCTTCAAATTATCTTCAATCTCCTAGCCAATTCTCTTCTTGAATTCAATTCTTGAACTAAGACCCAAATTCCTCAATTCTCCCTCTCTCTCACGTTTTTGGGGCTTGGGGGCTCAAAGATGCAAGTAATATGGAGAAAGGAGTGAGTGGAGTGACAAAATGGCTTATAAGTAGTAATTGACCAAGTTAAATCAATTGGCATTAATTTAATCTAATTTAATCGTTCCGAATCAAATTTTAATTAAACCTACCATAAAATTCTATAAATCCTAATTAGCACATAAATCAAGTCAATTTTTGATTCGAATGTCGATAAGGCTTTCAATTAACAAACCGAAACTAAAACATGAACAGATCTTTCTACGCCTAACAGATATAAACACAAACAATGCATCACACACATGCAGTTTAATTCAGAATTCACCCTAATTGCTAATTAGGCATAATTAATCATGAATTAACGTTAATCAGAGGTCGGGGTTGTTACAGTCTTCCCCCCTTAAAAGAGTTTGGTCCCCCAAACTCGAATTACCTTCGTTCTGGAACAACATTGGGTCCAATGGGAACAAATCCGGATATCTCTTCATCATGTCTTCTTCCGTTTCCCAGGCTACATAGGTTCCTCCGTGGTTCTGCCAATCAACTTTTACCAACGGTATTTCTTTGTTTCTCAATCTTTTGATATGGTGGTTCACAATCTGGATAGGTCTTTCCTCATAGGTGTAATCATCTTTCAAAAGCACATGTGTTGGTTCAATGACATGGAGTGGATCCCTCAAGTACTCTCGAAGCATCGATACGTGAAATACATTGTGCATATGCTCCATTACCGGTGGTAAAGCTACCTGATACGATACTGGATTGATCTTTCAAGGACTTTATAAGGTCCAACATACCTCAGCGCCAATTTTCCCTTAATGCCGAACCGAGTTTGACCCTTCATCGGGGTCACTTTAATAAACACATGGTCACCAACTTCATATTCCCTATCTCTTCTTCGGACATCAGCATAGCTCTTCTGCCGACTCTATGCAGTTTTCAGACGTTGCTGGATCAGTTTCACTTTCTCGGTTGTTTCTTGCACAAGTTCTGGTCCCAACAAAGGTCTATCACCTACTTCAGCTCAACATATCGGAGAACGACATTTTCTTCCATACAAAGCTTCGTAAGGAGCCATTTCAATACTTGAATGGTAACTGTTGTTGTACACAAATTCAACCAGTGGCAAATAGGTCTCCTAGCTTCCTTGGAAGTCTAATACACACATTCTAAGCATGTCTTCCAGAGTCTGATTGGTTCGTTCAGTTTGTTCACCCGTCTGTGGATGATAGGCACTACTTAACCTCAATTCAGTCCCCAAAGCCTGTTGCAAACTCTGCCAAAATCTTGACACAAACTTTGAGTCCCTGTCAGACACAATGGATACTGGCACTCCATGCAATCTCACAATTTCAGTCATATAAATATTGGCCAATTTGTCAGCATTGTAAACAGATTTAATAGGTAGAAAATGAGCAGACTTAGTTAAACGGTCAACTATAACCCAAATAGAGTCCATACCTCGAGAAGAACGTGGCAATCCCACAATAAAGTTCATGATAATGTGCTCCCATTTCCATTTCGGTATTGGGAGTGGTTGTAGCAAGCCAGCGGGTCGTTGATGTTCAGCTTTAACCTGTTGGCAATGTAGACATCTAGCCACAAAATCAACAATACTCTTTTTCATTCCAGGCCACCAAAAATTCTATTTCAAATTATGATACATTTTCATGTTCCCCGGGTGCATGGCAAACTTACTGATGTGAGCTTCGGTCATAACACGTTTTCTCAAATCACAACAATCGGGTACACAGAGACGGCTTTGAAATTTCAGCACATCGTTCTCAAACACAAATCCCGACCTCGGCTTTGAATCAAATTCCTCCATGATCTTTTTCAAGTATTCATCTTCACATTGCTTCTGTTTGATCTCGTCAAGAATTGTAGGCTGAGTGGAAATAGCAGTTAAAATTCCACCTTGTTCTCGTACGACAATCTCAATCTCCTTCTGTTCCAGGTCATCTAGCAATTCTTTTTGATTGGACAGCAAGCATAACAAATTTGCACTGGATTTTCGGCTCAAGGCATCTGCTACGGTATTAGCTTTCCCTGGATGATATAAGATCTGTAAATCATAATCTTTGATTAACTCTAACCATCGCCTCTGTCTCATATTCAATTCCTTTTGGGTGAAGAAATATTTGAGGCTCTTACGATCTGTATACACTTCACAAGTTACCCCATACAAGTAGTGACACCAGACTTTCAAAGCAAACACCACTACTGCCAATTCAAGATCATGTGTTGGGTAATTCTTTTCATAAGGTCGGAGTTACCGAGAAGCATAGGCAATCACTTTTCAGTTTTGCATTAATACACACCCCAAACCTTTGTAGGAAGTATCACTGTAAACTTGAAACCCATCAGTACCATTGGGCAAAGTTAAAATTGGTGCAGTCACTAACCTAGCTTTCAATTCTTGAAAGGCTGCCTCCCTTTGTTCGTTCCAATCAAATGGCACATTTTTCTGAGTTAACTGGGTCAATGGCATGCCAAGTTTGGAAAAGTCTCTCACAAATCTCCTGTAGTAACCTGCAAGTCCCAGAAAACTTCTAATCTCTATCACATTTGTCGGTTTAGGCCAATCCACAATAGCTTAAATTTTCTGAGGGCCAACAGAAACACCATCTTTGTTGATTACATGACTCAAAAATGCCATACTGTTAAGCCAGAATTCACACTTGGACAATTTAGCGTATAATTTCTTTTCTCTCAATGTCTGTAGGGCAATTCTCAAATGATTTTCATGTTCTTTCCTGCTTTTGGAGTAAATCAAGATATCATAAATAAACACAACAATGAATTCATCCAGAAATGATTTAAACACTCTGTTTATAAGGTCCATAAAGGCGGCAGGTGCATTGGTCACCCCAAACGGCATTACTAAAAATTCATAATGTCCATATCTAGTTCTGAATACAGTTTTCTCTATGTCATCAGCCTTAACTTTTAATTGGTGGTACCCAGATCTAAGGTCAATTTTGGAAAATACTTGGGCACCCTGAAGTTGGTCAAACAAGTCATCTATTTGGGGCAGAGGGTATTTGTTCTTGATAGTTACTTTGTTCAGTTTTCGATAGTCTATACATAGCCTCAAAGACCCATCTTTCTTTTTGACAAATAGGACCGGAGCACCCCAAGGTGAAGTGCTCGGACAGATGAATTTCTTGTTCAGCAGTTCCTGAAGTTGAGTTTTCAACTCTTTCAGTTCTGAGGTAGACATTCTATAGGGAGTCTTGGAAATAGGTTGTGTCCCCGGAAACACCTTAATAGTGAATTCAATTTCTCCATCAACTAAGTCCCCAGGTAAGTCATTCGGAAACACATCGGGAAATTCACAAGCAACAGGGATAGTTTCTACATTAGTTCCGTCAGATGATGTAGTCAGTCTACAACACAAGTAACCCTTACATCCCTTCCTAAGCAGTTTTACAGCTTTCATAGTCGAAATCAGATATGGGAGAGGAACTATCCCATTCCCAGTAAAAGTAAATTCAGGTATACCTGGTGGTCTAAACACAACAGATTTACTTGCACAGTCAATGATAGCACAGTATTTAGTCAACCAGTCCATTCCCAAAATACAATTAAAATGATCAATGTTCAAGGGTAATAAATCAGCATATAACATCATATCGCCAATCATAATATCACATGTGGGATAAACATGAGCACACATCATAGAACCCCCAGACGGCATAGATACAAATAACACATATGTCATAAATTTTAATGGTCTAGTCAATTTCCGAGAGAAAAGCATGCAATACAAAGGAATGTGTAGAACCAAAATCTATCAATACATATGCATTTTGAGAACATACAGAGAGTGTACCTGACACCACAGTATAGGTGTTCTGTACGTCACCGGGCACTAAGGCAAACACTCGACCTTGTCTCAGAGGTTCTTTCCCAGTATTGGCTTTTGCATTTGTTTTGGCTGTAGAAGCGGATCCAGTTGAACTTGCCGTAGGACGGCTAGTATTCTCAGACATGAGTGGGCAATCTTTTACTACATGACCTGTCTGGCCACATCGGAAACAAGCACCGGATACTCGGTAGCACACACCCCTATGCCTTCTACCACAATTAGAACAGACCGGGATAAACCCACTACTCTGACTCGAGCTGCTTGTAGACCCCGTGTTCTGCTTCTTATTGACATAAGACTGGTTTCTTCGAAAACCATACCCAAACCTTTTTCCTCTCCAATCAGTTGTTGTAGCTGCTGGGGCTTTGCTTTGTTTCATAGCGGCTAGGGTGGCTTCTGCCATTAGGGACCTGTCTAAAACTTTTACATAAGTAGGCAGTTTCAATACGCCTACCCGATCAAACACCTCCAAATCCAGTCCACCTTCAAATTTTCTTGCTTTCTTGTAATCAGTATCCACCATATGTGGAGCAAACTGCTCCAGATCGGTGAATTCGGCTTCATACTCAGCCACAGACATTCTTCCCTGTTTAAGTTTCTGAAACTCGGACATTTTTCGATCCCTAAAACATTAGGGAAAATATTTATTATAGAAGATTGCATTAAACTGTGCCCACGTCATATTCCTATTGCTGCTTTGGATCAGTAACCACCACCTTCGGGCTTCATCCTTCAGAGTATAGGTGGCTAGAAGGACTTTCTGGACTTCAGAACAAGGAAACACTTCATATAGCTTTTCCATTTCAAGTAACCACGTCTCTTCTTTCAACGGTTCAATTCCACCATAGAATGTCGGCGGTTTCATTTTCATGAATTTCTGTGTCAAGTTGATGATGTCATTATTATCTACTTCGACTTGTGCCGGCGGTGGTGGAGGGGGCAAAGGTTGTTGTCTTTGTTGTTGTGTCAAAGTTTCAGTCAATGCTGCAAGCATTTGTTCCATTCGGCCCATGCGATCCTCTAAAGACTCATTTACATCACTTTCCCTTGCATTCTCCATGTTGCTATAGAGACATCAAATGATAATAAACATAGGCATAATCTTATTCGTTTCTTTCAATTCATTTGCTCAAATTTACATTCAGTTTTCACATTCATTTGGATTACCACACACTCACACATGAAGATTGAATGCCCCTAACTCTTACTAGGACATCCTAAGCTCATATGAACTTGTGTGTGCGGTAGAACACGTGCTCTAATACCACTCTGTCACGACCCAAACTCGCCCCTGTAGGTTTAGCATCGTAACTGGCCAGTAATCCGTGGATTACCAAAGGCCTCTTAACAGATAAGCATATAATAAGGGGCTGCGGAAGCAGATGTACAAAACATAAATAGTCCAATGAGCTGTGTCGATAAACATGAGACAAAAAATTTCTAAACTTATATATATATATAAGCATGGCGATCAAGGATAACATAATTACAAACATTTACAAAAATGTACTATCCAGGACCCAACTGTACAAAACAGATAGAGACTAAAGTAAGTACAAAAATAGCCGTATAACTCGACTTCAATTAGAATCTCCTCGGGAGGCACAACGGTTGGCTGACAAAAACAGAAATGAAGGCCGTCAACTCTGGCCCTGATCACGCGCCGGCTCACCTACATACATAATATAAACTGTGAGCAAAAGCTCAGTGAACAATAACAGAGTAAAGGGGTTTCAATGAATGAGTCCGCACAGATTCATAATACATAATTCAGTTCATATCAAATTCATAAATTGTCCAAATCATATACAGAAATCATAAGTCAAGCGTAAGTATACGTGATACATCCATTAGCATTAACAGAGTAGATACAGAACAGATGCAGACACGCGAGGGTTACGAATAACCAATCCCATAAAGGAACATCCGGATCCGGGTAACAGAGAATAAATACGCTGAGCCCCATGATGGAGCCTCCGGTACGGGTAACAGAGTGCAGACAGATTAAGTTCCATGATGGAACCTCCGATACCGGGTAACAGCCAACATATTTCACATGATGCTAAGGATGTCACGATTACATATCAGAAATTGGACAATCATTCATTGTACAGAATATAGCATATCAGAAAACAGATCTTATTTTGTCATACAGAAAATAAATACAGTTGAACATAACTTTACTAAGTTATTACTCACAGTTGGCGTTGAGACAGACAGACGGAGCAGATTGGTCAAACGATATGCGACACGTGACCTACATGACACATAACAGATACACACTTGGAACACACGTTCGAATTGTACATAACTTATGTCGTTTGCTCTTAGTGTGTTTCTAACCTTTAATCCTCATTATGGAGCCTTAAACATGGCTTAGGAATGCCTAGGATGTAATGAGGATGGAAGAATGCATTGGAAAGCATTTCTAAAAATTTGTTGAAAATAAGGTCCACGCTCGAGCGTACATGCAACCAATGAAGCCCCACTCAAGCGTGACTTTTCTCACTTGAGCGGACTGTAAACTCTTGAAAAAGTACTGGATGCATGATTTTCATGCTCGACGGACGCTCGACCTCCACTCGAGTGTGAGACTCAGACGCTCACTCGAGCGTAGATTCCCTCGCTTGAGCGGACTGTAAAACACAAAAACTTCCAGGTATATGCATTTCACACTCGAGCGTAAACATCGTCGCTCGAGCAGAAGTGCATGTACTCAGAGTGCACGCTCGAGCGTGAAGTTCCCCGCTCGAGCATGGATCAAAAATCTGGAATTTCCAGATTGATCCTCAAGCTCAAAACTCAACCTTAAATACATTAAACTAGATTTTTCCGGGCCAAAACTTGAGAAAATACATGAAGACTCATAAAACAACATGTTTAAAGCATCATAACAAGAAATCATGGCCCAAAGGCATGCCAATTGTGCAAAATTCAACTTGAAACTTTAAAATAATTCATGTACATGACTTGTATGCAATTCTTTGAACTCAAGTCTTCCAAAATATGACCAAATGCAATGTTCAACCCAAAAACATGTTTAACTATGACAATATGACATGGAACATGAAGAATTTCTAAAACAAAGCTTGGATTATGACATGCATGCAAGGATTCTTTAGGAAGACAACCTCAAATGCCATGAATTACATATGCATGTATGTATTGAGCTTCAATTCACCAATACTTAGCTTAATTGACCACCCAACCTTCTTGAGTTCATTTACTTGATGCCTTAAATACAAAGTTTAAGAATATAATTCTTACCTAAGGTTGATTTCAAGTATGATCCTAACCCAAAGCTTCAAATTATCTTCAATCTCCTAGCCAATTCTCTTCTTGAATTCAATTTTTGAACTAAGACCCAAATTCCTTAATTCTCCCTCTCTCTCACGTTTTTTGGGCTTAGGGGCTCAAAGATGCAAGTAATATGGAGAAAGGAGTGAGTGGAGTGACAAAATGGCTAATAAGTAGTAATTGACCAAGTTAAATCAATTGGCATTAATTTAATCTAATTTAATCTTTCCGAATAGAATTTTAATTAAACCTACCATAAAATTCTATAAATCCTAATTAGCACATAAATCAAGTCAATTTCTGATTCGAATGTCGATAAGGCTTTCAATTAGCAAACCGAAACTAAAACGTGAACAGATCTTTCTATGCCTAACAGATATAAACACGAACAATGCATCACACACCTGCAGTTTAATTCAGAATTCACCCTAATTGCTAATTAGGCATAATTAGTTATGAATTAACGTTAATCAGAGGTCGGGGTTGTTACAAAACTGGACCGAGTTATGAGCCAAGGTATTTAAGCTTCATAAGGTGGACCTCGCCCTTGTTAGTTAGGTCAAAGCTTGCTGCAGTTAGCTCGGTCTAAACAGAGAAAACCAAGGTACTAGAGAACAGGAGTCGAGCTATGTATGAAGGCGCCGGGTTAAGTATGACAATGGGCTAGTGTTAGCTCGGTCATACGGTTATCCAACCGCGGTAAAACCATCTCACTTGGTTTAAGCAGTGAGGAGGGTGTTGAAGGATAAGCATTATCTTTCAGGAGTGTGATTCCTAGGAGGACTCTACATTGAGGAATAAGAGTCCTACTAGAATTGTGCCAGGCAAAAACTATAAAAGCTCTCAACAGAACCAATGTGAGGTATTGCAATTCTGACTTTCGAATACACAGAGCTTTTTGTCTATTTTGCTGACTTAGGCATCAGAGAGGTATCCGGCACAGACCCGCCGCCTAGCTCATGTTTGTGTTTTCAGAGAGCAAAGCGACGACGTTTGGAGGAGCCCAAACTTGATCAACAGGACTATACGAGAAGATTATTCTGTGCTCGTACAAATAGCATAGTAATTCTATTTGCACGACACCTATTTTCGATATTTCTAATTTTTTTTTTGCAATTGTGTCCCTTATTCAAATTACTATTTTAGACAAAATCTCAAACTCTAATTTCTCAATACACATCATTACTAGCCACTGCTACAACTCACCACCCATTGTCTCACCTTTGGTTCTGGCTTTGACCTTGGCGTCGCATTCACCCTAACCTTCGTCACTTCTCCTTGTCATTTTCTAATACAACATCCTCCCTCCCCAAGCCCCGTCGCACCTCCCCGCCTTCCCCCTACCCTGCATCCTCTTCATTTTTCTCTTTCTTCTTCTTTTTCTTCATCATCGTTGTCTAAAACCCTGAATCTCTCTGTCTCTCTCTGTCTCTCTCTCTCTCTCTCTCTCTCTCTCTGTGCAAGTTGCGATAGATATCGGTGGTGCGTCGCAATAGTAAAAGGCTACGAAGGTAATGTGTCGCAATAGTGGGGCTACAAATTTGGTTGGTAAAGTAGGTTGTGGTGACGATGATCACTCTCTTTCTCTCTTCCTCTCTGCAAGTTGCAATAGATAGTGGTGGTGTGTCGCGATAGTAAAAGGCTATAAAGGTGGTGTGTCGCAATAGTGGGGCTACAAATTTGGTTGGTAAAGTAGGTTGTGGTGACGACGATCAAAAGTAAAGAACAAGGGATTACAAAATCGAAGAAGATGGCAAAAGAGGAGGTGCATGAAAGAGGCTTCAACGAGAAGCGAGAGGAAGGCGGCAACCTAAGGAGAAGGCTAAGTATGGATGGTAGTCATAAGGGCTAGGGTTTGCAGAAGAAAGTAGGGGTAAGTTGGTATTATTTAGAAATTAGAGGTGTGTATTGAGGCAAAATAAAAAATTCAATTTATGTGTGGCGTGAACTAAACAAATGATAATGGGCTGGTGTGTATTGAAACAAGTGGCGGTGTGCAAAAATAATTTTCCTAAACGGCATGACAATTTGTAACTGATTAGGGCAGGGACACGTGAAGCTCTTATGACACCTAATAATTTTCTCACTATTTTATGTGGAGTTTGACTTTTTAAGCATTATTTGAGATCAATTAAGAAGTTTTATTTGGGTTGTTTGAAAAGTGATGATGTTGTCCGTCCCGGGTGGATGGGTCGGGCTGGTCCAGACTCTTCAAGCTCCGGTTTAGGGTGGTGATTCCGTCAAATGACCTGCATGCAAGTCCAAAGGGGAACGGGACAGTCCCCCAGTGAACCCTCCGGCGTGAGAATTAGTAGAAGAAGAAGGAAATGTAGAGAGAGAGATGGATAGATCAAAAGCTTAACCTTTCTCTTGTCTTTCTATTCTTGCTTATATCCTTTGGTAATCATTTCACTGTCCCTTGTGACGTGCCCCCCTTCCGCCGAAAACCTGTGCCGTAGCTTACCTTGTTCAGGGTGAGGGGGCTCTATTCCGACGGAGAGGTGTTGTCGTAATAAATGCTGTGATGGGCTGCATTAATGGTGATGTGTTGTGGCAATAACTCTGCAGATCTTTGTCTGCTGATGTAGC
>NW_021025961.1:736344-747122 GCF_004153795.1 Camellia sinensis
TTTTTTTTTTTTTTCTTCTCCTCCTTCAATCACCAACCCCCATGTGTGTGTGAGGGGGGTGGGGGTTGATGATTAAGGGGGTCTCAATCACAACTGTAAAAAAAAATTTAAAGAAAATCAAAAACAGTTGGAGTCTAAAAGACAAACAAAGTGAATGTACTTGGTGATTGCTAAAAAAAAAATTCTTTTTTTTCCGTTGAAAATTTTAATTTTTAAATTCTTTTATTACTTTTTTAGTGCAAGACAAACAAACTTTTAATTTTTAATTTTTTTAGTAACTATTTGGGTTTTATTTTTTTGTGATTTTTTTGACTTTGTTAATTAATGTGTTTGACAAGTTGTTAAAAAGAGTAATCTATCTGTATATATATATATATATATTAAGGAAAAGAGAATTTTTAACCCAAAGATCAGTTTGACTCTTATTCATATTTCTTCATCAGATTTATATCTTACCCAAAGATATTTTACAAAAAATTAAACTTATAAATCTCAACTTCCATGACATATGAAATTGGGCAAAAAGATTGGAGAAGAGAAGAAATCCTACAAAGGAATTAAACAGGTGATTTTCACCAATTATACAAGATTTTTCTCATCCTTTATTAAAAGAAACACATGTTTGAAATATCATATTGTGTTTTTTTGCTCTCTTTTTTTCTTTTGCAAATTTTTTTTCGTTGTTTTAGTTTTAGTTTATTTTGTGTACTTATTATTATTATTTTTTTTCCCCACAATCTAAGTTAGTTGTTGAAATTATAATAATGTAGTAGATGCGATTGTGCCTCCAAAATCTACTGTTCATTTTTTAAAAATTTTATACGTACAATGTACAGGCAAAAAGTAACAGTGGCAACGAAGGACTAAAAGACCAATACAAAGAGTGATATTTTACGATGCAATTGGAGTTCACCCATCTTTTTTGAAATTTTTTTTACCAATCGAGAAGAGTAATTGGAAACATTTAGGAGTTTGGAAACTTTGTCCAATCCATTAATTTTTCATTATATTTTTTCTTCAATTATATTAATTTGTGTTCTATTTTGTTTTAATATACGAGGAAGGCACTCAATTTAAATTCAAATATAACTAAACTTAATTATGTAACTCCACAACCTTTTTGCTTGCATTTTTATTTTTTTTATTTGATATCGTCATGGGTTTAAATTTGTTTCTTTGCATATATGTAGTAAGTACACTATTAAGTAGGTTTTTAAATAATAGGTTTCTCTTTTGCATTAAAAAATCTTCTGCAGTAAAAAATCTTCTGCACAAAGGAGCATTTCAAGCGAATGAATCTCAAATTCCTCAATAAATATACAAATAGATTACTTTGTTTTTGTAACGCTCTAAAAATTGGGCAGGGTATATCTATTTATGCAACAAAACCTACCTGATAGATAAACACATATATATAGCTAACTATTCCATACATCCATTTCCATTAAATCCCAAATGCCAAATATATGCTGTTCACATCTCAATGCCCAAGCTCCAATCCCAAGTATGCATTTTACAACAAGTATGAAATGGAAGCCAAACAGATAATAAGTGCCTTACAGGCTTACAAATTTATCCAAGAACATTCTTGGTTACACAAAATGGAGTTTCAACTCAACGCAAATACAGTCCTAGGCTTACATTCAACAAATAACAATAAAAAAAAAATGAAGCCTCAGCTTCGAGTCCTCCCAAGTCAATGCCTTGGCGAAGGCATAACACTTGTACCTGAAATAGTTTTCCTTATAGGGTGAGTCACAGCCTAGTAGAGATATACTACACAACATATGAACCATGACAAGACTAAAGAGAAGTATGCTCATGCCATGCTCATGATAAAATAGTTGATCTCTCTTTTTATAAAGCATGCAATGCTGAGATGCAACAATAGATATAAAGCCATTTCCATTTTAAACCATATCTGTTACATGAATACAGGCTCTGTAAATCTCTAGATGAGTGTCTGCAAGTAGGCCCTAATGCATTACCACTGTCACTTTTACCAGTAAACTGGCAGGCTCGACACCTAACCGCGCGGTTCCACACCCCCTACCCAGATTCACCAAGTATTCATCTTTTCGCAAATAGATACATTTCCAAACATTTCTTAAAAACAGATACATTTCTAATGAAATGAATGTAATGCAATGTCCAATGCAACAAATGATAAATGTGGTTTGATTTACCTAAGTCTCATGCATTTCTACAACAATCATGGCTATCATCCACTAATAACCCAAAACAGATATTTCTAAACAGATATTTAAACAATTAAATTCCAAAAATTTCGATAAATACAATCTATTCCACATCTCATCAAGTATGAACAACTACGCTAGTTTTCATATCACAATCACGTCCGGTAACCTCTCAAGGTCCATTTCTAACCGTGTTGGTTTTATTCCAACAAATACATTAAGCAAAATAATACTGTTAATACCCAAGAAAACATCATTTTCTTTCCAAACTCATTCTCCAAGCATTTTTTAACTATGACATCCTATTTTGATCAAAAGCCCCAAAAGTTAAATGTAATTCCTTTGTTTTCTTTAAACATGCTATTTTGGTCGTAAAATGGTAAAAATTTCAAAACCGATCGAATCGAAGTCGGTTTTCGTTCAAATTTAAAACATAGCCCTTTCATAACTTTACAAACATATTCCAAGTTTACACTTTCGCAATTTGAGCATCAATTCTTTATTTTTCTCAAAATTTCTCTTTTAAGCAAATAAATCAGAAATTTTTCAAAAATTCTAATTAAATTATATACAACTCTAAGCTCCATATAATCAAGTAAAAGTACATAAAGAAGTGCAAGAAAAATCTCTACCTCGAGCCAAGAAGCTTTCAAATTTTTCGACAACAGAAATTAATTTTTTTTGGAGCCAAACGACGCCTTTTCCGCCCTCTATGTTTTGATCCAAAGCATTAAGGGTCAAAAATGACTTGCACTAGATCAAACCCATGAAAAACCAACATTGGAACCCTTTCTCTTTTCTTTCTCACGACAAGAACTCCAAGAACTCTCAAAAGTTGAATAAAAAATCCTTTTGGTTACTTTTATAGATATTTCCTAAACAAATATCTAACTATATAAATATACACCTATATATATATATGTATATGTATATAAATTTAAAAATACATTTCAAAATCTTTAATTACAAAAGTGAAAATACTATTTTCTCACCAAAAAATACATTTCGTTTAATGATACATACCATAAATATTCACAACTCTTTTGTGGTAATAAAATAATAATAATAATAAAATCATAACAATATTACATGGTTACTAACGGGTCACAATTCAATCGATTTGGTCCAAAAAAATGGAGTTAAATAATTTAAAATAAATCCCCAACTAAGATTAAAGTATACATTCAATTTGATTCAACTCATTACAGTTTTCAACTCATAATAGTTGTTATATATATAACGAAAATCAATTGTAGATAGGGTCTTTTGGATCCATTTGAAAAATAAAAACTCAAAATACATATTTTTTACTTCATTATTATTTAATAGTTAATTTCAATTACGTTATTGAATGTCATGTAATTTTTAAACAAAATGAATTCAATATGTGAATAATTCAATAAAGATTTGATTAATTTCTTATAAACACAATTATTATTCAACTATGTTGTGTTGAAAGTATAAACACATTACATATTTATAATCAAAATTTTAAAAATTAATTTAAATAAATATATTTTGTGTATATAGACAAAAATCATAAGTAAGAAAAAAAAAATTTCTATGATTATTGAATTTTATATTCACATGCATAACATGTGTCACTACCAAAGAAACATTTAAGTCATGTGTGTTCTATGCTTAAGACCTTATTATTTAGAAAGAAAAAGTGATGCCATTTTTTTATTTAGTAGCTTCAAAATACAAAAATTATTGAAATTTATAAGTGTAGACCGCCCGAACTGGCTCCGCGCGCGAGGGCGCGAATTGGGTTCTTAGCTACTACAGTTCGGACTCCTGTCACAGTTCTAAATCTAATCTCGCAAAATGTAATGCAAGACTGATTAATCACCAAAGAGTCCAAATCCGGCAAATCGCTTTGAAAAACTGATTTTAATAAAGAAGTGCCAAACATGGACTGCTTTGCCAGATACAGAGTCGCCACCTAAATGTTTTATTTTGGGGGAAATTTAGGAAACCCTGACTCGTGCCTAAGGCCACGTGTTCGTCATCACCAAAGTTGCCTCGGCTCGGGAACTTGGATACGAGAGGGGAAAGTCATGCAATGAGCACCCCCGCTCGCCCGATCAAAGATCGGCCTCTACTGACATGATATGTTGTTTCTGAAAACACATGCGTTCTTATTCCGGTTATTAATCTAACCTTACTACGTGATGCGCACAGCATACAAGCATAGACTAGATCGCCTAAGTTGGAACAAAACATTTCACGTTCATTTGTTTGAAAATGGTTTAGAATTGCTACTCACAAGTAGGCTAAGTCGTGGATTTGCCACCCTCAAGTGAGCTTTAAAAACATGATTTTGCCACTCTTAAGTGGGCTTAAAACTCGCATTCGATGAATTGTTCCAATTCAAGTAATCCAACCTTCATCCACAGGCATTTATGCAGTTCTATCAGTTAAGCAGTTAACCTCATGGCAAGCATGCTAACATGGCAACATACACATCTCATGCAGTATGCTAAAGCGTAAACACTCACAGTGTACTCCGAGCCAAAACAGAGAACTAGTTAGAAATCATGCATGATCCTAGTTCATGGTAAGATGACTAATGAAACACATGCAAAACGCAGTTAAATAGGCTCGGCTATTCTAATATGTCATGTGAATGCAACTTGATAACATGCTGTTGAACACGTATTCAAGTAAATGTATTGAAATACAATGCAGTTTGTATGATACGCCGAGCCCGGTGCATGCGAAACAGATGAATGATACACGCATGCGAAGCATAAGGATGCTAATTGAAAAAATGCCCTAAAACTAACCATCGAACACTGGTAAATGAAAGGGAGAAAGAAATGGGGATGGGAAGACATGCATCACACACACGCATGCTTATTACAACAGTTGGCCCTCTCGACGGAGGGTCCGAATAAGAAGCTAACTAGCTAATCTAAGCTAATTAAACTAATTAAGTTATTACAACACAAATTGAATAGTTAAACGCGTTAACTACTTAAGTACAAAACCAAAGCACTAGCTTACTAAACAAAGCAGCTAAGTAAAAGGCTAAGTAAAGCAGTAAAGATGAGCCCTCGGGGCGAGAAGCGCATGCATGCTCGGTCGCCTCGTTCAGAAATCTACCACGATGCCCCAATTTGTCTCTGTTTTCATTTGTTCTCAGAGCACTGCACCAAGCTCCAGATAGCTTCTAACTCACCTTGGGAACCCTCAAGAGGGCTGCCGACCAGTTATTGGTGGTGCCAACCACCTGCTGACCACTTATCTTTGCTGCAGACCAGAAAACGTGGTCGGCCAGCCACTTTTATTGGTCTACCAACCAGTTTTTGCTGCACTCTTCCAGTTTGCTGCAACAAAGAACAAGAAAAGGCATAGCAATGTATTTGCAAGATATGTGTGCACAACCACCCTCCCTATCATTTCATGATCTCAAGGGAGTGCAGTTCTCGATTCTCGGGCCACCAATCGCACATCTCGATGCATGATGGCCGAGAAGCAAAGATTGCACGAATCAATGTAAATGAATGCACAAATAAACACGTAAAGCCTTGACCTCTATCATGCATGATCAAGAGGGTCAGCGACCGAGAAATGAGGCACATTTCATCACTTCGAGTATGAAACATCCCTCATTTCTCGTGTTTGGACTAATAACTAATCCAAACAAAATGCAATGCAATGCAAGCAAGAAAACAACAACATGGCATACTCAATGCAAACAACAACATAGCATACACAATGCAATGTGATATGATCAACCTATTCAATGCTAACGGCATGCATACACAATGCAAAGCAACATAAGCATGCAAACAACATGCAAACAAACATGCTCAATGGACTTAAACTGAATATGGATAGACCTCAGCCATGCCAAAAAGTGTGGCCATAATGTTAAAATGATGGTATGAAATGCAAAACAAAGCATGCACATGCATTGGCCCATTAACTAGGCCTAAGAGCACAACTCTCAAGAGCGCTCAAGAAATGATAAGCATGGGAGTGTAACAACACTATACGCTCTGAAATAAGGTATGAAATGATGCCAAATCATTCAAACAACACAAGCAAAGCATGCAAGGGTCCTTAAGCATTAAAGCTAGCAAAGAGGACTATACAGAGGGACATGCAACACATGGCACAAATGCATGAACCAACCATGGGTAGAGCTTAATTAGGTCTAAACAAAGACCAAAACATGCTAAGATGGGAACTCAAAGATCTAAGCATGCATGCATACACACTAGGCCACAAACAAGGCAACACTGCACAACCCTTAGAAGCACTCAAAGGGTGAAAGAAATGGGAACATGGAAATGCTACATGCTCTGAAATAACATGATAAATGATGCCAAATCATGTACATGTCACAAATAAAGTATGCTATGGTGCTCAAAACTCGAAGCTAGCAAGGCCAATTGCACTATGGCTATGCAATACATGAAGCATATGGCAAATACAACCCAAAACAGTCCTAGGGCATGTTAGAATGATGCTAAAACATGTATGGAAGTAAGCCAAAATATGCTAGCATGAAGGGCATGAAGCATGGAATATGCAAGGCCAAAAGGGAGGATTATACTACACCTACTAAGGCCAAGCATGAGATGGCTTCGCCAACAAAAATTAGAGTTATATCATGGCAAAATAACCCCAAAAACATACTGAAATGAAAGCTCGCAAGCTTAGGCATGAAGGCATACACAATGACTCATTCTTAAGGCATAAAGAACCAAAAACCAACCCTTCAAAGCATTGAAAGAGTGACAAATGTGAGTGTATGAAAATGAAGCATGCACTAAAATCTCATACCAAATGATGCCAAATCATGAAAATAGCCCAAGCAATACATGCTAGTGGACTCGATACACAAAGCTAACAAGCTAGAATGCACTATAGCTATACAAAAAAAGTCATGCATGACCAAGACAACATAAATCAGAGCTAGAGCATGCTAAAACATGAACAAAAGCTTCTTAGAGTCAAGTCAAAATCATGCTAGAATGATGTCTAAAAGCATGATGCATAAAGCCTTGACTCAACTGTGCCCCTAGTTCATCATTTTGACCATTTTTTTGTTTTGGTTTTCTACTAAAATAATTTTGACCAATATGAGAGTTAGATCAACACACTTGTTCAATTTTCTGATTTGAAATCATGCAAGTCAAGTTATGAGCACTAAAAATTTTCCTTTTTTGGGTCCAAGAAATGGTCCAGTTTTGGAAAAATGGAATAATTTTTGATAGAATTAATCAACCTCAGTAAAAAGTCTCAAAAACTATTTTTGCAAATGGCCACTGCTCGACCAACACAGAATTTACTCTTGAGATGCACAACCTCAGATCCAAAACAATGGAAAATTGCCCCTTGCCTAAATGACACTGCACAGTAACGGAAAGTTACCCCTTGTTTGAATAACACCGCAGCACACTGTATGGCAACGAAAAGTTGCCCCTTGTTTGAATAGCACCGCAGCACACTGTAACCAGTTCTCATAGTGATAACCACCGTCGAACGCTCGGATACAGAGAAGACAAAGATGATCAGAACCATTACATGGACACAGTTGATTTAGAAGTGTTTATGGCTGGACTTCAGAATGAAGTTGCCTACGTATCCCAAAGATAGGAATCAAGCCTTATGTTGTTCGAGATTCAGGTACACTCAGGTATTTAACCTCTCCTTTTGCACTCTAACTTTTGTCAAGGCTGCCCTTTTTGGGTTTTCAACCTTGCGAGCTATGTTTTTCTTTTCTTTTCAATTCTTTTCGTTTCTTCTTTTCTTTGTTCATTTCTTTTCAGAATTTTTCATTTCTTTTTCTTCATTTGTTTTTTGTTCTTTTATTTTTTTCTTTTTTCATTTGCTCTAATTTTTGCATGGGTCGCGCTTCCGGGTTTTCGGCCCAGTGAGCCTCTCAAGGGTAAAAGTTTTAACATGTCCATGTCAAATGGTTTTAGGATCTCGAAGCCATCTAAATCCAGGAGAATGATTGTTGTTCGCTGATGGTGTAGAAGTCCATCCAATGGGGTCTGAATTGCCCCCAATGTTGTGGATAGGAACTCGGTTGTCCTTCAGCAATACTTTTTTCTTTCCTCCCTTCCGAGGTTTGGCATTCTTGTCGATCTTCGTTAGCTTGAGCTATGTTCTAATTTTTGACTCTTCGAGCACATCTGACATTTTCTGCCCCTTGTTCTAGGGCTGTTTCTCATCTAGCTTTGCAAGCTTTCTTTTGATCATATCTGGCCTTCTTGCCCCTAGTTCGAGGGTTGTTTCAAATTTGGCCATACAAGCCTCCTTTGTGGTTTGATCGTTGAACATTCTGAATCAAAGTTCAAGGTTTGAAAGCAAAAGGGGTTGAGTCCTGAGGCTAAGAGCGATCCTATACTGTATAATCTCAAAAGCGATTCCACACAGGTCTTCGCAAGACCATGCAAAACATTTTTTGGAATCTTTTAAAAAAGTGACTAATCGCTCGCGCGAAAAACAATATAGAACCAATCTGGATCAAGCCAGGATCCTTCTCAGTACTCATATTAACACGCATGATCTCATTCATTAAGGGCTCAGCACGCCTCTCTTTCTCTCAAATAATCAAATTTTTTGCAAATCCCGAGGAATTCCTTCCTCTTCGTTTTCATCACAATGTTCAAAAAGTTTTAAAAAACTTAGGTTGATGCAATGATTTCAAGGCACAGAAAAGTAGGTGAAAAGCACTGTCGTTTCATTCAGATCTTTTGGCGCAACTGGCTTAAGGCAGAAACAAACTCAAGAGTGTGAAAATCACAGCTGTTTCATTTAGATCTTCTGGTGTAACTGGCTCCATGGCAGAAACAGACTCAAAAGAAAGGGTGCAAAAGACAAACACAAAACAAGATAGTGATGTCCGAGGTAACACCCTCGAAATCACCCGACTACAACGTAACAGGACTGACTCGATTCAACAAGACAGATCTTGAACAAAGAGACTGACTCAAAACAACACAACAGAACTGACTCAATACCCAAGTCAGAAAGTACAAAAACTAGCATTTGTACAATGCTCAAAATAGTACGGGCCGACCATCACATCTGGACTGGGTGCCATCCGCAGGTGGTTCATCCCCCGATGACATAATCACATTATCTCCCAAGTTTACTGATCCAGTGCCGATAGACTTTGCAAGACTGGTGCGGCGACAACCTTGTTGTCAATCAAATCTTGTACATCATGTCGAAGACGAAAGCAACTGTCAGTGTCATGACCGGTTTGTTGATGGTAGGCACAGTACTTAGTCTGGTCATGCTTCGGAGGGAGAGGATCGGGTAGAGGCCGTTATTCTAACGGTTTCAGATGTCCTCTCCTGAATAGGACTCCCAGAGCCTTTGACAAAGGCATATAAAGTGGGGTAAAAATCCTCTTGACTCGAGGTGGATATTTGGTTGTTTGTGAGCTACTTCTGGACACACCGGTGAATGGGGTAACCGTTTTTGATGTGGTAGTGGTGACCATGCCCACTTCAGAAGATCTTCCAGCTGCATCACCACTGGTGGTCGCATTCGAACTGCGGGAAAACGCCCTCCTGGGCTGCTCCTTCTCCTGGTCAATAAGGCCCTGCTTCATAACGTCCTCGATCTGTACCCCAATCTCGTGCAAGTCGGCAAAGGAGATGAGGGGTAAGACTATCATTTTTTGCATGAGCCTGGGTTGGAGGTTGCGCATAACCTTCCTTATCTGGTCTTTGTCGGAAGGCCTTGTAGTCACCATCGAGGCCTTTGCTCTCTATCTCGTCACAAACTCTGAAAAACCCTCATTTGGCTCTTGGCGGGTGACTTCAAGATCACGAGTTTTGACCTCAATCTGTGTGTTGTAGGAGTATTGAGCAATGAAGGCCTCAGCCATCTCTTCCCAGTTCTGTTTCACAGAGCTTTCCAATTTCGCATACCAGATTGCGGCTATCCCAGACATGGTTCGGCCGAATAGTGACAGTTTCTGGGCTGTGGTCAAACCCATTGGCCTCAGGACATCAGAGAACAGGTGGAGGTGCACCATTGGGTCTTCAGAGCCATCGAAGTGATCAATATGTGGCATCTTGAACCGGTCCAGTAATGTCACCGCTGAGTTGGTATAACCATCCTCTATATCTGGAATGGAGTTGACGCCTTGAGCTCTTTTGAATAACTTTTCAAGTTTGCTAACCTTCAGTCAGATCCACCTCAAATTCAAACGGCGTGTCCACTAGATTAGCCGGTGCTTTGGACAGCTGAGGTGGGATTGGCAGTGCGACTAGCCCTGTCAGAATGTCCATATTTTCCTAGACGTGAGCAGCCTCCCCGAGTGTTGGAATCATAGGTGGGGGTTGTAGACACCTCATTTTTGACCGACCTTAAGACTCAGACATCATCGATTGAGCGCTCAGTGATGACACATGTTGTGCTCATTCTGAGGTTACAAAGTCTTGGCTGAGAGCCTTGCATCCGGACCTCGGAGCTCTTTTGTGTTTTGTCTCGATTTGCGAACCAGGTTCTATTTTCTCTTTTTTCTCTTCCCGAAGGGAGGGAAAGGTCTCGTAGACTATCTCTCAGTGGCCGTAGGCTACGTTTCGTGGTCGTAGGCCA
>NW_021025961.1:748174-768695 GCF_004153795.1 Camellia sinensis
TGGGCTTAAAACTCGCAATCAATGAATTGTTCCAATCCAAGTAATCCAACCTTCACCCACAGGCATTCAGGCAGTTATATCACATAAGCAGTTAGCCTCATGGTAAGCATGCTATCATGGCAGTCACTCACACACATGCAAGGATGCTAAAGCATAAACACTTACCGAGTACTCCGAGCCAAAGAAAGAAGCTAATTAGAAATCATGCATGAGTCCTAACTATACTGAAATGCCTAATGCAACACATGCAAAAATGCAACTAAGATAGGCTCGGCTATTCTAAGATGGCATATGAAATGCAACAATTGATACACGTATTCAACTTGGAATTGAAATACAATGCAGTTAGTATGATGCGCCGAGCCCGGTGCATGCTGCTAAAGCATAAACACTTACCGAGTACTTCTAGCCAAAGAAAGAAGCTAATTAGAAATCATGCATGAATCCTAACTATGCTGAAATGCCTAATGCAACACATGCAAAAATGCAACTAAGATAGGCTCGGCTATTCTAAGATGGCATATGAAATGCAACAATTGATACACGTATTCAACTTGGAATTGAAATACAATGCAGTTAGTATGATGCGCCGAGCCCGGTGTATGCAAAATAGATGAATGAATGCAAACATGTTATCATAAGTATGTTAATTGAAACATGCCCTAAACTAACCATCATAAGCTAGTAAATAAAAGGGAGAAAGACGTGGGGTTGGAAGACATACATCACATAGACGCACACTTATTACAACAATTGGACCTCTCTCGGAGGGTTCAAATAAACAATATAGTCCGAATAAATAATTAACTACTCTAGCTAATTAAATATTACAAAACCCTAATTAATTAACAAATTAACTAGGAAAGCGAATAAACTGGCATGCAATACTACAAGTAATGGACTGCCTCAGCTTTGTTCTGAATGATGAAAGATGCATGCATGCTCGAGTCGCCTTGTCGGGAAATTCCTCGCGATGCCCCGATTTGCCTCTGTTTGTAATTGATCCTGGAACACTGTACAACGCTCTAGAAGGCTACTGATTTCTGGTTTGCTGCAACAGAGAGCAAGAAAGGGGCATGGCAAAGTATTTTCAACATATGTGTGCACGACTACTCTCCTTATCATTGCATAAGCTCTAGGGAATGTAGTCCTCGATCCTCGTGTCACCTATCACGTATTTCGATGCATGATGGCCGAGGAATCAAATTTCACGACTCGATGTGAAACGAATGCACATATAAACACAACAAGGCCTAGACTCCATCATAGGTAATCCGGAGTGTTGGCGACCGAGAATCAAGACACGTTTTGTCACTTGGAGTACGAAACATCCCTCGTTTCCCGTGTTTGGACTAAACCCTACTCCAAACACAATGCAACACACATGGCATGCATGAATGCAACTCTAACATGCAACCTAAATGCAATGCCACTAAATGATGCAAACATGCAAGTAATGATATGCAAACATGCTACTAGCATACACAATGCTATGAAATGATCAAAGGCATACTCAATGCACGGGAGGACTATATGGCATACGTAATGCACACATATGAAGATGGACATACACAAAGGCATAATCAAGGCATACACAATGCGACGATCAAGCATGCGACAATATGGACATGGCATACACAATGCAAGATGGACTTAAACTAAAATGAATAGGCCTCAACCACACCCAAATCAGTGGCCAAATGATGAAAATGAGACAATCGAAATACATGCAAACATGCATGGATGCAAAGGACCGATCCTAAGGCACAACATGCAACTCTAACAAAGCATGGCAAAGGATGAAATATGGCATAGAATGGCACATGATCCAGCTCTGAAATGGCGTAAAAGATAGTCTCGAATCATGCAAATATGTCACACAATGCATGCTAGATGACCTGAATACCGAAACTAGTGAAGTGGATTACACTACAGGTACACAAAGCAATGCACATATGGCAAAACCAACCCCAAACAGACCCTAGGCAGGTCCAAGACAGTGGGAAATGGCCTAAAATGATGGCTCAACATGCAAAGAAATGGAGCTCATTCAATGGTCGGTAAATGAGGCATACAAGCCCGACTCTCAAACGCATTTAAAGAGTAAAAAATATGAGAATATGGCATTCATATAAGCTCTGAAATATGATATTCAATGGCCCTAAAACATGAAAACACCTCAATATATGCATGCAATGGACCTCAAAACTCAAAGTTAAGCATGGATATTGAACTACAGGCATGCAAAACAAGCATCATTACCATGAGACCCAAAAATAGAGCTAAGGCAGTCCAAAACATGCACAAAATCAGTTTAAGGCATGGCCAAAAAGTGCTAAAATCAAGGGTCAACATAGCATGCAATGTAAGCTAGTAAAGAGGATTTGCACTACAAGTATGTGAGGCAATCAAGAGGTCACCAAACCAGAAAAATTCAGAAGTATGCCATGTCAAATAATGCCCAAAAACTCATGGAAACAAGGTCAATGCATGCAAGAATGATATGTTCCTTTGAAAGGCCAAAAAGAGGGTTATTCTACACATGCAAGATAGACATCAAAAATGGAAAAACCACCTCTAGAAAGAGGTTATGGAGGCCATAAAACTCACTAAAAAGGGCCTAAAATGAGGCTAGGAAGCAAGCAAGTAAAGGCTCCTTTGAAAGGCTATGAAGAGGGTTACTCTACACATACAAAAGGGACACCTAATATGGCAAAAAAAACTCTGGACAGAGTTCATGCAGGTCCTAAAACTCATCAAAAATGGCCTAAAACATGCTCAAGAAGTGTGTAAATATAGGCCCCTTTGTTAGGCCAACAATGCTAGTAAACAAGACAAGGGGTGAAAGGGTCACCCCTCTTTGATTTTGGGGCTCAAAATAGCCACTGAAAATCCACTAGATTTCAGTGGCTAGAAGGCCAAATGAAGCTCACTTCAAAGGCCTAGATGCATGGCTCAAAACAAGGTGAAAACAAGCATGCAAGGGGGTAAATGACCCCCAACAGAAAAACAACCTTAAACAAACTTCAAGAGGAGCTCAAAATATGAATTTTTTCAGTTTATGACAAAGCCTAAATATGCTTGCAAACTAGGCTAAGATATGAAGCAAAACAATGCTACAAAGGGAGAAAATGAGAGTTACCCTTGTAGTCAAAAGAGCCAGCAGCTTTTGGACCAAAATAGTAAGCCTTCAACCTCTGAAAACCAGCTCCAAGGTGCTTAGAGTGATGGTGGAGGTGTTAGGATAGGAGGTGTAGTGCAATGGTGCAAGAACAATGAAGCTTTGGAGCTTGGATGTAGAGAGATAGAGAGAGGTGTATGTATATGCCTTAGCCAAAATTTTTCAACCCTTGCAAGTGGAGAGGAGGGTCTCTCTTATAGAAGAACAAAGGTCCAAGCTTCTCTTAGAAGCTTGAGCAAAAAGGCCAAGCTTCTCTTAGAAGCTTAAGCAAAAAGGGTCAAGCTTCTTGAGGAAACTAGAGCAAAGGGGTCAAGCTTCCTCAAGAAGCTAAGAAATGTTCAAGCTTCTCCTAGAAACTTGGAGCAAAGGGTCAAGCTTCTTTAAGAAGCCAAAAAAAAAGGTTCAAGCTTCTTGGAGAAGCTAAAAAAAAAGGGTCAAGCTTCTTGGAGAAGCTAAAAAGGGTCAAAAGGTTCAAGCTTCTTGTAGAAGCTAAAAAAAGGGTCGAGCTTCTTGGAGAAGCTAAAAAGGGTCAAAAGGTTCAAGCTTTCTCAAGAAGCTAAAAAAGGTTCAAAAGGTTCAAGGTTCCTCAAGAAGCTAAAAAAGGGTTCAAAAGGTCAAGCTTCCTCAAGAAGCTATAAAAAAAAAGGTTTAAAAGGTTCGAGCTAAAATAGACTCAAGAAGATGGGCACCGACAATGCATAGCCGGGCGCGCGGCCGGGCGCCCCGAAAACAGGCTGTTAAGCACCGAGAGCGGCGTATGACCACAAAGGTAGTCTCCCAGGCCACAGTGTCCCTCTAGAGAGAGGAAACAAGGTGTGTGCCAAAAATTAGAGTTAACGAAGAAAGTTAAGCGGTCCCGAACCGAGGCGCACGGCTGACGGCTCTGAAAAATCGAAAACTGATCTCCAAACGGGGACAGTGGTCTACGACCACAAAAAGTAGCCTACGGCCACTGAGAGATAGTCTACGAGACCTCTCATTTCCTTCAGAAAGAGAAAACAGAACCTAGTTCGCAAATCGAGACAAAGCACAAAAGAGTCCCGAAGTCCGGAGGCAAGGCTCTCAGTCCAGACTCTGTAACCTTAGAACGAGTACAATATGCACCATCACCGAGCACTCAGTCGATGACGTCCGAGTCTTAAGGTCGGTCAAAAATGGGGTGTCTACAACCATCTCCTAGTACAACACCTCCACTATCAACCTAAGCACCTTGGAGCTTGTTTTCAGAGGCTAAAGAGCTGTTTTGGTCCAGAAGTTGCTGGAGTGCTTGAGCTTCAAGGGTAACACCCTATTCCCTCTTTTAGTCCTTATTTTGCTTCATCTTTTAGCTATACTTGCAAGCATATTTGGGCTTTGTCATAAACTGAAAAAAGTCTTATTTTGAGGTTCTTAACATGTTTGTTTAAGACCATTTTTCTGTTAGGGGTCATCTACCCCCTTTGCATGCTTCATTTCATCTTATTTTGAGCCGTGCCTTAGGGCTTTTGCATTGACCTTTGTTTGGTCTCTTAGCCACTGAAATCCAGTGGATTTTTAGTGGCTAGCATGCTGTTTTGAGCACAAAAATCAGAGAGTGGTGACCCTCTCACCCCTTGTCTTGTTTACTAGCATATTTGGCCTAGCAAAGGAGCCCTTATTTGCATGCTTCCAAGCCATGTTTCAAGCCATTTTTGGTGGGTTTTAGGACCTACATAGACTCTGTCCAGAGCCCACTTTTCCATTTTGGGTGTCCATCTTGCATGTGTAAAACAACCCTCTTTATAGCCTATCATTCTTGCATGCATAGACCATGTTTCAGTGGTTTTTTGGGCTTTATTTGTCATTTCATACCTCTAGATTCTGGTTTGGCGACCTCTTGATTGCCTCACATGCTTGTAGTGCAAATCCTCTTTACTAGCTTACATTGCATGCTATTTTGGCCTTTGATTCTAGCACTTTTTGGCCATGCATTAAACTGATTTTGTGCATGTTTTGAACTGCCTTAGCTCCATTTTTATGCCTCATGGTCGAATGATGCTTGCTATGCATGGTTGTAGTTCAATACCCTTGCCTAGCTTTGAGTTTTGGAGCCTATTGCATGCTTCTGTTGAGGTGTTTCCATGTTTTGGGACCATTGTGCATCATATTTCAGAGCTTACATGTATGCCATATTCCCATGTTTTCCACTCTTTAAATGCGTTTGAGAGTCGTGCTTGTATGTCTCATTTTTTTACTATTGCATGAACTTCATTTCCATGCCTTTTGAGCCACCATTTTAGTCCATTTTCCCACTATCTTGGACCTGCCTAGTGTCTATTTGGGGTTGGTTTGGCCATTTATGCATTGCTTTGTGTACCTCTAGTGTAATGCGCTTCACTAGTTTCGGTATTCAGGTTGTCTAGCATGCGTTGTGTGAGGTGTTTGCATGATGCGGGACCATCTTGCATGTCATTTCAGAGCTGAAAAATGTGTGATTGTATGCCATATTTCATCCCTTGCCACGCTTTGGTAGAGTGGCATTTGATGCCTTAAGTTCGGTTCCTTGCATTGCGCATGTTTGCATGAGTGTTCCTGCCTTTAATTTCATCATGTTTGGCCACTGATTTGGGTGTGGCTGAGGCCTATCCATCTTGGTTTAAGTCCATTTAGCATTGCGCATGCCATGTAGTTCGTCGTATTGAGTATGCTATTTGACATTCGCATTGTGTATGCTAGTCTCATTTTGTCATATTGTTGCATGCTTATGATTGTCTCGCATTGAGTATGTATACATTAGCATTGTGCATTGTGTATGCCATTAGCCATGCTAGGTTGTTCATGTTGCATTCCATATTGACATTGTGTATGCTAGGTGCATGTTTGCATGTTCCACCCCTTGCATGTTTGCATGACCAAGTTGCATTGCATTTAGCTTGCATGCTAGAGTCGCATTGTGCATGCCATACTTGTTGCATTATGTTTGGAATAGGAGTTACTCCAAACACGGGAAATGAGGAATGTTTTGTACTCAAAGTGACGAAACGTACCTCAATTCCCGGTCGCCGACCCTCTTGACTAACACATGATGGAGTTTAGGCATTTATGTTTTCATATGTGCATTCATTCCATATCAAGTCGTGCAATTCGACTCCTCGGCCATCATGCATCGAGATACGTGATTAGTGGCTCGAGGGTCGAGAACTACACTCCCTTGAGCTTGTGCAATGATGGGAGAGTGGTCATGCACACATTTGTTAAAAATACCTTGCTATGCCTCTCTCTTGCTTTGTGTTGCAGAAAACCAGGAACAAGAGGCAGAAACTGGTCAGCCGACCAGCTTTTCTGGCAGGCTGACCACCTCTTTTGGTCTCCACCACAAAAGGTGGTCGGCAGGTGGTCTCCAAGGCCAAGGGCTGGTCGGTAGCCTTCCCACAGCTTCCCAGGGTGGAGTTTCAGCCTTCTGGAGCCTTGTGCAGTGTTCTGAGGTCAATTGCAAACAAAGGCAAGTCGGAGCATCGCGATAGATTTTCCGGCAAGGCGACTCGAGCATGCATGCATTCCTTGTCATTCAAGACCGAGCTGAGGCAGTCTATTTCATATGTTTTGCATGCTAGCTTATTTATTCTAGTTAATTTGTTAATTAATTAGGGTTGTGTAATAATTAACTGTAATTCGTTATTCATTCGGTTGTGTATTATTTATTTGGACTCTCCGAGGAGGGCAATGTTGTAATAAGTGTGCGTGTGTGTGATGTATGTCTTCCAACTCCACGTCTTTCTCCCTTTTATATACCAACTTATGATGGTTAGTTTTAGGACACGTTTAAATTAGCATCCTTATGCTCGTATGTTTGCATCCATTCATCTGTTTTGCATGCACCGGGCTCGACGCATCATGCTAACTGCATTGTATTTCAATTCCAAGTTAAATACATGTATCGTTTGTTGCATCTCATATGCCATCTTAGAATAGCCGAGCCTATCGTAGTTGTATTTTTGCATGTGTTGCATTAGGCATTCTTAGTATAGTTAAGATTCATCCATGATTTCTAGTTTGCTTCTTTCTTTGGCTCGGAATACTCGGTAAGTGTTTATGCTTTAGTATCCTTGCATGCGTGTGAGTGACTGCCATGAGGCTATGTGCTTATGTGATATAACTGCCTGAATGCTTGTGGGTGAAGATTAGATTGTTTGAATTGGAATAATTCGTCAAAACCCGTGTTTTAGCCTACTTGCGAGTAGCAAACTTCAATCTATTTTCAAAACAAACGGATATGCAATGTTTTGTTCCCACTTAGGCAATCTAGTCTATACTTCTATGCTGTGTGCATCATATAGTAATTCTAGGCTAATAACCGGAATAAGAGCACATAATGTTTTCAAAACTCAATATCATGGTTAGTAGAGGCCGATCTTTGATCGGGCGAGCGGGGGTGCTCACGAAGTGACCTTCCCCAATCGTACCCAAGTTCCCGAGCCGAGGCAACTTTGGTGATGACGGACACGTGGCCTTAGGCACGAGTCAAGGTTTTCTAAATTCACCCAAAATAAAATATTTAGGTGGCGAGTCTGTATCTGGCAAAGCAGTCCATGTTTGGCATTTCTTTCTAAAAAATCAATTTTTCAAAATGATTTGCCGGATTTGGACTCTTTGATGATTCATTAGTCTTGCATTGCACTCTGCGAGATTAGATACAGGACCGTGACATTAAGTCCTAAACTGTAGTAAGCCCAATGGACAAAACGGGATTCTCCCGGGACGTTCAGGACGTCTACAGGGGTGGGGATGAGGGTGGATGCGAAGCAGACGCTCCAGCTTGTTGGGGTTGCTGTTGCTGCTGAAGCCTGGCGATTAAGTCTGGTTGTTGAGCCACAACCTCTGCCTGACGGGCGGCAAACTCTGCCTGACGGGCATCATCCTATTGCATAGCCTGCATGGTCTCTTGGAGTTGACGCATCATGTCCTCCATATTAATTGAAAACTGCGGATCTAACTGAACAGCTGTGTATTTCCCTTCTGAGGTGGAAGCAGATATCTCAGCCCCACTGCGCACAGGTGAGATGGATAATGACCGTTGATTTGGAGATTGTTGAACTGGTGATCTGTGCCTGACCGGCCTTCTTACCTTGCCTCTGGTGAAGGAACACTAATTGCCCTTGAACTGAATCTCTAACCTGACAAAGTCTATCAATACAAGTCCAATGCACCCAAGGGATATTGGAGCCTTCTGAAGCTATAGTTCCACGACTACCCTGCAAAAGAGAAAACAAGCAGCATCTCAGCCCAATTTCACAAGAGCAGATATAAGCATAGCTGAATGACTATGCTCTCTACTGAATTCAGCCTCAAAATTCTGCCTGAAAACTGATACCCTCAGGTAAAATTGATTCTCTCAAATATTGATGCCCGCAGACCTGATACCCAGACTTACAAACTGATACATGCATTCCTGTAGAGACACACTCTAAAAGCAAATAACAAGCAAGTGAGATCCAAAACACCCCTATGGAGGGGTAGGGTTTCCATATCCTATCTTGTTAGGAGCTAGGGTTTCACTACACACACAGCGGATTCAAACAACCTATAATCGGTAAGCAACCTGTCTTAGCTTGGAATGGTCACTATGGATTCCGATATGCACTAGGTCGAATGGTCAAAAAGGGTGCCCCAATAAAAACCGAGGTTTGTGTTCCCGTCGTGGCAGAGCCCACAACCGATCAGCCTTATGGCACGCTTCTCAAAGCAAGCCTCCAGCAAACCGTTTAAGAATAACATACGGCAAACATGATGTCTTAGGCGCACCAATGCACATACAATGCAAAGAAACACATAAGTGTAGATAAAACAACATATCATAAGTTCGAGTCAAGATCTCTAAATCCCCAATAGAGTCGCCAGAAACTGTAGACTGGCCAAACTCGCTCCGCGCGCGAGGGAGCGAATTGGGTTCTTAGCTACTACAGTTCGGACTCTTGTCATGGTTCTGAATCTAATCTCGCAAAGTGCAATGCAAGATTGATAAATCACCAAAGAGTCCAAATCCGACAAATCGTTTTGGAAAACTGATTTTAATAAAGAAATGCCAAACATGGACTGTTTTACCAGATATAGAGTCGCCACCTAAATGTTTTATTTTGGGGGAAATTTAGGAAACCCTGACTCGTGCCTAAAGCCATGTGTCCGTCATCACCAAAGTGGCCTCGCCTCGGGAACTTGCGTATGAGAGGGGAAGGTTATGCAATGAGCACCCCCGCTCGCCCAATCAAAGATCGGCCTCTACTGACATGATATGTTGTTTTTGAAAACACATGCACTCTTATTCCAGTTATTAATCTAACCTTACTACATGATGCGCACAGCATACAAGTATAGACTAGATCGCCTAAGTTGGAACAAAACATTTCATGTTCGTTTGTTTGAAAATGGTTTAGAATTGCTACTCGCAAGTAGGCTAAGTCGTGGATTTGCCACCCTCAAGTGGGCTTTAAAAAACATGATTTTGACACTCTTAAATGGGCTTAAAACTCGCACTTGATGAATTGTTCCAATTCAAGTAATCCAACCTTCATCCACAGGCATTCATGCAGTTATATCTGTTAAGCAGTTAGCCTCATGGCAAGCATGCTAACATGGCAACATACACATCTCATGCAGTATACTAAAGTGTAAACACTCACAGTGTACTCCGAGCCAAAACAGAGAACTAGTTAGAAATCATGCATGATCCTAGTTCATGTTAAGATGACCAATGCAACACATGCAAAATACAGTTAAATAGGCTCAGCTATTCTAAGATGTCATGTGAATGCAACTTGATAACATATTGTTGAACACGTATTCAAGTAAATGTATTGAAATACAATTCAGTTTGTATGATGCGTCGAGCCCGGTGCATGCGAAACAGATGAATGATGCACGCATGCGAAGCATAAGGATGCTAATTGAAAAAATGCCCTAAAACTAACCATCGAAAGCTGGTAAATAAAAGGGAGAAAGAAATGGGGATGGGAAGACATGCATCACACACACGCACGCTTATGACAATAGTTGGCCCTCTCGACGGAGGGTCCGAATAAGAAGCTAACTAGTTAATCTAAGCTAATGAAACTAATTATTACATCACAAAACTAATTAACTAACAAGTTAACTAATTAAGTTATTACAACACAAATTGAATAGTTAAGCGCGTTAACTACTTAAGTACAAAACCAAAGCACTAGCTTACTAAACAAAGCAGCTAAGTAAAGAGGCTAAGTAAAGCAGTAAAGATGAGCCCTTGGGGCGAGAAGCGCATGCATGCTCGATCGCCTCGTTCAGAAATCCACCGCGATGTCCCAATTTGCCTCTGTTTTCATTTGTTCTCAGAACACTGCACCAAGCTCCAGATAGCTTCTAACTCACCTTGGGGACCCTCAGGAGGGCTGCCGACCAATTATTGGCGGTGCCAACCACCTGCCAACCACTTATCTTTGCTGCAGACCAGAAAAAGTGGTTGGCCAGCCACTTTTACTGGTTTGCTGACCAGTTTTTGCTACACTCTTCCAGTTTACTGCAACAGAGAATAAGAAGGAGCATGGCAATGTATTTGCAAGATATGTGTGTACAACCACCCTCCCTATCATTTCATGATCTCAAGGGAGTGCAGTTCTCGACTCTCGAGCCACCAATCGCGCATCTTGATGCATGATGGCCAAGAAGCCAAGATTGCACGAATCAATGTAAATAAATGCACAAATAAACATATAAAGCCTTGACCTCTATCATGCATGATCAAAAGGATCAACGACCGAGAAATGAGGCACGTTTCATCACTTCGAATATGAAACGCCCCTCGTTTCTCGTGTTTGGACTAATACCTAATCCAAACAAAATACAATGCAATGCATGCAAGCAAACAACAACATGGCATACTCAATGCAAACAACAACATAGCATACACAATGCAATGTGATATGATATGATATGATCAACCTATTCAATGCTAACGGCATGCATACACAATGCAAAGCAACAAAAGCATGCAAACAACATGCAAACAAACATGCTCAATGGACTTAAACCAAATATGGATAGACCTCAGTTGTCACGTCCCAAACCCGCCCCTATGGGTTTAGCACCGTAACCGGCCAGTAATCTGAGATTATCGAAGGCCTGCTTAACAGTAATACAGTAATACAGAGTACAAGGGCTGGCGGAAGCCAAAATAGTAATCAAAAGATGTCCAATGAGCTGTGATAGTCTGTATGCAAAAAAAACTTTTCATATATATATATACAATCAGTACCAAAATAGTATGTACAATACATACAATCATTCAGGACAGGGGCTTAATCCCTATTAGAACAATACAGTACAACATCATTCAATCTATACAGAACATAAACAAAAAGAGGGAAAATTAAAACACCCCAAAAGCCCTAGCTTGAAGGACTTGGAACCTCTCAGTGAGGCACGTTGGTTGGCTTGACAAAACTGGAGTTTACCCTGACGCTTCTAGCAACGGTCCGGTGCCTGTACACCTACATATATATATGAGCAGTGAGCAAAAGCCCAACGAATAACATATGCGTAAAGAGGTTAAGAATGAATGTCTTTTCAGTAATGAAAACAGTCATTTAAACAGTATATCAGTCATTCAGTTTGTAGTTCATAAATCATGCCACACAGTAATTCAGAAACTATAATAGTCATATGTGGTACACCCAATAGCAAAACAGTACAGTAGGTCGTAACAGACCGAGCAGTCAATGATAACCATCAGTAATGGTTCCAAACGTGGGAACCGACAGAGATCTCTGTAACAGTAGCAGTAACAGTTCAGTAACAGTATATTGCTATGGATGCCACGAATACAGTTCACAAATAGGACAAACATTCATTCAGTAAATAGTGTCATTTCATAAAGCAGTACAGTCATTTGTTCAGAAAATAATCTCAATTGAACATATCTTTACAACATTGTTACTCACAGAGTTTTGGGCTACAGATAAGCTAGTACGCGTCCTCGGATGCCAACCCTACACAGTTACAGAGTGAACACACACTAAGCTACACAATTGGGAAATAATAACTTAATCCCTATCTTGACTCGGTGTGGTTCTACATCAATATCCTCATTAAGATGCCTTAAACTAGGCCTAAGAATGCCTAGAATGGAATGAGGATGCAAATATGCACTTTAAAAACATTTTCAGAATTTTTAGAAAACAGAAGTCCCGCTCAAGCGTGGGTTTCCCCGCTCAAGCGGACATGCAAACAAAAGGCTCCGCTCGAGCGTAAACTTTCCCGCTCGAGCGTTCTGCAAAAGTACTTAATGTGTGAAAATCACGCTCGATGGGCGCTCGACACCCGCTCGAGCGTGTTACACAAGTCCTCGCTCGAACGTGCAAAAACCCGCTCGAGCGGACTGTAAACACAACAAAAGTGCTGGATACACGAATTTCCCGATCAAGCGCCACTTACCCCGCTTGAGCGGGAGTCCAAAATCTAGAATTTCCAGATTTGAACCTCAAGCTCAAAATCAAGTTTTAATGCATGAAATTCAATCCTTTTGGGCCAATTTTCTAGAAAACACTTTAAAACTCATAATATAACATGATTCAAAGCTCAATTTGTAAAATCAAGGCCCAAAGGTGAGTCAATTAAACACAATTCAAACAAATTCCATGAACATGATGTAAAACATCACATGTATGAATTAAATCAACTTCAAGCATCCAAAACATGAACAAATGAGCCAATTCTTTCTATAACAAGATGAATTCATGGACTATAACAATAATATGGACATGCATGCAAGAATTTCTTTAAAAACAACCTCAAACTTCAAGAGATGCACATGCATGCATGAGATAAGCTTCAATTCAACATTTTTAGACCAAAACTTGACTTAGATCACTAAACTCCCAAGAACCATGCAAGACAATACATAAATACATCAATGAGAGGTTGAAATCCTTACCTAGGTTCCTCAATTACAAGTCTAGAGGCTCAATTTGCTAATTCTCTCTTCAATTCTACCAAGTTTCCAAGCAATTTGGTTGAAATCAAGTTCTTTCCTCCCTCGCTCTCTTTCTCTCTAGTCGGCTAAGTCTAAGAAAAATGGGCTGAAGAAGTGTTGTAAAGCTAGCATTAGAGATCAACTAAAAGGCTCATGAAAGTCCACTAAGTGGCATTCCCATAAATAAGTCCAACTCTTGTAATTTAGCTTATTTAATCTAATTTAATCATACTAAATCACATTTCAATTAAATATACCATAAAATCGCATAAATCTTAATTAGCACAAAACATCAATCAACTTCAGATTCGGCCACCAATAAGGCCTTCAATTTGCAGTTTAAAGCATAAAACATGAACAGATAATTTAACAGTCAACAGATAGAATTGCATTCAAACTATCACAATCCATCAATGAGTTTAGTAATTCAATCAGTCAGTCAATTAACATGTTTAATCATAGATTAGCACTAATCAGTAGTGTTATTAGTAAGCAGTTGTGGGGGTTGTCACAGTCTCCCCTCCTTATAAAGAGTTTGGTCCTCCAAACTCGAATTACCTTCATTCTGGAGGAAAACAGGATTCAGTGGGAACAGTTCAGGATATCTCTTGACCATATCATCTTCCCTTTCCCAAGTGGCATACACGCCACCATGGTTCTGCCAGTCAACTTTCACTAGCGGAATCTCTTTATTCCTCAACTTTTTGATCCGTCTGTTTACAATCTGAATAGGTCGTTCTTCATAGGTTTAGTCATCACTTAGCACTACACGGGTAGGCTCAATCACATGGAAAGGATCCCGAAGGTATTCCCTCAACATAGAAATGTGGAACACGTTATGCATATGCTCCATTTCAGGAGAAACCGCTACTTGATACGTCACCGGATTGATTTTCTCAATAATCTCATATGGTCCGACATATCTCGGCGCTAACTTGCCTGTAACCCCAAAACGGGTCTGGCCCTTCATCGGTGTCACTTTTACGAACACATGATCACCTACTTCATGTTCTCTGTCTCGCCTTCGAACATCCGCATAACTTTTCTGTCGGCTCTGTGCGGTTTTCAGTCTCTGTTGGATCAGTTTTACTTTTTCTGTAGTTTCATACACAATCTCGCGCCCAAGCAAAGGCCCATCTCCAACTTCTGCCCAGCAAATCGGAGATCGACATTTCCTGCCATACAAAGCCTCGAAAGGCGCCATTCTAATACTTGAATGAAAGCTGTTATTGTAGGCAAATTCAGCCAACGGTAGATGACTTTCCCAATTTCCTTGGAAATCAAGAACACACATTCTTAGTAAATCCTCCAGAGTCTGGATGGTTCTTTCTAACTGACCATCTGTCTGAGGATGGTAGGCACTACTCAGTCTCAGTTCAGTACCCAATGCAGTTTGTAGACTTTGCCAGAATCTCGATGTAAACTTCGAGTCCGTATCAAAAACAATGGACACATGTACTCCATGCAATCTCACAATTTCATCAATATAGAGTATAGCCAATTTGTCTGCATTATAAATTGTTTTGACAGGTAAGAAATGAGCAGATTTAGTCAATCTATCAACAATAACCCAAATTGAATCCATACCTTTACTGGAGCGAGGTAAACCGACAATGAAATCAATAATGATATGTTCCCATTTTCACTCCGGTATCGGTAAGGGTTGCAGTAAACCTGCGGGTCGTTGATGTTCGGTTTTAACTTGTTGGCAATGAAGACATTTTGACACAAAATCAGCAATCTCTTTCTTCATTCCCAGCCACCAGAAATTCAATTTCAAGTCTTGATACATTTTCGTATTTCCTGGATGGATAGACAATTTTGAATTGTGGCCCTCTTGCAGAATTCTTCTTTTCAGTTCAGGATCATTCGGTACACACAATCTTCCCTGAAATTTCAACACATTATTCTCAAATTTGAAATCCGGCCTCAGTTTAGATTCCCGTTCTTCGATGATCTTCTTCAAGAAGTCATCCTATTGCTGTTTCTCTTTAATCTCTTCAATCAGTGCTGGTTGAGCAGAAATAGCAGTTAAGGTTCCACCTTGTTCACGCAAAACAATCTCAATTTCAAGTCCTTCAAGGTCACAAAGCAATTCTTTCTGCCCGATGAGTAAACAGGCCAAATTTCGAATCGATTTCCGACTCAATGCATCGGCAACGGTATTAGCTTTCCCGGGATGGTACAAAATTTACAAATCATAATCTTTAATCAGTTCTAACCATCTCCGCTGCCTCATGTTCAGTTCTTTCTGTGTGATGAAATACTTTAAACTTTTGTGGTCGATGTATACTTCACATGTCGCCCCGTAAAGGTAGTGACGCCAAATTTTTAGTGCAAACACCACTGCGGCAAGTTCTAAGTCATGGGTCGGGTAGTTCTTTTCATGTGGTCTCAGTTGTCGGGAAGCATACGCAATCACTTTCCTATTCTGCATTAAAACACACCCGAAACCCTTATGAGAAGCATCACTAAATACAGTATAACCATCCGTACCTAAGGGTAAGGTGAGAATTGGTGCAGTCACTAGTCGAGTTTTCAACTACTGAAAAGCTGATTCCCTCTGATCAGTCCAGTCAAATGATATCCCCTTCTAAGTCAGCTGTGTCAATGGTAGGGCAATTTTGGAGAAATCTTTGACAAACCTTCTGTAATACCCGGCCAAGCCTAGAAAACTTTGGACTTCGGTAACATTTGTCAGTCTAGGCTAGTTCACTACTGCTTCAATTTTCTATGGATCAACTGAAATTCCATCTTTACTGATTACATGCCCAAAAAACATAACATTGTCAAGCCAAAATTCACATTTAGTCAGTTTAGCATAAAGTTTCTGTTCTCTTAGGGTCTGTAGGGCAATTCTCAAATGGTGTTCATGTTCCTCCATGCTTTGGGAGTAAATTAAAATGTCATCTATGAATACAATAATAAATTCATCAAGGAAAGGTTTAAAAATTCGGTTCATAAGGTCCATAAATGCAGCAGGTGCATTGGTAACTCTGAAAGGCATAACTAAGAATTCATAATGTCCATACCTCGTTCGAAATGCAGTCTTTTCTATGTCCCCTATCTTGACTTTCAACTGGTAGTATCCAGATCTAAGGTCAATTTTGGAGAACACTTGGGCACCCTATAACCGATCAAATAAATCATCAATATGAGGCAATGGATATTTATTTTTCACTGTTACCTTGTTCAGTTTGCGGTAATCAATGCAAAGTCTCAGTGAGCCGTCTTTTTTCTTCACAAATAAGACTGGTGCACCCCATGGTGAAGTACTTGGCCTGATAAACTTCTTATCTAACAGTTCTTGCAGCTGAACTTTCAACTCTTTCAATTCAGTAGGTGCCATTCTGTACGGAGCTTTAGATACAGGCTTGTAGACGTCCCCGAACGCCCCAGGAGGGTGAGTCCCGTTCTGTTCATTTGGGGTCACTACAGCTCAGGACTCTCAAATTTGTCACGGTTCTAAGTCTGAACCAAAGAGTCCAAATCCGGCAAATCGTTTTGAGAAAGCAGATTTTTGAAAGAAGTGCCAAACATGGACTGCTTTGCCAGATACAGAGTCGCCACCTAAATATTTTACTTTGGGAAATTTAGGAAACCCTGACTCGTTGCCTAAGGCCACGTATCCGTCATCACCAAAGTTGCCTCGACTCGGGAACTTGGGTACGATTGGGGAAGGTCACTTCGTGAGCACCCCCGCTCGCCCAGTCAGAGACCGGCCTCTACTAACCATGATATCTATTTTTGAAAACTTTGTGTGTCCTTATTCCGGTTATTAGCCTAGGTTACTATGTGATGCACACAGCATATAAGTATAGACCGGGTCACCCGAATTGGAACAAAACATTTCATGTTTGTTTTTTGAAAGATGGTTTGCTACTCGCAAGTAGGCTTGAAATGCAGATTTTGCCACCCACAGGTGGGCTTAGAAAAAGATGGTTTTGCCACTATCTAGTGGGCTTAAAACAAATATTTGATGATTTATTCCAATCCAAATAACCCAACCTTCACCCACAGGCATTTAGGCAGATATATCACATAAGCAAATAGCCTCATGGTAAGCATGCTATTCATGGCAGTCACTCACACGCATGCAAGGATGCTAAAGCATAAAGCTCACCGGGTACTCCAAGCCAAAACAAAAACTCATTAGAAATCATTCATGAATCCTAAGTATACAGAAATGCCTAATGCAACACATGCAAAATGCAACTATAGCAGGCTCAGCTATTCTAACATGGCATATGAGATGCTACAACTATCATGTATTCAATTTAGAATTGAAAGTACAATGCAGTTAGTATGATGCGCCGAACCTGGTGTATGCAAAACAGATGAATGATGCAAATATGCTGTCATACTGTATGCTAATCGAAATATGCCCTAATCTAACCATCAAAAGCGGATAAATAAAAGGGAGAAAGACGTGGGGTTGGAAGACATACAACACACACACGCACACTTATTACAGTTGTGCCCTCACGCAGAGGGTCCAAATAAATAATACAGTCCCAAATAAAAGAATATTACAGTCCAAATGTTACAGTCCGAATAATATACAAATTCCTAATTAATTAATCAAATTAGATAAGATAATAAATAAAACTGGCATGCAAGCCAGGGACTGCCTTGCTTCTGATGGATGATGTACATTTAGGCTGCCTTGCGCGGAAATCCACTGGGATGCCCCGATTAGCCTCTGTTTACACCTGTTCTTGAAATGCGTGCCAACCTCGGAAGACCGCTGGTTCTTCATTTTGCTGCAACAGAGAGCAGGAAAGGGGCATAGCAATGTATTTCACAAATATATGCATGCCTCGATCCTCGTGCCACCAATCACGCATATCGATGCATGATGGCAGAGGAATCGAATTGTGCAACTCAATATAGGATGAATGCACGTATGAAAACACAACAAGACCTAACTCCATCATGGGTAATCCGGAGTGTCGGTGACTTGGAATTGAGACACGTTCCGTCACTCGGAGTACGAAACGCACCTCGTTTCCCGTGCCCGGGCTAACTCCTATTCCGAACACGATGCAATATGCATGATATGCATGAATACAACTAAGATACAGCCCTAATATACATAATGTTATGAAAACGAGATGCCTCGAAATGCGTGCACACGGGCACGCAAACCGAGAAAATGCATGAATGCGATCTAAGGTACAACCTAGTATGCACTATGCTGTAAAAATGAGATGCCTCGAAATGCGTGCACACGGGCACGCAAATCGAGAAAATACATGAATGCGATCTAAGATACAACCTAGTATGCACTATGCTGTAAAAATGAGATGCCTCGAAATGCGTGTACACGGGCACGCAAATCGAGAAAATGACATACGCAATGTAAATGACATGGAAATGTGATATGGGCTTACACTAACATGAGAGAGTCTCAGCCACACTCACATAAGAGGCCGGTGAATGAAAATGAAGTGCCTCGAAATGCGTGCACACGGGCACGCAAACCGAAACAATGGCATACGCAATGCAATGGCATGGAAATGGCATATAGAATGCAACATGGACTTATACTAACATGAGAGAGCCTCAGCCACACTCACATAAGAGGCCGATGGATGAAAAAGAAGTGCCTCGAAATGTGTGCACACGGGCACGCAAACCGAGGCAATGACATATGCAATGCAATGGCATGGAAAATGATATGCAAACATGCTAATAGGATTTCGGCACTGAAATGTGGGGGAAAACAGCCCTGAAATGAGGCGAAAGCACACCCGATGCGTGGAATAGTCCCGATGCATGGACTTTGGCACCCGAAATGGCCTATAGCTATACCAAACATGCATAATTGGCACATGGAATGAAAATACAGAAGCAAGGCAGCCCCAAAATAAGCATTTTACTAGTACAAAACATGGCCAAACAGCAAGCAAAGATAGGGAAAAATTAGCATGCGAAAATGGCCCTAAACATGGGATTAAGAAGCAACTCATAGCTTCTGTCCTCAAACAGGTTAGGACCCTTCAACAACATTGAAGAGGGACCAAAAATAAGCACTTTCACAGAACTGTAAAAACCTCAAAAACAAAAGCATGGTAGGCTAACAAAACATGCAAGAAAACGGACCAAAAGGTGGCCAAAGAGGCAAGTGGCATATGAAATGCCCAAACTGAAAAATTCCCTTCTACAACATTGAAGAGGGACCAAAAATAATCATATTTCCAGAACTGTAAAATGGCCAAAACAGTATAAAAACATGCTAGAAATGCAATGCAAAATAAGGCTCAAAAGAGGCTATAACATGAGGTATGCAAAATAATCCACAAACGGCCAAAGACCCTTAATGAAACATGTATAATGGGGCAAAATAAGGCTATTTCTAGAACTGTAAAATGGCCAAAAACAAAAGTATGATAGGCTAACAAAACATGCAAGAAAACGGACCGAAAGTGAGATATAACATGAAGTAGCACATGGAGGTCCCAAACCATGAAAGACCCTAAACAAAACATGAAGAATGGACCAAAATGAGACTATTTTCAGAACTGTAAAATGGCCAAAAACCAAATCATGATAGGCTTCCATAGCATGCAAAAATGGGACCAAAAAGGGAGCATAAAGGCAAGTATAACATGGAGGTCCCAAACAGTGTTGATCCCTTCTTCAATGTTGAAGAGGGGCTCAAAATAAGCCTATTTACAGTTTATGCCATGCTCCAAAACAGATCACACACGAGCTAAAAATATCATGCAAGAAAACGGTATTTTAGAGGGATAATGAAGCAAGTGCAAGATGGAGGGCTCAAACAGGGTTGAGCCTTTAATGAGACATGAAAATGAGCTCAAAAAAAGGGTACTTTCAGTTCTGGTCGGAGCTCAAATGTATAAGAAGGAGAGGCTAAGAAATATTGCAAAGAAAAGCTCAAAAAAGAGAAAATGGCAACTCACCCTCGGAGACAAGTCTTTTGTTGCTTCTTGGACCAATTTGCAGCTCCTTTAGCCTTTGAGAAGCCCTCCTTGTTGCTGGAAATGAAGTGGTGATGGTAGAGCTTGGTGGTGATGAAGAAAACAAGGTGTAGGACTTAAGGATTTTTAGGAAAATGAGAAGGATGGAGGGAGATATGGATCTTGAGGCTTGAAGAACAAATTTTATAACCTCCTAAAGGGGAGGAGAGGTTCTCTTTATATAGAGAAACCAAAGGGGCAAAGCTTCTCTTGGAAGCTTTGACCAAAAGGGCCAAGCTTCTCTTAGAAGCTTGGAGCAAAAGGGCCAAGCTTCTTGGAGAAGCTAAAAAAAAGGGGTCAAGCTTCTTGGAGAAGCTAGCAGAGGTCAAGCTTCTTGGAGAAGCTAGCAAAAAGGTCCAAAAGGGTCAAGCTTCTTGGAGAAGCTAAAAAAAAGGCCAA
>NW_021025961.1:771089-787095 GCF_004153795.1 Camellia sinensis
CACATTAGCACAGATATTCATGTCATGGCCACACACACTTTTCATGTCATGCAATGCCCTATTTACTTTTCTAGGACATCCTATAGCTCATTTGGACATGTGTGTGCGGTATAACTCGTGGTTTAGTATCGCTCTGATACCACTTTGTCACGACCCAAACCTGCCCCTATGGGTTTAGCACCGTAACCAACCAGTAATCCGAGATTACCGAAGGCCTGCTTAACAGTAATACAGTAATACATAGTACAGGGGCAGGCGGAAGCCAAAACAGTAATTTAAAGATGTCCAATGAGCTGTGACAGTCTGTATGCAAAAAGACTTTTCATATATATATATATACAATCAGTACCAAAACAACATGTACAATATATACAATCATTCAAGACAGGGACTTAATCCTTATTAGAACAGTACAGTACAACATCATTCAGTCTATACATAACATAAACAAAAATGGGGAAAACTAAAACACCCCAAAAGCCCTAGCTTGGAGGACTTGGAACCTCTCAGTGAGGCACATTGGTTGGCTTGACAAAACTGGAGTTTACCCTGACGCTTCTAGCAACGATTCGGTGCCTGTACACCTACATATATATATGAGCAGTGAGCTAAAGCCCAGTGAATAACATATGCGTAAAGAGGTTAAGAATAAATGTCCTTTCAGTATTGAAAACAGTCATTTAAACAGTATATCAGTCATTCAGTTTGTGGCTCATAAATCACGCCACACAGTAATTCAGAAACTATAATAGTCATATGCGGTACACCCAATAGCCAAACAGTACAGTAGGTATTAACAGACGGAGCAGTCAATGATGGCCATCAGTAATGGTTCCAAACGTGGGAACCGACAGAGATCTCTGTAACAGTAGCAGTAACAGTTCAGTAATAGTCTATTGCTATGGATGCCACGAATACAGTTCACAAATAGGACAAACTTTCATTCAGTAAACAGTGTCATTTCATAAAGCAGTACAATCATTTGTTCAGAAAATAATCTCAATTGAACATATCTTTACAACATTGTTACTCACAGAGTTCTGGGCTACAGATAAGCTAGTACGCGTCCTCGGATGCCAACCCTACCCAGTTACAGAGTGAACACACACTAAGCTGCACAGTTGGGAAATAATAACTTAATCCCTATCTTTACTCGATGTGGTTTTACATCAATATCCTCATTAAGATGCCTTAAACTAGGCCTAAGAATGCCTAGAATAGAATGAGGATGCAAAGATGCACTTTAAAAATATTTCAGAATTTTCAGAAAACAGAGGTCTTGCTCGAGCATGGCTTTCCCAGCTCGAGCGGACATGCAAACAAAAGGCTCCACTCGAGCGTAAACTTTCCCACTCGAGCGTACTGCAAAAGTACTGGATGTGTGAAAATCATGCTCGATGGGCGCTCGACACCCGCTCGAGCGTGTTAGACAAGTCCTCGCTCGAGCGTGCAAAACCCGCTCGAGCAGACTGTAAACACAACAAAAGTGCTGGATACACGAATTTCCCGCTCGAGCGCCACTTACCCCGCTCGAGCGGGAGTCCAAAATCTGGAATTTCCAGATTTGAACCTCAAGCTCAAAATCAAGTTTTAATGCATGAAATTCAATCCTTTTGGGCCAATTTTCTAGAAAACACTTTAAAACTCATAATATAACATGATTCAAAGCTCAATTTGTAAAATCAAGGCCCAAAGGTGAGTCAATTAAACACAATTCAAACAAATTCCATGAACATGATGTAAAACATAACATGTATGAATTAAATCAACTTCAAACTTCCAAAACATGAACAAATGAGCCAATTCTTTCTATAACAAGATGAATTCATGGGCTATAACAATAACATGGACATGCATGCAAGAATTTCTTTAAAAACAACCTCAAACTTCAAGAGATGCACATGCATGCATGAGATAAGCTTCAATTCAACATTTTTAGACCAAAACTTGACTTAGATCACTAAACTGCCAAGAACCATGCAAGACAATACATAAATACATCAATGAGAGGTTGAAATCATTACCTAGGTTCCTCAATTACAAGTCTAGAGGCTCAATTTGCTAATTCTCTCTTCAATTCCACCAAGTTTCCAAGCAATTTGGTTGAAATCAAGTTCTTTCCTCCCTCTCACTCTCTCTTTCTAGTCGGCTAAGTCTAAGAAAAATGGGTTGAAGAAGTGTTGTAATGCTAGCATTAAAGATCAACTAAAAGGCTCATGAAAGTCCACTAAGTGGTATTCCCGTAAATAAGTCAAACTCTTATAATTTAGCTTATTTAATCTAATTTAATCATACTAAATCACATTTCAATTAAATATACCATAAAATCACATAAATCTTAATTAGCACAAAACATCAATCAATTTCAGATTCGGCCGCCGATAAGGCCTTCAATTTGCAGTTTAAAGCATAAAACATGAACAGATAATTTAACAGTCAACAGATAGAGTTGCATTCAAACTAGCACAATCAATCAATCAGTTTAGTAATTCAGTCAGTCAGTCAATTAACATGCTTAATCATAGATTAGCACTAATCAGTAGTGTTATCAGTAAGCAGTGGTGGGGGTTGTCACAGTCTCCCCTCCTTATAAAGAGTTTGGTCCTCCAAACTCGAATTACCTTTATTTTGGAGGAAAACAGGATTCAGTGGGAACAGTTCAGGATATCTCTTGACCATATCATCTTCCCTTTCCCAAGTGGCATACACGCCACCATGGTTCTGCCAGTCAACTTTCACTAGCGGAATCTCTTTATTCCTCAACTTTTTGATCCGTCTGTTTACAATCTGAATAGGTCGTTCTTCATAGGTGTAGTCATCACTTAGCACTACACGGGTAGGATCAATCACATAGAAGGGATCCCGAAGGTATTCCCTCAACGTAGAAATATGGAACACGTTATGCATATGCTCCATTTCAGGAGGAACCGCTACTTGATACGCCACCGGATTGATTTTCTCAATAATCTCGTATGGTCCGACATATCTCGGCGCTAACTTGCCTTTAACCCCAAAACGGGTCTAGCCCTTCATCGGTGTCACTTTTACGAACACATGATCACCTACTTCATATTCTCTGTCTCACCTTCGGACATCCGCATAACTTTTCTGTCAGCTCTGTGCGGTTTTCAGTCTCTGTTGGATTAGTTTTACTTTTTCTGTAGTTTCATACACAATCTCGCGCCCAAGCAAAGGCCCATCTCCAACTTCTGCCCAGCAAATCGGAGATCGACATTTCCTGCCATACAAAGCCTCGAAAGGCGCAATTCCAATACTTGAATGAAAGCTGTTATTGTAGGCAAATTCAGCCAACGGTAGATGACTTTCCCAATTTCCTTGGAAATCAAGAACACACGTTCTTAGTAAATCCTCTAGGGTCTGGATGGTTCTTTCTAACTGACCATCTGTCTGAGGATGGTAGGCACTACTCAGTCTCAGTTCAGTACCCAATGCAGTTTGCAAACTTTGCCAGAATCCCGATGTAAACTTCGAGTCCCTATCAGAAACAATGGACACATGTACTCCATGCAATCTCACAATTTCATCAATATAGAGTATAGCCAATTTGTCCGCATTATAAATTGTTTTGACAGGTAAGAAATGAGCAGATTTAGTCAATCTATCAACAATAACCCAAATTGAATTCATACCTTTACTGAAGCGAGGTAAATCGACAATGAAATCCATAGTGATATGTTCCCATTTCCACTCCGGTATCAGTAAGGGTTGAAGTAAACCTGCGGGTCATTGATGTTCGGTTTTAACTTGTTGGCAATGAAGACATTTTGACACAAAATCAGCAATCTCTTTCTTTATTCCCAGCCACCAGAAATTCAATTTCAAGTCTTGATACATTTTCGTATTTCCTGGATGGATAGACAATTTTGAATTGTGGCCCTCTTGCAGAATTCTTCTTTTCAGTTCAGGATCATTCGGTACACACAATCTTCCCTGAAATTTCAACACATTATTCTCGAATTTGAAATCCGGCCTCGGTTTAGATTCCCGTTCTTCGATGATCTTCTTCAAGAAGTCATCCTGTTACTGTTTCTCTTTAATCTCTTCACTCAGTGCCGGTTGAGCAGAAATAGCAGCTAAGGTTCCATCTTGTTCACGCAAAACAATCTCAATTTCAAGTCTTTCAAGGTCACAAAGCAATTCTTTCTGCCCGGTGAGTAAACAGGCCAAATTTCGAATCGATTTCCGACTCAATGCATCGGTAACAGTATTAGCTTTCCCGGGATGGTACAAAATTTACAAATCATAATCTTTAATCAGTTCTAACCATCTCCGCTACCTCATGTTCAGTTCATTCTGTGTGAAGAAATAATTTAAACTTTTGTGGTTGGTGCATACTTCACATGTTGCCCCGTAAAGGTAGTGACGCCAAATTTTTAGTGCAGACACCACTGCGATAAGTTCTAAGTCATGGGTCGGGTAGTTCTTTTCATGTGGTCTCAGTTGTCGGGAAGCATACGCAATCACTTTCCCATTCTGCATTAAAACACACCCCAAACCCTTATGAGAAGCATCACTAAATACAGTATAACCATCCGTACCTAAGGGTAAGGTGAGAATCGATGCAGTCACTAGTCGAGTTTTCAACTCTTGAAAAGCTGATTCCCTCTGATCGGTCCAGTCAAATGATATCCCCTTCTGAGTCAGCTGTGTCAGTGGTTGGGCAATTTTGGAGAAATCTTTGACAAACCTTCTGTAATACCCGGCCAAGCCTAGAAAACTTTAGACTTCGGCAACATTTGTCGGTCTAGACCAGTTCACTACTGCTTCAATTTTCTGTGGATCAACTGAAATTCCATCTTTACTGATTACATGCCCCAAAAACATAACATTGTCAAGCCAAAATTCACATTTAGTCAGTTTAGCATAAAGTTTTTGTTCTCTTAGGGTCTGTAGGGCAATTCTCAAATGATGTTCATGTTCCTCCATGCTTTGGGAGTAAATTAAAATGTCATCTATGAATACAACAATAAAGTCATCGAGGAAAGGTTTAAAAATTCGGTTCATAAGGTCCATAAATGCAGCAGGTGCATTGGTAACTCCGAAAGACATAACTAAGAATTCATAATGTCCATACCTCGTTCGAAATGCAATCTTTTCTATGTCCCCTGTCTTGACTTTCAACTGGTGGTATCCAGATCTAAGGTCAATTTTGGAGAACACTTGGGCACCCTATAACCGATCAAATAAATCATCAATACGAGGCAATGGATATTTATTTTTCACGGTTACCTTGTTTAGTTTGCGGTAATCAATGCAAAGTCTCAGTGAGCCGTCTTTTTTCTTCACAAATAAGACTGGTGCACCCCATGGTGAAGTACTGGGCCTGATAAACTTCTTATCTAACAGTTCTTGCAGCTGAACTTTCAACTCTTTCAATTCAGTAGGTGACATTCTGTACGGAGCTTTAGATACAGGCTGTGTACCCGGAATCACGTCAATGGTGAACTCAATCTCCTTGTCAATCAAATCCCCTGGCAGATCATCTGGGAAAACATCCGGGAATTCTCTGACTATAGGAATATTGTCCACATTAGTTTTATCATCTGTAGGTACAGTCAATATAGAACATAGATACCCTTTACACCCCTTTCTAATCAATTTAAAAGCTTTCATGGATGAAATCAGGTATGGAAGAGGTACTACTCCAACTCCGTTAAACACAAATTCAGGTAGTCCGGGTGGATGGAAAACAACTTGTTTTGTTACACAGTCTATGGTAGCATGATATTTTGTTAACTAGTCCATTCCCAATATCACATCAAAGTGATCAATATTCAGAGGCAATAAATCAATATACAGATGAACATCCCCAACAATAATTTCACATGTAGGGTACATATAAGCACAAGTCATAGATCCCCCAACAGGTGAAGATACAGCTAACAGATAGTTCATGGGTTCCAATGGTCTATTTAATTTTCGTAAAAAAGCATGCGATACATATGAATGTGTAGACCCCAAATCAATCAAAACATACGCATTTTGAGCACAAATTGAGAGTATACCTGACACAACGGTCTTGGTATTCTGTACATCTCCCGGCACGAGTGCGAACACTCAACCTTGCTTCATAGGCTCTTTTCCAGTCGCTTTAGGGTTGGGTTTTGGTAGAGCAGTTGATGCTGCGGTGCTTAGTGCGACATTACTATTGCCCTGAGGAGTGGAAAGGCAATCTTTGACCATATGGCCCACCTTGCCACACCTATAACAAGCACCTGAAAGTTTATAACAAACCCCCTTATGATTCTTACCATATTCAGAGCAGGGCAGTATAGAACGGTTTCCTTTACTAGAACTGGTTGTTGACCCTATATTCTGCTTTTTGTTCAATGGATTGTTTCTGCCTTTCTTGAACTTGAAGCCCCGTCTTTTACCATGCCACTCGGTCGATGGTGTGTCAGTCTGTTTCAATGCCTCGATGTTTGCCTCGGCCATGATTGCTCGATCAAGAACATCCACATACTTAATGTAATGACCCCAAAATACGTAGAGGAAGTAGGGGTTAATGTGTTTTAATTCAACTATATATATTGGAATTGAAGAACTATCGGTTGAGTTATGACTTTAAAACTGGAATTGACGACCTTTACTGTAACGATCTGAAATTTTTCCCTCCGCTCGAGCGGAGGGAGTTGGCGCTCGAGCGGACTTTTGGGGTTTCCAGTAATTTTGTAGGCGGGTTAAATTCTGGGAGTGGTGATTTTCCGCTCGAGTGTAGAAATGGTCGCTCGAGTGGACGGCTTTGTTGGTCTCCGCGCTTAAGCGCAAGGTTGGGCGCTTGAGCGGGCCGCCTGGTTAAGTTTGAACTTCTGAGGCACGTGGGCTCATTTTTTACATTCTTATTAGTGTATTTGGAATGTCCTTATCTTATTTTGGGGTATTGATTGAGGTGGTGGTATGATTGTAAAGTAAGATTGGACCAAAGAATATAATCCGGATAGTTATTCTACGATCAGCTGTCACTCATTTGCCCTTTTCTTTTTCCACACTTTGAATTTGAATGTGAGGTTAGAACCATTGGAAAGCTTATTTCCGGAGCTTCAATTTGGACACAAAAACGACCTAAAACGGAGTCCAGATGGGAGAGTTATACCTGTTTGAAGTTTTGGAATCTGCACTGGGAGCAGGTACGCTCGAGTGTAAAGAGGGACGCTCGAGCGGGTTTCGCGAGCACAGCAGCGTAAAAACGGGATTTTTGGATCATTTCTTATATTTTCTTCTTCCCTCTTCCTTCCTCTCTTCCTAGGTCCGAAAACCTAACCCTCAAACCTTTGATTTCATCCATTCTCACCAACAATCCACCATGGATCGTGCATCAAGGATGAAGAAGAAGTGAAGATTAACTTTTCCAACCGATTAGATTTTGAGATTTTCGAGAGGATGCTTTCCATCTAGCTTCTTTGCTTCCAATCTTGAGGTAGGGGGTTCTCTTAGCCTTGAATATTTATGATTCAAAGTGATTTTGTTGCCACTTTGGGATTTTGTTGACATTTTGGAATTTTGAGTTGATTATGGGTTAGAAACATTAATGGCTTGTTGTTTACTGGTGTGCTTGGTAACGTTTACGTTTTCAGTTTATATTTATAAAAAAATTATAAACTGGTTTTTGTTTATTTTTAGAAAAACATAAACTACAAACGCGTTTGGTAATTGACAAAATGTTTAAAAAAAATTAAAAATATTAGAATTTACCGAAGAACAACTCTTTCTTTTGTATTGAATAAATGAATAATCCTTTGACGTATACCTCTTAAACCATGAGTTGAATACTCAATCAAACATCAAAGAAAACTAGCAAAATAGCCCCATATATACACCCTAATATCTAAGAAGAAGATCTGGAAGCATAACCTTAAAATCTAACTGAAACACATATTTATAGTAATATGTTCCGCGATCTCCGCTCGAGCGCCAGGATGGCGGCTCGAGCGAACTGACGCTTGAGCGCAGGAATTTTCGCTCGAGTGGAAAAATGCAATTGCTAGTATTTTTTGCAGGCGATCAAACTTCTAGAACCAAGGATTCTCTGCTCGAACGCCCAAACCGCCGCTCGAGCGGACCTGCATTTTGAATGCATTTTTGCATAGTCAGCAAAGTGGCAAACATGAAAGAATTATCTTCTGAAACTTCTCTACAAAGCGCAATTTGGATTGGATTCGCATCTAAATACTCACAATCTAGGTGGTAGCGAGTGGGTGGTGGTGGTAGTGGTGGTGGTAGATGGGTGGCGGGTGGGTGATAGTGGCAGGTAGGTAGCAGGTGGGTGCTGGTGGTAGGTGGCTGGTAGTGGCAGGTGGGTGGTGAGTGGTGGTGGCAAGTAGGTGGCGGGCGATGGATGGCAGTGGCGATTGGGGTGGAGGCAGGTGGATAGCAGGTGGGTGGTGGTGGTAGTGGTGGTGGCGACGATGGGTGGCTGGTGGTGGCAGAAGACGGTGGTGGAAAATGGTGGCGGGTGGTGGCTAGTGTTGGGTGGTTAAAAAAAAAAACTGAAAACTCAAAATAAAAACACATTTTTTGTGTTTTTAGTTTTTAGCCAAATTTATAAACTGAGGCTACTGATTTATAAATTAAAAATTTTACCAAACAAGTTTTTATTTGAGTTTTTAAAATTTTTGTAAATATAAATAGAAAACTGAAAACATAAGTGTTACCAAACGACACCTTACAAATGGGGTTTCCACTCCAATTTTCAAAGGATGTTGAATGTTTTTAGCATATTGATAAATAGTAATTGTTGATTTAAAGATTTAACTAAGAAAAGAGCAAAATCCCAAATTTTCTTTAAAACCCTAGGTTGATTAATGATGATAACCAATGATTTGGCCCAAATTGAAAGTAGAATAATGAAATTGAGGTATTGAATTATATGTGTTCAAGTTTAATTGGAATTTAGAAATGTTTGAAAATTATGTTTAAAAATTTGCGAATGAACTACGTTATGAACATTGTAATTCATGCTATAATGTGAAGGGAAAATTGGGAAAATAATCTATGACTGACATGGATGATATGAACTCGGTTTTGGAATGTTGAAATGAGATTCAAGGGTTTATTTTGAATTATGTTGAATTGCAAATGGTGTTAATGAACTAAGTGGTGTTGACTTTGTTGGATTATATTGTGTTGACTAATATTGAATTGAATAGTGTTGTACTATAATGAATTATGTTTGAATTACGTGAATTGTGTAGGGTCAGCTACAGGGGCGGACCAAGCACCTGTACACTGTGAGTAATAGTACTGTAATCGCACATTTGATTACCGTTAATAATTCTTTTTTATTAACGCTTTGCGCTTCAGACGTAGTTATGTTAATATTATGTTGATTGGGAAACAGTGTGGACATTGAAAGATTTTTGTGAACATTAGTATGACTCTGAACCTACGCTGTATTCTGGTTATGGCTAATGATTATCGTGAATGTACCATCCTATGAATTACTTATGATTCTGCATAAGAATTGCATACAAACTATTAACACTGTGAAGTTGGTTAATAGAAAGGAATTGAGTATCAATAACATTGTTACGTGATTCATGTTAAGTTATGAATTGTTTTGACCTATGGATGTAATGGTACCTTTACCTTCAGACTATTGGTAATATTAATGTTCTGCTAATTACGAGACAAGTATGTCGACCTACAAAGAACTACGAGGAAATCTGAGTGCATCGTTGGATCATACGTTTTGTTTACTATTGATAGTTAATGTTGACATTCCATTATCTACAAGTTAGTGGTATTGGTTCATGACAAGCAAATGGGATGTATGTGCATTATGGAACTATGGTATCTACGTATCTCTGGAATGTGGTTACCTTTTGCTAACAATAATCAGCAACGTTCTGTTAACTTATATTACCGATAGTAATTCATGTGAATAATGAGAAGAATGTATGTACTTTCTGTATGATTCTGAAGTTAATCTGTTCTGATGATTTTTGGTATGGAACAAAGTGTTGTACGGAACTAAGTGCTACACTTTGGTGGGAGCCACCTCTAGAATCCGTACGAGCCACCTCTTGAGTCCATACATAGTTATTTTTGGGCCGCTAGGCCGTTCTGTTATTTCTAGGCCGTTAGGCCATTCTGTTATCTCTAGGCCGCTAGGCCGTTAGGCCGTTCTGTTATTTCTAGGCCACTAGGCCGTTCTGTTATGTCTGGGCCGTTAGGTCGTTCTGTTATCTCTAGGCCGCTAGGCCGTTCTGTTATATCTGGGACGATGGCCGTTCTGTGTATTACTGGGCTGAAAGCCACTCGGTTAAGGAAATTGGGCCCATGGCCGTTCTAGAAATGACTACAGAATGTAATTAATCATATGCCTTCACAGTTATATGATTTGTTATTTAAGTTAACCATTACATTATTTATGTACTATTATTCACTGAGTTTTACTCACTCTCTATTTTGTCTGTTTCTGTAGGTAACCAACTGGAAAGCCAGTCCTAACCCTTGAGACTTGTCTATCTCTTGTCAACCTCAGTGTGTCCAGGCACTTAAGATGGAACCCGTGCATTTTGTAAAGCTTTAACTAGGTTTTCGGTTTAAGCTTTGATTGTCTGCCTATAGTTGAATGTAAATAACCCCTTTCTTCTTTAGTACTTTTGTATAAATGTGAATGACTATAACTAAAGCTCGGGTGTATGTTTCCTGTGTATTATCTACCTAATGTAATGTTTGCGGTCCTGGCATAGTAGTGGTAGCTCAATGGATGATGTTTTATGTTATTTAATTTTATTAATGCTTCCGTCCAGACCCCATATATTACGTGTATCAGGTTAAGTGTCCATTTCTGAATAAGTCATGCCCGAAACTTTTAGGGGCGGGTTTGGGGTGTGACACTTAAGCAGTTTCAAAACATTGATTCTGTCAAGAATTTTCACATTAAGGCCGCCTTCAAACTTTCTGGCCTTTTTGTAGTCAGTGTCAACCATGTGCGGTGCATATCTGGCGAGTTCAGTAAACCTTGACTCATACTCAACCACGGACGTGGTACCTTGTTTCAGTTGTTCAAATTCAGTCACCTTTCTGTCCCTGACACACTGTGGGAAATATTTCTCAAAGAAGGCTCCCTTAAACGGAGCCCAAGTCATAACGGTGTCGGTGTCACGGACTAGCATCCACCACCTTCTGGCCTCTTCTTGTAAGGTGAAGGTAGCCAATAGGACTTTGTGTGTTTCAGAACACGAAAAGACTTCAAATAACTTTTTTGCTTCAAGCACCCACGCTTCGGCCTTTATGGGTTCAAGGCCTCTCTGAAAGGATGGCGGTTTCATCTTACTGAACTTCTGTGTTAGAGCAATGATGTCATCATTAACAGGTGGCTCTGGCTGTACTGGAGGAGGTGGGGGCTGTTGGTTCTATTGTTGCAGCCTTAAGGCCTCAGTCAACATTTCCACTATTCTCTCTAACCTTGCCATTCTGGCCTCAGATGATTCAGATTCATCAGTAATTCTTGCGTTATCCATTTCACTATAGACAATTATGGCAATTATAAACATAGGCAGTTACATACTTAAACACATTAGTACATTAGCACAGATATTCATGTCTTGGCCACACACACTTATCAATGTTCATGCAATGCCCTATTTACTTTTCTAGGACATTTTATAGCTCATTTGGACACGTGTGTGCAGTATAACTCGTGGTTTAGTATCGCTCTGATACCACTTTGTCACAACCTAAACCCGCCCCTATGGGTTTAGCACCGTAACCGGCCAGTAATCCGAGATTACAGAAGGCCTGCTTAACAGTAATACAGAGTACAGGGGTTGGCAGAAGCCAAAATAGTAATTAAAATATGTTCAATGAGCTATGACAGTCTGTATGTAAAAAGACTTTTCATATATATATATACAATCGGTACCAAAACAGTATGTATAATATATACAATCATTCAGGATAGGGACTTAATCCCTATTAGAACAGTACAGTACAACATCATTCAGTCTATATAGAACATAAACAAAAAGAGGGAAAACTAAAACACCCCAAAAGCCCTAGCTTGAAGGACTTGGAACCTCTCAGTGAGGCACGTTGGTTGGCTTGACAAAACTGGAGTTTACCCTGACGCTTCTAGCAACGATTCGGTGCCTGTACACCTACATATATATATGAGCAGTGAGCTGAAGCCCAGTGAATAACATATGCGTAAAGAGGTTAAGAATAAATATCCTTTCAGTATTGAAAACAGTCATTTAAACAGTATATCAGTCATTCAGTTTGTGGCTCATAAATCACGCCACACAGTAATTCAGAAACTATAATAGTCATATGCGGTACACCCAATAGCCAAACAGTACAGTAGGTCTTAACAGACCGAGCAGTCAATGATGGCCATTAGTAATGGTTCCAAACGTGGAAACCGACAAAGATCTCTGTAACAGTAGTAGTAACAGTTCAGTAACAGTATATTGCTATAGATGCCATGAATACAGTTCACAAATAGGACAAACATTCATTCAGTAAACAGTGTCATTTCATAAAGCAGTACAGTCATTTGTTCAGAAAATAATCTCAATTGAACATATCTTTACAACATTGTTACTCACAGAGTTTTGGGCTACAGATAAGCTAGTACGCGTCCTCGGATGCCATCCCTACACAATTACAGAGTGAACACACACTAAGCTACACAGTTGGGAAATAATAACTTAATCCCTATCTTGACTCGATGTGGTTCTACATCAATATCCTCATTAAGATGCCTTAAACTAGGCCTAAGAATGCCTAGAATGAAATGAGGATGCAAAAATGCACTTTAAAAACATTTTCATTATTTTCAGAAAACAGAGGTCCCACTCGAGCGTGGGTTTCCCCGCTCGAGCGGACATGCAAACAAAAGGCTTCGCTCGAGCGTAAACTTTCCTGCTCAAGCGTACTGCAAAAGTACTGGATGTGTGAAAATCACGCTCAATGGGCGCTCGACACCCGCTCGAGCGTGTTACACAAGTTCTCGCTCGAGCGTGCAAAAACCTGCTCAAGCGGACTGTAAACACAACAAAAGTGCTGGATACACGAATTTCCCGCTCGAGCGCCACTTACCCCGCTCCAGCGGGAGTCCAAAATCTGGAATCTCCATATTTGAACCTCAAGCTCAAAATCAAGTTTTAATGCATGAAATTCGATCCTTTTGGGCCAATTTTCTGGAAAACACTTTAAAACTCATAATATAACATGATTCAAAGCTCAATTTGTAAAATCAAGGCCCAAAGGTGAGTCAATTAAACACAATTCAAACAAATTCCATGAACATGATGTAAAACATAACATGTATGAATTAAATCAACTTCAAGCTTCCAAAACATGAACAAATGAGCCAATTCTTTCTATAACAAGATGAATTCATGGACTATAACAATAATATGGGCATGCATGCAAGAATTTCTTTGAAAACAACCTCAAACTTCAAAGATGCACATGCATGCATGAGATAAGCTTCAATTCAACACTTTTAGACCAAAACTTGACTTAGATCACTAAACTCCCAAGAACCATGCAAGACAATACATAAATACATCAATGAGAGGTTGAAATCCTTACCCAGGTTCCTCAATTACAAGTCTAGAGGCTCAATTTGCTTATTCTCTCTTCAATTCTACCAAGTTTCCAAGCAATTTGGTTGAAATCAAGTTCTTTCCTCCCTCTCACTCTTTCTCTCTCTAGTCGGCTAAGTCTAAGAAAAATGGGATGAAGAAGTGTTGTAATACTAGCATTAGAGATCAACTAAAAGGCTCATGAAAGTCCACTAAGTGGCATTCCCGTAAATAAGTCCAACTCTTGTAATTTAGCTTATTTAATCTAATTTAATCATACTAAATCACATTTCAATTAAATATACCATAAAATCGCATAAATCTTAATTAGCACAAAATATCAATTAACTTCAGATTCGGCCACCAATAAGGCCTTCAATTTGCAGTTTAAAGCATAAAACATGAACAGATAATTTAACAATCAACAGATAGAATTGCATTCAAACTATTACAATCCATCAATGAGTTTAGTAATTCAATCAGTCAGTCAATTAACATGTTTAATCATAGATTAGCACTAATCAGTAGTGTTATCAGTAAGCAGTGGTGGGGGTTGTCACATCAGCCATGCCAAAAACTATGGCCATAATACTAAAATGATGGCATGAAATGCAAAACAAAGCATGCACATGCATTGGCCCATCAACTAGGCCTAAGAACACAACTCTTAAGAGCGCTCAAGAAGTGATAAGCATGGGAGTGTAACAACACTATAAGCTCTGAAATAAGGTATGAAATAATGCCAAATCATTCAAATAACACAAGCAAAGCATGCAAGGGTCCTTAAGCATTAAAGCTAGCAAAGAGGACTATACAAAGGGACATACAACACATGGCACAAATGCATGAACCAACTATGGACAGAGCTTAATTAGGTCTAAACAAAGACCAAAACATGCTAAGATGGGAACTCAAAGATCTAAGCATGCATGCATACACACTAGGCCACAAACAAGGCAACACTGCACAACCGTTAGAGGCACTCAAAGGGTGAAAGAAATGGGAACATGGAAATGCTACATGCTTTGAAATAACATGATAAACGATGCCAAATCATGTACATGTCACAAATGAAGCATGCTATAGTACTCAAAACTCAAAGCTAGCAAGGCCAATTGTACTATGGCTATGCAATACATGAAGCATATGGCAAATACAACCCAAAACAGTCCTAGAGCATGTTAGAATGATGCTAAAACATGTATGGAAATAAGCCAAAATATGTTAGCATGAAGGGCATGAAGCATGAAATATGAAAGGCCAAATGGGAGGATTACACTACACCTACTAAGACCGAGCATGAGATGGCTTCACCAACAAAAATCAGTGTTATATCATGGCAAAATAACCCCAAAAACATACTGAAATGAAAGCTTGCAAGCTTAGGCATGAAGGCATACACAATGACTCATTCTTAAGGCATAAAGAACCAACCTTCCAAAGCATGGAAAGAACCACCTCTCCAATGCATGGACAGAGTGACAAATGTGAGTGCATGAACATGAAACATGCACTAAAATCTCATACCAAATGATGCCAAATCATGAAAATAGCCCAAGCAATATATGCTAGTGGACTCGATACACAAAGCTAACAAGTTAGAATGCACTATAGCTATACAAAGCAAGTCATGCATGACCAAGACAACATAAATCAGAGCTAGAGCATGCTAAAACATGAACAAAAGCTTCTTAGAGTCAAGTCAAAATCATGCTAGAATGATGTCCAAAAGCATGATGCATGTTAGGCTAGTTAATGGAATTGCACTACAAGTGCATGGAGCATGCATGGGGCCATCAAACCAACCCAAAACAGATCTAAGGCATGTTAAAACAACACCAAAATCCTACTGAGATGGATTCAAAACATGCTAGAAAGACATGTGCAGACGTCCCCGAATGTCCCGGGAGAAATCTCGTTTTGTTCATTGGGTTTACTACAGTTCGGACTCAAATGTCACGGTTCTGAATCTAATCCCGCAAAGTGCAATGCGAGACCGATAAATCACCAAAGAGTCCAAATCCGGCAAATCGTTTTGAAAAATAGATTTTTAGAAAGAAGTGCCAAACATGGACTACTTTGCCAGATACAGAGTCGCCACCTAAATATTTTGTTTTGGGGAAATTTAGGAAACCCTAACTCGTGCCTAAGGCCACGTGTCCGTCATCACCAAAGTTGTCTCGGCTCGGGAACTTGGGTACGATTGGGGAAGGTCATTTCATGAGCACCCTCGCTCGCCCGATCGAAGATCGGCTATTACTAAGCATGATATCGAGTTTTTGAAAACACATGTGCTCTTATTCCAGTTTACTAGCCTAAAATTACTATGTGATGCGCACAGCATACAAGTATAGATTAGATTGCCTAAGTTGGAACAAAGCATCGCATATCCGTTTATTTTGAAAATGGATTGAAGTTTGCTACTCGCAAGTAGGCTAAAACACGGA
>NW_021025961.1:787803-825953 GCF_004153795.1 Camellia sinensis
AGCCTGGGAGGTACATTCTACAAATATGAAGAGAAGGTGCAAGATAGATACAAAGGTGTATGTATAACTCTTAGGCACAAAAATCTGAACCTAGAGGAGGGAGGAGGAGGTTCTCCTTTATAGAGAACAAACAACAAGCTTGTTGAGCAAGCTTTAGGCTTAAAGCCATCCCTCCATACGTGTATGGAGGATGGCGTCTGTGCCTTCCAGCTGGCACAGCTGGTAACAACTCATAGAGACAGAACTGAGGGAGGCAGGCCGGCCAGTTCAGGTGGTCGGCCGACCACTTTCCCTGGTCGGCCGACCAGTTTAAAAGGGTCAACTCAAAGAAAGGTGGTGGGCCAGCCCATTTGGTGGTCTCCCAACTGAATGCAAGCTAGTGGCGTGGTGGGAGACCAACAATTGTGGCCCAAAAATGAGGGAGACCAGTTACCTGACAAGAAAATCGGCCGGCAGGGAAAAAGTGGTCTCCAAGGAGAAAATTCGAAGCACGTTTCATCACATTGAGTACGAAACGTCCCTCGTTTCCCGTGTTTGGACTAAAACCTACTCCAAACACTATGCAACAACTAGAATGGCATGGCATGCAAACACAATGCAACAACTAGCATGCAATCCTAAACGAAATGCAACTAAGACATGCAAACATGCAAGGAATGACATGCAAAGGTGCAACTAGCATACGCAATGCTATGAACTACAAATGGCATACTCAATGCACATGACGTTATATGGCATACACAACACACATATGACGATGGACATACACAAAGGCATAATCAAGGCATACACGATGCGACAATCGAGCATGCGACAACATGGACATGGCATACACAATACAAGATGGACTTAAACTAAAATGAATGGGCCTCAGCCACACTCCAATCAGTGGCCAATCATGATGAAAATGAGGCAACAACACACGCACAAACATACAAGGTGCAATGGCTCCGAGTCCAGGGCACAAAGCACAACTCTACAAGAGCATTGGAAGGATGAAATATGGCATGCAGTAGCACAAGTCCAGCTCTGAAATGGCATACAAGATGGTCCCGAATCATGCAAACAACTCACATAATGCATGTTAGATGGCTCAAATACCGAAACTAGTGAAGCACATTACAGTAGAGGTATGCAAAGCAATGCACAAATGACCAAACTAGCCCCAAACAGTCCCTATATAGGCCCAAAACAGTGGCAAAATGGACTAAGATGATGTCTTGAAGTGCGCAAAAATGAAGCTCATGCAATGGCTCATAAATGGGACATACAAGCACAACTCTCAAATGCGCTTAAAGAGTGATAAACATGGGAAGATGGCAAATGAATAAGCTCTCAAAAATCATACACAATGATACTAAAACATGCAAACACCTCAATATAAGCATGCAATAGGCTTCAAAACTCAAAGCTTAAAGCTAGGCATGGCTATTACACTACAAGCATGCATGGAAAGCATCATTCGACCATGGGACCTCAAAATAGAGCTAAGGTAGCCCAAATCATGAATAAAATCAGTTTAGAACATGGCCAAAATATGCTAGAATCAAGGGCCAAAACAACATGCAATATGAGCTAGTGAACATGGATTACACTACAAGCATATGAATCATTCAAGAGGCCATTAAACCAGCAAAATTCAAAGACATGACATGCCAAATAAAGCCCAAAAATCCACTGAAACATGATCAATGCATGCAATAATGACATGCTCCTTTGATAGGCTATAAGAGGGGTTATTCTACACATGCAAGAGACACACCCAAGGTGACAAAACCAACTCTGGAAAGAGCCTAGGCAGGCCCTAAAAGTCACCAAAAAGGGCCTGAAACAACGCTTAGAGGTGTGAAAATATAGGCCCCTTTGAAAGGCCAAATATGCTAGTAAACAAGACAACAAGAGAGAGGGTCACCCCTCTCTGATTTTGGCCCTCAAAACCATATTCTCACCACTGAAAATCCACTGGATTTCAGTGGTAGGAAGGCCAAGAAAATACTAGCTCAAAGGCCTTATGGCATGGCACAAAATAAGGCCAAAACAAGCATGCAAGAGGGTAGATGACCCTCAACAACAAAATGGTCTTAAACAAACATGAAAAGGACCTTAAAAAAAGACTTTTTTCAGTTGACAACAAAGCTTAAATATGTATGAAAATGAGGCTAAGAGAAGGATCAAAATAATGCTAAAAAAATCGAAAAAAGGGGTTACCCATGTAGCTCAGCAAAACCAACAGCTTCTCCAGCCCAAAACCAACTCTTCAACCTCTAAAAATACCCTCCAATAACCTTAGAACAATGGTGGAGGTGTGTGGCTATGAGGTGTGGTGCAAAGGTGCAAGAACAAGACCCTTTTGGACTCAAAATATAGAGATATGGATAGAGATATGTATTGGAGCTTCCAAGAAGTTCTGAACCTTTTGCAAGGAAGAGGAGGGCCTCTCTTATAGAGATACAAGGCCAAATCTTCTCAAAGAAGCTACAAACTAAGGCCAAAGATCCTCCATAGATGCAGTCTGTGCCTTCCAACTGGCACAGCTGGCAACAACTCACAGAGACAAGACAGGGGGAGGCAAGCCGACCAGTTCAGGTGGTTGGCCAGCCACTTTAGGTGGTTGGCCGACCAGTTCAAAAGGGTCAAGTCAAAGAAAGGTGGTCGGCTAGCCCATTTGGTGGTCTCCCAACTGAATACAAGCTAGTGGTGTGGTGGGAGACCAGCAATTGTAGCCCAAAAATGAGTGAGACCGATTACCTGACAAGGAAAATGGCTGGCAAGAGAAAAGTGGTCTCCAAGGAGAAAAGGTGGTCTCCCACCCTTGTACCACCTCCTAAACAATGAAAACAAGGTCCATGCTAAAAATGAACCAAGACGGATGCAAAACGAGGGTTCGGGGGTCAAAACGCGCAGCTGGGTGCCCCGAAAACAAGCTGTTAAGCATCGAAAGTGGCATGCGACCACAAAGGTGGTCTCCTGGGCCACAGTGTCCCTCTAGATAGAGGAGACAAGGTGTGTGCCAAAAACCGTGCCCAACGGAGAAAGTTAAGCGGTCCCGAATCGAGGCGCACGGTAGACGGCTCCGAAAATCAGAAACTGGTCTCCAAATGGGAAAAGTGGCCTACGACCACGAAAAGTAGCCTACGGCCACTGAGAGATGGTCTACGAGACCTCTCCCTCCCTTCGGGAAGAGAAAACAAGACTTAGTTCGTAAACCGAGGCAAAGCACAAAGAGTCCCGAGGTCCGAGAGTAAGGCTCTCAGTTGAAACTCCGAAACCTCAGAACGAGCACAACATGCACCATCACCGAGCACTCAATCGATGACGTCTGAGTCTTAAGGTCGGTCAAAAATGGGGTGTCTACATGCTACTTCATGAGGCATGCAAGACTAGTTTGCAAAATTTACACTACAAGTGTATAAAGCATACAAGGGATGACAAAACCAAGTCAAAACAGTGGTATGCCATGTCAAAACAACCCCAAATACATGCTAAGATGGAGTCAACACAAGCTTAACAAACATGCTCAAACATGAGGCATACAAAGCAAGCATGCAAGACACAAGGAGAGGGGATGACCCTCTCCTATTTGGGACTTCAAAACACCATTTCCACTACTGAAATTCATCTGAGTTTCAGTGGTGAGAAGGCCAAAAGGATGTGGTCCCAATAGCTTAAGAGGATAGCACAAAAATAAGGCCAAACAAGGCCTAAGAGGGAGTAGACTACTCCCAACGCAAAAGAGACCTTAAACAAACATTACAAGCATGCAAAATCAGAACTTTTTGTAGTACAAAGTTAGGCCTAAAACAACATGCAAGTAGGGCCAAAAGCCTAATCAAAAAGAAGGGATTAAGAGGTTAGAAGCTCACCCTTGCAGAACCACTTTAGAGCAACAACTCCAGCAGCTTTTTTGGATCAAAACCAGTCCAAAAACTTCAAAACCAACCTCAAAGTGCCTCAACTCCAAAAGTATGGTGTTTGAGTGTGTGTTTGTGTGCAATAGTATGATGAAAATGCACTTTCATGCACAAAAATGAGACAAAGAGAGAGATATAGAAATATATGTGTATCTATAGCTCAAGCCAGCTTTTCTGAACCTAAGGCATGAGGGAGGAGGCTCCCTTATATAGAAAAACAAAGTCCAAGCTTGTTGAACACACTTAAGCCTTCAAGCCATCCCTCTATATACGTGTATGGAGGATGCTTTCTGTGCCCAACAACTGGCACAGCTAGCAAGAAAATATCTCCAGCAAACTGAAGAAAAGCTGTCGACCAGTAGAAGTGGTCGGCCAGCTACTTTTACTGGTCGGCTAGCTACTTGTAGTGGTTGGGCGACCACCACAAGTGGTCTCCAAGGAAATAAAGTGGTCGGCCATGATGGAAAGGTGGTTTGCACCATGAAAGCAAGCTAATGGCATGGTGGGAGACCACTATTGGTGGTCCAAAGACCAAGAAAACCAGTTGGCCAACCAGAAAACTGGCTGGCAGGCAGGAAAAGTGGTCTCCAAGGGGAAGAACTGGTCTCCCGTCCTTATTCCACCCTCCAAGCAAGGAAAACAAGGTTTGTACCAAAAACAAACCAAAAAGGATGAGAGACAAGGGTCCGGGGGTCAAGGCACACAGTCGGAAGCCCCGAAAACTAGTCTATGAGCACCAAAAGCGGTCTACGAGGGAAAAGTAGTCTACAACTACAAAAAGTGGTCTACGAGACCACACTGTCCCTCTAAGCAAAGGTCAACAAGGCATGGTTCAAAAACCAAGCCAAACGGAGAACGTTAAGCTGTCCCCAGACAAGGTGCGCTGCCGAAGGCTCCGAAAATTGGAAACTAGTCTCCAAGCAGGAAAAGTGGTCTACGACCACAAAAGGGTGGTCTACAAGACCTCTCCCTCTCTCCAGGCAAGGGAAAACAACAAGACAAGGCACTCGGCCAAAAGCTCCGGAAACTGGAAACTAGCCGACAAAAAGGAAAAGTGGTCTACGACCACAAACAATGGTCTACGGACCTCTCTCTCCCCTTCAGGCAAGGTTAGCAAGGCTTGGTCCACAAACCGAGCCAAGACACAAAGAGTTCAGAGGCCCGGAGGTAAGGCACTCGGCTGAAAACTCCAAAAAGTCGAAACAAGCACAAACATGCGCGATTACCGAGCGCTTAATCGATGACGTTTGAGTCTTAAGGTCAGTCAAAAATGGTGTGTCTACAATAGGTTATTGACACAAAACAAAATTACAATGAAACTAACTAAAGATTTTAAAAGGAAGAGTGATACTTTTTTTTCTTTTTCTTTTTTTTTATTTAGTAGTTTAAGAATACAAAGGTTACTGAAATTTATAGATTATTAACACAAAATAAAATTAAGAAATAAAAAGGTGATCCCCTGATTTTTTTTTTTAATTAAGTAACTTTAGAATACAAAAATTGTTAATAATTATTAGTAGTATAAAAAAAATAGAGTTAAAATTTGTATAATAAGATATAATAAATGTTTATTTTTTAACTACACAAAATTTAAATTTAAAAAAATTATAGGTGGAATTTAACTCTTATCTAATTTTTAACTTACTACACGTCAATTCTTATTTTTCAAGTTTTTTTTTTAACAAATTTTAAAAATTATAGGTGACATTTCACTCATATCTAATTTAAACTACAACCCTCTATTGTGCTCCTATCATTAGAGTTGTATTAGATTTTTTTTTTCCAGGTTTGTTTTATTTTATTTTTGAATTTTAAAAATTCAACTTGATTTCTTTTTTTCTTTTTTCTTTTTTTCAATCTTCATTTGATATATACTGAATTCCTCCCCATCTCATTTTTTTTGGATTTATTTAATTTTCTCTTTCTATATTCTTATAGTTTATTGTCAAATTTAAACTTAATTTTTTCATCTTTATTTTATATTTACAGAATCCACTATTGCTCTTGTAATGCCCCCAAAATTATGAACAATAAATTAAATAAGATAAATATGCTTAACACACGATCTTGTCTCAATCAACCAACTTCCTCAATTAGTACATCATTTCATAGAAGAAGTATACAAACGAAGTGTTCACATGCAATACATATTCACCCTCCTAAAAAGAAGAATCCATAACATGTGTAACTATACAAAAGTGAAAGAAAAGAACAACAAAATAGATGCCCTGAGGCTACAAGTTTTAAGGCTTAAGCCTGGTTAACATCATACAAAAAAGGAGAGTCTCTTGTCCTCAATACATTCCACACCTTTAACTAGGCGGGATCACTGCATCTTTTCCTGCACAAATCCACTAGAGGTGAGCACAAGGCCCAATAGAGATATCTTAACAAAGTATATATGTTTTAAGCAATCTCATATAGGTGAATGTGATGCCATGTCACATTCAAATTCCAAAGTTTTCTATTTCTTTCAAAATCCATGCGATATTTCATTCATAGTTTATTATCTTCATGAAAGCCAAATTTAGATAATGGGGTGGTAAATACAACTCAGGTAATTTCCCATGGCTTGTGTCTGCAAGTAGGCGTATCAAGCACTACCAAATCCTACCTTACCGGCTACTAACCGGAGGGCTTAGGCACCCGTATTGGAAAATTGGTTTTTATAGGCTTATTTTGGGCCAACTTTGAGCCCAAACCTGAGTGGGGTCCACACGTTTTTTTGAGGTGGGTCCAAAGAGGTGACGTGTTCCTTGCCGTATGGCAAGTCACACGGTAAAGACGGTTTGTCAAAACCATTTATGAGTGAATAGGAAGTTGAAGTTGTTTTCGGGTTTGTGAAATAAGAAATTAAAAAAGTAAATGTGAGTTTCCTTGAAATAGGTTGTCCCACATTGAAACTTTAAGAGATCTTATGTGAGTATATAAGCTCTAGGTGTACAACCTTGGGTTGGGCCCCAAGGGGCACCCTAAGTTTGTAGAAGGGAGGAGTTATGGACAAATGGAACCTTGGCTCAAACCACCACATGTGTGCGCGCTGCCGCCGTCCGATCGACTAGCCGAGCCGTGCCGAGTGTTAGGCCAAGTTTGGGAAGACTAAAAAAGTGTACTTTTTGTCTTTTTGGACTAAAAAATTGAGGTTGAAAATATGGGTGTTTGGGTTAACTTTTTGACTTTTTATTGAAAAATGTGTAATAAAAAATTGTAAAAATTGATTTATAGGGAAAAATTTGAATTGGGAGTTGTGCAGCCGTAATTGTTGACTTTTGGTGAATAGTGTTAACTTTTTAACTTTTTGAATAACTTTTTGACTTTTTGGCTTTTTTGGAAGTACCCAAACTTGGCCTTAGTGTCGGTGTGGGTCAGGTCAGTTCTAGTATTAATTTTTTTGACAAAATTCTTATAGGAAATTATTTGAATTTCAAAATGTGTTTGAAATCAAATTTTTTGTCCAAAAAATTGTGCCTCCGAATTCCCCTAAATTTCCAACTATTAAACAGGTTTTTTAACTTCCAAAAACTGCCAGCAATTTACAGATTCAACTGCCAGCAGTTTACAAATTCAAACAGTGACCAGATCTATTCAAATTTTGAATCTGTATCTATTCAAACTGTGTGCACCTGTTGGTTTCAAAACCAATCTGTTCCAATTTGAAATAACACCTGTTCGGGTCTATAAAACTAGATCTATTCTAGCATTTTGGTATTCCAAAAATTCATTTTCTTTGCCTTCATTTTGCTCTCTTACATCAACTTATTCTTCATATTATTTTAGGAAAAAATTCAGAGAGTTTAGAACACAGGTTTTGTTCGCCGAACAAATTATTTGGAGTGCTACTATAATTTGTGAAGATCATTGTATCCTGGGAGATAGACACCTTTTATCCGTAAGCACCGTAGCGAGGCAAATCTATCTTAAGAACAGAGTGTCACACACTCCACTTGATCTTTTAAATATTTATTCAGTTCGGTAAAATAAATTTAGTAAGTAATTTATTTGATTTAGTTTCAAGTTTTTTATTTTACACAAAAGATTGTTCCGATAACCCGTACACGCGTGTTTCTAGTCTTACACCAAGGATGCTTAGGCCAACTTAATTTCCAATCTACACCCCTAACCAGACTTACCAAACGTATTTAGCCCGAAACATTTTTAAAAATAACAATTGTTTTCTCAAAACAATGAATTTATTTCCGAGTCAAGATTGTAAGTGGACAATATTTCAAGATAATGCAAATGAATGAAATGAGAAATAATTACATATAAATATCTTCTTTCCACAATATCTCCATAATTCTTACATTTATTCAAGTAGAGCTTTCATGATTCAATAGTTCTCGAAATCATAGCAAGGTACGAATCCATGTGACATATGACATTTTCTCATATTCACAATTAACGTCCATCTGTCAATTTTCCAAATTTTCAAACATAAACATCACATATTACTATAATTGTTCAATCGAAATTTCTCATTCCTTCCATGAGTGCCTCAATAACATAACACCCTAAGAGGATTTCTTTAATTTCTCAAAAGATTTAACATCAATTTCATGAATATTACACCAATTTCACTTTTTTCCAAATTTCCCAAAAATTTAGAGTTTGATCAAAAGAGGGTTTTTTCCTTCATTTTCAAAATAAGTACAAGCATGCATCCCCATAGGGTTCATAGTTCACAAAAGTATTTATCTTGGACCAAATCATGAGAAAAAAGTCATTTCTCTAACATTTTTTTTTAGGTTCAACCTCTCATAATCCAAACCAAAACTAGAAATCGTAGTGGAATGAACAAGATATGCTAAAACCATATATATAACTCAAACAAACATCCCTACCTCATGACCTTGAGTAGGAAAGTTGAAAAGCTCCGAAATTAATGGCGTTAAAATCCGATCTCCACTGTACACAAAGTAGCTCTTGACGAACTCTCCAAAATTAAAGAAGACACTAAGGTCAAAATCTCAACGGATGATAAGTGATCAAAGACTAAATGAAATAGGTGGAGGGTTTTCTAGTGAGAGATGAGAGAAAAGGGAGTGAGACTTAATGTAGAGAGAGAGTGTGAAGTGAAAAGTGATAGAAAAATGTGTAAGACTCAACTTTTGAAGTGATTTAACACAATTTTAGGAGCAGGCTGCGGACAGACTACTCAAGCAACCAAACCTGCGCTCGAGCGAACAATTCAAATTTGAAAGACCGCTTAAACGATCAAACATGCGCTCGAGCGAAATATACCCACTCCCAGAATCTCCACTCCTCTCTATAAAAGACCGCTCAAGCAATGAAACTTTGCTTGAGCGAAGAATGCAAGCTCTCAAAAGTTCAGACTACAAAACGAGGTACTAGAACGTCGATTTCACCGCTCAAGCGATCTTAACCTGAAGGTGAGACAAAGAAACTACAAAACATTAGCCAACCTTCCCGATTTGTTTTCAATCCCCAAAAGTACAAGATGACATCTCGGAACACACTAAGATGTACCTACCAAAACAACCACAAGGAATAATGGATAAGAACACAAGACCCAAAAAGGTTTAACAATGATGAAGACAACACAAAAAGACAGAGATTACCAATTAATGCACTCAATTTGCTTTAAAGGATTCGGAACATCACAGTTTTTGATTTTCAGCTGAGTTTATTCTTTTTTGAAAATTTATCTAATTTTCTTTTCTATATTCTTATAGTTTATCTTCAAATTTAAACTTAATTTTTTTTAACTTTATCTTATATTTATACAATTGTACTCTTATTCTTCCTTTTTAATTGAGTTTATTCGATTGAGTGTATTTCAAAAAAATTAAATTAGTCTTGTATATCTATATAAACATAGTGAAATCACTCAAATCTACTATTTAAATACTCATCTAAATTAATATCATAGTATTTTGTTAATTTTTAACATGTTTAGCATTGTTGTATCACCTTTTGTTACTTGTCAGTGCATAACACGGATTTTGCGCTTGTACTATATAAACAAAAAAACTCATACATAATTTTTATACATAATGATATGGCTTATTATAGACATTTCACTTCAAAACAAAATACCATTGAATATAAATTTATTTACAATAATAACATTACCGCATCATTCTTGTGAAATATTTTGTTGAATTTTATATATGAATATAATTTTCCTATCAAAAATGTTATTTTTTTGGTAAAAATTAGTGTGACATTTAATTTTTTTAACTGATAATAAATATTTAATGGCTTTTTAACTCTTTTTTTTCCCTTCTTAATAATCCTTTAAATAAAAGCAAATACTAACAAGCGTCCTAGGAGCATTGTTTAATGTTAGGAAGTGTGTAAAAAGTCCCTTAAAAATGTGTACAGATGTCATAAAGTGTATTGATTTCATTAAAATTGCATTGAAATTAGTAAAAAGTGTATTTGTGTTCTACAAATATGTCTTTTAAGAGCACTTGTTAATAAGACTCATAATGAGTAAATTACACTTTGCCCTTTTTGTATTTGACCATTTTTCTACTTTGATCCTTGAAATTTATTTTTTTTTCACTTTAGCCCTTCATATTTTAAGCTTTTTCCTCAGTTTACACCTAAACTAATTTCTATTAAAAATTAGACAGAAAATGACACATTGATAGTCACGTGACATAAACATATTTCATTATAGGGTGAATTACACTAACAGTTCCTATAGTTTGGAGCTTGTACCACTTTGATCCCTGACCTTTCAATTGTGATACATTTGACCCTCTGAATTTTGAATCTTGTTCCAAATAAGGATAATTAAAGACATTGTTGCTTTATTTGAAGAGTAAAGTCATCGTACAACTTATGTTGTGTTGGGTAACTTATATATTGTTTGAAATATAATGATATTTTTTTAATGAATCATGCTGAAATTTACACCATTTTTATATAATATTATATTTTGGGAGGGTAGATAGAATTTTTTGTTTATATTTATTTTCGTTAAATTAATTTTTATTTTTCAAAAGTCAAATATGACGAAAACTTTGATATCATTATTAAACCAATCCATTAAACCACAAAAATTCAAAACTAAAAATATTTCATATATTAAACATATTGATTATACATTAAAGTCTACTAACCATTCATTACATGATAATTGTGGTGGGTAAAAATTGAACCACTTAGCTGTAGAGGCAACACGATGGGTATAGCTTGATTCCTGACCTCAAAAATGCTTAGAGAAAGGCAAAAGGGGGCGGCTGGAGCAGCCTAAGGACTCTCCGATGCCTAAGACAGTGACAAAGTAGGCAAAGGTGAAAGATTATAATAGTAGGGTTCAGATCAAAGTGAATGTATACCTTAATGGTACTGATTGTTTTCCCTTTTATAGCTAGCTCCTGCTAGTCGTTATGGGCTGTTAGGTTTTTCCCCACTCCTTGCGTCAACTCCCTTTCTTTAGGGATCATGTTCCACCAGGCGCGGATTTCTAGGAGTTGGTTGAGCCTAAAATGAGGGAACGTGGATTGACTGGGTATGCGCCCTTCCTGGAAGTGCTTACTGCCGCCTCTCTTTTGTCCTAAATTTTCCTGTCCTAGTCTGGTCCTAGGCCTCCAGACTAAACCCAAATTATCCTGGGCTGATTTTCTATTTTGCTGGTGTCGTGTCGTGTTCTTCTTGTTACTAGTCTAGGACATTCAGTCTCGCCTCAACCTGATTTGTTTTGGCCTCCCACAAAAACTATCTAAAAATATCTGTTAACAATAAATACATCCATTAGCATATGATAACCATCCAAAAATATCAACAAAAATAACCATCCATTACATGGTTATCATCTAAACACATAATAAAAATTAATTTGGTAAAAAAATAAAAAATTATCATTTTTATATAATTTTATCTTTGGTGAGTAGATATAATTTTTAAAAATTTAAAAATATTTTTTTGACATTTATTTTTGTCAAACTAGCTTATATTTTATCAAATTGACAACTTTGCCCTTGAAATAGAATAACAATGTCTTTAATCGTCCTTATTTGGAACAAGATTCAAAATTTAAGTCAAATATATCACAATTGAAAGGTCAGAAACCAAAGTGATACAAGCTCCAAACTGCATAAACTATTAGTGTAATTCGCCTTTTATTATATATAATTCGTGCATCTGACACAAACTCAAATCCTAATATAGTAATTTATTTTTTATGTTATGTGACAATTATCGTGGCATTTTCTGTCAAGTTTTGAACAGAAATTAACTTTAGGAGTAAATTGACAAAAACAATTTCAAACATGAAAGGCCAAAGTGAGAAAAAACAAACTTCAAAACCTAAAGTGAAAAAGTAACCGAACATAAGGAGGGCAAAGTGTAATTTATCCTTAAAATAATTATAGGGAAAATTACAAAAAAAACACCTCAAGTTTTGACTATTGTGTTAAAATAAACATTGAGTTTATAATTTTACCAATTTAAACCTTGAATTTTTTATTTGTTTTCAATATAAACCATTTACCTATTTTTGTGAAGTAAAATCAATAATAAATAAATAAATAAATAAAGTATTTCTCATTAAACTTAATGAGTATTTTAGATATTTTATGTATATTTATATTGAGTTTAATGACTAAAATACTATTTTTTTGTTAATTTTAATTAATAAAAATAAACAAATAGTTTAGATTAAAAATAAATTAAAAAATTAGAAATTAAATTGATAAAATTAAAAATTCAAAGTTTATATTGTTACAAGGGTCAAATATTATTTATTTATTTATTTTTGTAATTATCCCTATAATAATAATAAAAAAATTCCTATTCCTGAAATTTAACCAAACTGTTTTACCAATCGGGCTAGCACGCCACACGAGGCGATTCACACGTGTCGATTGATTCCGATGTTGTATTAGGTAATTATACCATGATTTATGATTTTTAAAAAAAAAAAGAAAGAGTAAGGAGCTTTTTTAGTAAATCATTTTTCTAAGAGTTCTATACTATACAACCTAAAACGTTTTAGATTATTCCATTAGGTCCTACTCATTATATAAAGACCAAAAACCCCTCAAGCCAAAAGCCACACTCATCATCTTTGAACCAAATAACACACACACACACACTCTCACTCACTCACTCTCTCTCTCTCTCTCTCTCTCTTCTCTAGAAAATCACAGAGAAGATCTCTCAACCTTTCAAAACCCTAAACCCTAGTCATCAATCCCCTATTTTCCCTCTTATCGCGATGTCCATCGTCTCTATGTCGTTCTTCGCCAAAATCGCCATTATCATCTCCATATTCGTCGGAATCACCATTGCCGACCACTTGTGGCAATCAAACCATCGAAATGGTCACCAAACATAAGTATTCATCACCTATTTTCTACACAAACCTTAAAACTCTTCCTGAATTTGCACCAATGTAGATTTCCACACATATCCCTTGATTCTATTCATATAATGTGTGGAAGCTCATATTATTGTTGTTATTCCCTTAATCGTGTGATTGTTGTTATTCCCTTAATCGTGTGATTGTTGTTATTAATATTATTCATGATTGAATGTGAACCCCTCACCCCCAATTATATAATTTTTTTCATGAAAAAAAATTACAATAACAATTGTTATTATTGCTATTAATAGTAGTGAACATTCACATGAAAAACACAATTATAGACCAACTCACTTGTTTCAGTTGTTGTTGTTATTGTTGTTGTTGTATGTTATTCTGATGTGAACATTCACAATCGGCTTAAATTGAGCATCCCCTTGTTAATGGCTGTGAACATTCATATCATATGCTGTTTGATTACGAGGTTTATTCTTATTTTTGTATTCTCAGTAATATGTGTGAATATTCATATTGTTCAATGTTTTTCTGTGCATGTTGACACTATACAAGCCATTTTTATTTTAAACATAATTGTTTTGTGTTGCTATAATTATGGCTTAATTAGATTTTTCTAAAGTTTAACATTATTCATGTAACGCCCTCAAAATATTATACAAATCAACCATTCATAAATTCTAGAGACATAATAGACATGTTATATTTTCATTCATCAAAGTTAATATTACAAAAGATATCACATGCATTACACTTTCATAAATATTCATCTTGAAACTATAGCATGTAACTCTAGTTTAGAACAACAAAATAAATGCCCTGAGGGCTTACATCTTTCCAAGACTTCGCTTGGTTACAACAAAAGAAGAGTCTGGTCTCTATACAAGTAAAGCCCTCGGCTTAAATAAACATTCAACTCAAAACAAAATCACAAAGGTGGAGCTTTCAGCCCCTAAGCCTCCCAAGCTATGTCCTTGGAGGTGGCATGTCACCTGTACCTAAAATAGGTTTTCCAAGTAGGGTGAGCCAAAGCCTAGTAGAGATATGCTAAACCATACATGAGAATTAACTAAAATATAAGCATCAGATAAATGTGCAACATTCTTAGCCAACACATATTCTTTTTAAGGTCATTCAATATAAAACCTCAATTCATTTCCATTCTACCATTTCGGGTAAATCAATTAGCCAAATTCATTATTATCGAGCAACCAATATGAGACTACAACTCAATGGTTCATAATTCAATACATTCATCAAATCCAACACTTCTATTTCTTTCCATTTTACGGAACCACGTCCGAGGGAACCGGCACCCATAAATATATAAGATTTCGGGACTTTCACCCTAGACACTCTGGCCAACTTAATTATCAACGGAGTCCATCACCTATCTCTTCCAACACAATGGAGTACATCTCCTATCTCCTCTTAAACAATGATACATATACAATGTATTTAAACACGTTGTCAACAATAAAGAACCTCATTGAAACTAATCACTTGGTTGGTATCATTGAATATGACAGTTGGACATAAATATTGAATATGTGAATTGTTGGGTCATTGTATATGCCAACATATTTAATACATTGTATATGTATCTTTGTATGTGAGGAGATAGGGGATGCACTCCATTGTGTAGGAGGAGATAGGGATGGACTCCATTGATAACTAAGTTGGCCGGAGTGTCCAGGGTGCAAGTCCCAAAATCTTCTTTATTTATGGGTGCCGGTTCCCTCGGACGTAGTTCCGTAAAATGGCAAGTTATGGAAGTGATGAATGATGTTTGTTATTGAAGTGTTGTTACATGAGTTGTAGTCTCATTTTAAACTGTTTGGATAATATTGACTATATCAATAAATTGATTGGATAAATAAATGAGAATGGACTGAGTTATGGATTTGAATGGTAATTGGTTATGGAGAGCATGTATGTAGTTTACTTGTGTTAAACATTTATTGGATACTGATATTTTAGTTAATTCTCATATGATGTTTAGCGTATCTCTACTAGGCTTTGGTTTACCCTATTTGGGAGATCATTTTTCAGGAACAGGGGACATGCCGCCTCCAAGGTCTTAGCTTAAGAGGTTTTGGAGTTGAAGACTCTCTGTTGTTATTTTGTTTTGATATTAAATGTAAATTCAAGCCGAGGGCTTTATATGTAAAGAGTTAGAACTCTTCTTTTGTGGTGACCAAGTGTTTACTTGGAAGGTTGTAAGCCCGTAGGGCATCTATTTTGTTGATTAACATGTACTACCCTCTGTATAGAACACTCTGATGAATGAAATATAATGTTTTCTTTATGATTATGGATCTCATGGATGTTTGTTTTGTGTTGTAATTATGAGGGCGTGACAAGTGTACTCTTAATTACCTAACGAATCCACGCTCAAATTGAACCGCCCCTATATGCCTCTTCCACCACGGTCTTCACATCGGAATTGTCTTGCCCAACATTGAATCTATAACGTCGATGTCGAATCCACGACGATGAGCCACTCCAGAATCCATCAAAGCTTCGGGCCCAAATTTCCCGAAATCCACTGAAGAACAATTCTCTCTCTCTCTTTTGTGAATAAAACAAACTAAACAAACCCTTTGATATAATCCACTCAATTCATGATTAAACTCTCACAGATATCAAAGGAAACAACAAAGCAGCCCCAGATGAAAACCCTAATACCCAAGAAGAAGATTTGGAAGCCGTAACTCTAAAATTTGACTGAACTGCATATTTATAGAAAATAGAACCGTGATCTCCGCTCAAGCGCAATAATGGCCGCTCGAGCAGAAAAAAACAACTCCTAGTACTTTTGCAGGCGAGTGAAACTTCTGAAAGGTCGCGATCTCTACTCGAGCGCAGAAATGCCCACTCGAGCTGACTAAACAACTTCGACTGCAATTTTGTTTTTTCCTTCAAGGGCGCTGCTTCTAAACCCCGCCTGGGCACTGCCCCCCGAACCCCCGCGAGCTGACTGGGCAGCTTGATCCCCAACATAGATAATAATATAGGTACATAACTATGACCATTATAATTTTTGTTTATTTTAATATTTTTTATTTTTTGAGTGGTACAAACAAACTTGATGCTCTTATCATTCACTCATAATTTCGAAATCTACCTATCTAATTATCTATCCAAATGTGACACGTCATTCATTCAACAACATATCTGTCGAATATTATATATTTCTCTAGCTCACCACCGCCATATGTTGTCACTAGCTGCCGGCTGCCAGTGACTTTTCTGGCGTCAATGACCTTTTCTAGCTTGTCTTTATCACTAAATAAGATTTTACCTTAGATTTAATGCCTTATATCCCTTTTGGATAGACTTGTCACCAATTCTCTTAAAAATTAGCATAAATAAATGAGAAAACTAAAAAATGATAATATGGTTTTTTTAGAGTAAAAATGATTTTTACAATTTATAAATTATGTTTTTGTATTTATTTTCATCAAACTAAATCTACTTTTTCAAAAATTAAAAATTAAAAAAATGAAATCAAACAGACGTTTGTACAAGGACTCCAAATCAGACTGTGGCGTCTAAATTTGTAGAGTTCATCACCAGTTATTGAACTACTTATTTCATAAGATTTTGCGTGTAAAAAACTAAATTTATTCAATAATTATAACCACATTATTGAAGATAACAATTTGTCATGGCTTGTATATCTCCCCTCCATAAAGAAGCTGTGAGAGGTGTTCTACCCTCTCTTTGTATAATATATATATATATATATATAATAGCATATGCCCGTGCCTGAAGGCACGATGTAAGTAATATTAGGATTTGAATATAATTATAATCCCAACACTATTTAAATTTATTTTTTAATTTGATAAAATCACAAATTTATTATAAAATTTTGGAGTTCTCACAAAACTCCTCACGAAAACTCACTAACCTCCTCATGAAAACTCACTTTTGCTTATATAATATATAGCTAGATAGGTAGATAGATAGATGTGCCTAACATACATACAATTTCCACGGGCATACGTACAATACTGCTTTTACTTATATAATTATATAGAAATAGTATGCATGCCTGTAATGTCCTAGTGTATTAGGGCATGCATATATTGTATGGAAATATGTGTAAAATATATTGAACAAAAAGAAGAAAATAAAAAAACAAATAGAGAGAAAAATAAAAAAATAAAAGAAAAGAGAAAGGAATGCAGGATCATGGGATCATCGATGAAGGGGTGTGGGAAAAGGGAAAAGTAAGAGAGTGAGAAGCAGGAAAGTAGAAAATGTATATGTAGAACAATTTTTGAAAAACATATCTAAGCCAATGTTTTATAATTTGAACAGATCTGAGCCATCCAAATGTCCTAATAGGATAAAACTATGTTGAAGATTCATATAAGATCTAAATTTAGAAAATCTATCAGGTATTCAATATATTTAAAAATAATAATTAATTGTTCAAATTCATTTAATTTGTGGACTAAAAAATTCATTAATATAATCTCTACTACACACAGCAAAATCTGGCTCCTAATTCTGGGATCGCAGACTTTTCAATATAATATGAATAAAAATAAGTGAACAAAATGGAGAAAAATAAAACAAATAGAGAGAAAAATAAAAATGGGAGAAAATAAAAAAATAAAAAGAAAAGAGAGAGGAAGGTGGGATCATGGAATCATGGAAGGATGTGTGAAAAAATGAAAAAGTAAGAGAGAAAAGCGAGAAAATAGAAAATGTACATGTATGATATTTTTTGAAAAATATATCTCAGCTGTTGTTTTGTAATTTGAATAGATTTAAACCATTCAAATGTCCTAGTAGGACAAATGTGTGTAGGACAAATGTGTGTAGGACAAATAAAAAAAAATCCTGCTTTATTATATAGATGTTGAAGATTCATATGAGGTCTAAATTTATGAAGTTTATCAGGTATTCAATATATTTAAAAAAAATAATTAATTATTCAAATTCATTTAATTTGTGGACTATAAAATTCATTAATTTAATCTCCACTACACACAATAAAATTTGGCTCATAATTATGGAATTGCAGACTTTTTCCATATAATGTGAATAAAAATAAGTGAACAAAAATGATAAAATAAACAAAAAGAGAGAAAAATAAAACCGGGAGAAAATAAAAATAATAAAAAGAAAAGAGAGATGAATGTGGGATCATGGGATCATAAAAGGATGTGTGAGAAAAGGAAAAAAGTAAGAGAGAGAAGCGGGAAAATAGAAAATGTACATGTAGGATATTTTTTGAAAAAATATATCTTAGCCGTTGTTTTATAATTTGAATAGATTTAAGCCATCAAAATGTCCTAGTTGGACAAATGTGTGCAGGACAAATTCAAAAACCATCCTACTTTATTATATAGATGTTGAAGATTTATATGAGATCTAAATTTATAAAGTCTATCAGGTATTCAATATATTTAAAAATAATAATTAATTATTCAAATTTATTTAATTTGTGGACTATAAAATTCATTAATTTAATTTCCACAACACACAATAAAATTTGGCTCCTAATTCTGGAATCGCAGATGTTTCCATATAATATGAATAAAAATAAGTGAACAAAAAAGAGAAAATAAAAAAAATAAACAAATAGAGAGAAAAATAAAAATGGGAGAAAATAAAAAATAAATAAAAAGAAAAGAGAGATGAAGGTGGGATCATGGGATCATAGAAGGATGGGTGAGAAAAAGAAAAGTAGGAGAGAGAAGCGAGAAAATACAAAATTTACATGTATGATATTTTTTGGAAAATATATCTCAGCCGTTGTTTTATAGTTTTAATAGATTTGAGCCGTCCAAATGTCGCAGTAGGACAAATGTGTGTACGACAAATTCAAAAACCATCCTGCTTTATTATATAGATGTTGAAGATTCATATGAGGTCTAAATTTATGAAGTTTATCAGGTATTCAATATATTTAAAAATAATAATTAATTGTTCAAATTTATTTAATTTGTGGACTATAAAATTCATTAATTTAATCTCCACTGCACACAGTAAAATCTGGCTCCTAATTCTGGGAGCGCAAACTTTTCCATATAATATTAAAAAAAAATAAGTAAACAAAAATGAGAAAAATAAAAACAAATAGAGAGAAAAATAAAAATGGGAGAAATAAAAAAATAAAAAGAAAAGAAAGAGGAAGGTGGGATGGTATGATCATAGAAGAATGGGTGAGAAAATGAAAAATTAAGAGAGAGAAGCAGGAAAGTAGAAAATATATATGTAGGACATTTCAAAAACCGTCCTGCTTTATCATATAGATATATATATAATTTAATTTTTTGTAAACTATAGTAAAACTAAAACACAATAAAAATTACACTTGACTATTATTTTGTACTTTTTATATCTCATCTTATATCTTTTACTCATCACTTATCAATCATTATTTGTAATATATCTTATTATTCACTCATATAATTTTATTATATATTTTTTTAAAAATAAATGATTTCATTATTGTCATTCATTTATTTAAATAAAAATATACTAATAAATATCATGTGGTAATATGTTATAATTATCCTATCATATAATTTTTTTTCTTTGTAAATAATGTATACACTGAAACTTATGAAGACGAATAACTCAAATTATTGGAGTAGACTCACGATGTACATGCAACAAACTCAAATAGGCCCCATTAGTCCAAACAATAAATTAATTGGACGTAATCTTTCCCAATTTGTTTACCGTATTTTTATAAATATAAATTATCATATCTTATTTATATCATATATAATGTTACAAATTAATGGGACCTATAACATTAATTATTGTGAATATCTCACATCAAGCTGTAAAGGAATATGATAATTAATATAAGGGAAAATTACACTTTGCCACTTTATATTCCGTCATTTTTTTACTTTGGTTCTTAAAATTTGCTTCTTTTTTTTTTTTTTTTTTTTTTTTTTTTTTTTTTAACTTTAGTCTTTCATGTTCAGGTTTTTCCCAATTTATGTTAAAAGCTAACTTATATCCAAAATTAGGCAAAAAATGATACATTGATAGTCATGTGACATAAAAATATTATGTCATATATAACTCACACCTCCAATCCAAACTTAAACTCTAATATAATAATATTTTTATATTATGTGGCAATTAATGTGACATTTTTTGTTTAATTTTAAACATAAGTTAACTTTAGAAATAAATTGAAAAAATTTGAAATATGAAAAGTCAAAGTAGGAAAAAAAATTAAAAGGCCAAAATGAGAAAATAGCTTAACACAAATGGACAAACTGCAATTTACCCTTAATATAATAATTAAAGATAATAAATCTTACATTATTGCACCTTATTATACATTTGCACCATAACTGTCGATAAAAAATAATTTTGTTTTCTCATTTTCATGATAGATGAATATTGTTTTGTCTCTTTCACTAATCATCACAATCCATTATCACCATAACTGTCGATAAAAAATAATTTTGTATTCTCATTTCATGATAGATGAATACTATTTTGTCTCTTTTACTAATCACCACAATCCATTATTTGTCTCTTTTACTAATCACCACAATCCATTATCTTGGATTTCACTTAATACAATGAATCTCAATTAAAGAAAAATAATATTATATACATCAATTGGTATACTACCTAGTGTAAAAACACTAGTTATGAAATTATTATCGACCCAACTAATTATACAAATTGCAAATACCAAAAATCTCTTAAATTATATCATATCATTGATTGGTACATTAGTTAGTACACTAATTAGTACATGTAGTGCCACCGATATAGAAATAGAATAAGAACACCATACCAAAAAATAAAACTTAAAAAAAAAACATTAATGGATCATTTGTTAACGTTATCAAGTTTTTGTTTACAAAAAATATTTGTTTTGATATATACAAATATTTTTCAAAAAATAAAAAATAAAATAAAATTAGAGAACTACGTTTTGTGATGGTCAGAGGGCTACCGAAAGGTTGTCGGAGGTCACAGTCAACAATGGATCTAGGGGTGCGGGTGGGGCGATCACACTCCCAAAAATTTGGAAAATGTCAAATATTGTATTGAAAAATTTAAAATAATTCAAAATTATAAGGACTTGCACACCTAAATATACTTTTACACTCCCTAGTATTAATTCTAGAGTTGCTGAAAGGTGATAGTAGCGTCCCATGGTGGGAATAGATTGTGACCCTAAGTGGTGGGGTTGTGAGAGAAAGTGAAAATTTGTTTTTAAAATAAGTAAAAATATATATTTTTTTCATTTACAATATTTTTGATTTTATTGTTTTTTATGAAAAATGCTTGGGACTCCCTCTTTTTGGAAACTCTTACAATCCTCTTTTGATCTTAACCATTGATGTATGTGTGAGACCCACTTATGTATATGTAGGGCCCAGACCATCAATGATTGAGAGGGTGCCCAAAAAAAGGGGTTTCAATCATTGTTATTTTTTATAATCAATTTTTTTTTCCCAAATAATTTTTTGGTTATAGTTTCAAGAAAAAAAAAAACAAAAAACAAACACGCAAAGAAATGTCTCCAATTCTTTGGTATACATACAGAAAGAAAGAAAAAAATGCTCAAGTTGTATTAGGAGAGATATGGTACACTACATTGTTTCATAAACTTAAGCATATTTTGGACATAATCAAAGTAATCATTTCATTCATTAATTTAAAATTTTGTAGATATTAATAAAAGCACGTTTTCTTTAGCTGAGTTTTTTTTTTTTTTTTTTTTTTGGTTATAAATTTTTTTTAATTGTTAGATAGCTTGAGCCTTTGAATGTAAAGTTTTTATTTATTTATATAAGGATTTTTTTTTTATCTTTTCTGATTGATTGTCTTTACTTAAGATATACTTTTATTTTTTGGTATTTTTGATAAAGAGGAATTTTCTTCACTCTTTATTAGGGGTGTGCATAATACCGCCGAACCGCCGAAACCGTCAAAATCGCACCGAACCGTACCGCTAAGGCAAATTCGTTATTATTTGCTAATCGAACCGCCAGTTTTTGGTAAGAAAAATGGCAAATTCTAGTGACACTTTTATCAATCCGCCGGTTTCTATTTTTCTTCCAAACCGCACCAACCCGCACCGCTATTAAATCATGTTTTATAAGATTCTAAAAATTCTTTTTTACTTAAGTTTGCTTGTTGTGCTATACCTTAGAATATAGTATTACATTACTACTCGAGGGAAATTCAAGATGTCAGTAATCCAAAATAAAATTGGATTCCAATTCACTTTTCAATCTTTTTTTTTTTTTGTCCATGTTGCAAACTTGCATCAGCTCACTTTTCAATCTAAATACTTTTCAATAGTAAACATTTTCAATATATTGTAAACCCTGAATGATATTAATTTTATGTATTGTATTTGATCATTGTAACTTCCATAGATGCTTGTAATGAACTGATGGCATAGTCGTTGATGTTATCATGTTGTTGCTACACTTGTTGCATCAGAAGAAAGCTTCGCAAGATGCTTAACATCACGGTATCTCCCATTTTTTTTTTTCACTCTTTGATTTAAGTTTTGTAATTTGAATTATATTTTTTATAAACCGCCAATCTGCCCGAACCGCCAAGGCAAATCCGCCATTATTTGCCAACCGAACCGCCGGTTTTTGATAAGGAAAATGGCAAATTCTAGTGACACTTTTATCAACATTTGTTTTCCTACCCCCTCTTTTTTTATTTGTTTGTTTGTTGTTGTTTGGTTGGCCAAAAAGTAAAATATTTTACATCATAAAAGTGTAAAATGTTTTATGTTTAAGAATTATGTCATAATTTTTTTTTTTTTTTTTTTTTATGGTTGAGTCTTGGCATAAGATTTTTTTGGGGCACTATTTTTTGGTTGGGTCTTTTAAAATGATTTTTTTTTTCCAACAATACTATATTTACCACAATTTTTTACTAAATTTTTTAGAAAAATTTGCTGAGAAATCCATTTCTAGTGGGTTGTATAGCATTAAGTTCAATGATTTTTTTTCTTTGGTTGTATGGACACAATTAATGAAATTGTTTCGTGAAAATGACAAGTTATTATTTTGAAGGATAATATGTAGCTTGTTTGGTTCTAGTTTTCAGAAAATAATTTCTTAAAAATTTTACTTTTTTATTTTTCGTATTTTAATGTTTTCAATGAATTTGTTTAATATTTTAAGCAAATTTTTTTTTAATTTTTAGACACACCTAACATAAACACACTTAAAAAGTATAATATTTGTGATTTTTTTTTTAAAAAAAATACACTAAATACCAAAAAATACAAAAAAAAAATTGAAAATTTAGTACTTTTTCATATTTTTGTGTTTTTATTAATTTTTTAAAATATTTTTTCACAAATATTTTACTATTTAGATACATCTAAGTAAAATGCATTTAAAAAAGTAAAAGAATTAGTTAAAATTTTAAAAATATTCACTAAAAACAAAAAAAAATACGAAAAACAAAAAACTCAATTTTCAAAAAACTGAATTCAGAAAAATAAAACAAAACGCACTGATTGGTTTTTTCATTTTTTTCCACTACCACCAGACGTCAACCATTGAAAAAGCCACTGATTACCAAAAAAAGTCATTGAGAGAAGTTGCACAGAGGTGACATGTGGTGGTTGGTGGTATGAAGAAATAGATAGATTAAGTGGACAAATAAAAAACACGTGGATCGATAGATGACGTGAACATATACGTTGAATAGTATATACATAAATAGATAGATAGGGATAATACAATTTTTAAAATTGTTTTTGTTCTTATGATTTCAAAATATTAGAGCCTGATGCTATTACTTCAAATGTTGCAAAATTATATTTTGAATTATAATAGGTTAAACATTGTTTTTTGGATCTTCTAACGTTTTTAAAAAAAGTTATTACTTTTAATAAAAAAGGGTCTAAAAATATTATAGAAAATGGAAAGGAATATAATTCAAAGTGAGATGAGTAGGAAGAAGAGCTCATTCCAATTATACAATATTCACACATGATATAATAAATCTATCTATCTGTATATTAAAAAAAATGGACTTTTTAATGAGGAGCCTTCTAGGAATTCCAAATCCTCATTTTAATTTTTTTGATTTTCTTAATTTTAAACAATTAAGAAAATCTTCATTGACTAACTTTTATTTGATAATCCCATATCAGGAAAAGAAAAAAAAAGAGTTGTTTTACTTATATAAAGTAAATTTTATACTCTCATCCCATTTAGTGAGAAACAAGTTTCAATATCTCATATTAATTTTCTTAATTTTAAACAATTAAGAAAATCTCCATTGGTTAGCTTTTATTTGATAATCCCACATCGGGAAAATAAAGAAAAAATTGAGTTGTTTTACTCATATAAGTGAATCTTATACTCCTATCCCATTTAATGTTGTAGTGTTGTGCATGTTTCAATTCAATATAATTTAAATTTTAAAAGTTTTAATTAATTAATTATGATCTAGCCGATTAGGCTAAATCATTTTTGATTTGATTGATTCGTTGGTTTAACCACGATTTTAGCGATTTTTATCAAAATATATTGATTAAATTTGAAACAAACTAATTTATATAAGCAAAAGTAGATTTTTAGTGAGAAGCCCTATGATTAATATCTCATACTTATTTTTTTTTTATTTTATTAATTTTAATCAATTAAGAAAATCCCCATTGGCTAGCTTCCATTTAGCTTTTATTTTATAATCTTACATAGACGTTTTGATTTTAAAAATAATTCTGTATGAGATTTTGAAATTCTCATAATATTTAAATTTAAAATAATTACAATCCTACATTGAGAAGAGAAAAAAAAAAAGTGAGTTGTTTTACTTATATAAAGTGTTACAATCCCATATCGAGAAAAAAAGAAAAAAGTAAGTTGTTTCACTTATATAAACTAAATCTTATAAAGGGGGTTTTGAGGGAAAAGCTTTCTAGAAGCTCCAAACGTTTATTCTAAAATTATTGAATTTTTTGAAAATAGAGGTTTTGTTTTTAAAAATAATTTTGTGAGATTTTGAAACTCTCATAATATTTAACTGTAAAATAATTAGAATCTACATCGAAAAAATAAAGAAAAAGTGAGTTGTTTCACTTATATAAAGTGAATTGTATACTCTCATTTAATATTATAGTATTGTACATGCTTCAATTTAAGATGATTTAAATTTTAAAATAAAATTTAAAGTGTTAATTAATTAATTTTGTTGTAAATTGGTTGATCTTTTGATTTAGCTGATTAGGCTGAATCGTTTTCGATTTGACTGATTCACTGGTTTAACTACGGTTTTAGCTGTTTTATCAAGATATATTGCTTAGATTTGTTTGATTTGAAATAAACTAAGTTTGACTATATTAAAAATTAAATGATTGAGATTACTTAATTAGAAATGAACTTCCAGCCCGAACGACTGTTAACTTTTATTTTACAATTTCACATCAAGAAAAGAAGAAAAAATGAGTTGTTTTACTATATAAACCTTATGCTCCCATTTAATATTGTAGTATTGTGTATGTTTCAGTTCAAGACAATTTAAATTTTAAAATTAATATAAAATTTAAAAGTTGTAATTAATTAATTTTTGTATAAATTAGTTGGTCATTTGACCTAGCGGATAGGGTGAACCATTTTCGATTTGACTGATTCACTGGTTTAACTGCAATTTTAGCGGTTTTATCAAAATATATTGGTTAAATTTGTTTAATTTGAAATAAATTAAAGATTGACTTAATTAAAGATTAAACGGCTAAGATTGCTTTATTCGAAATAAACTTCTCACCGAAACAATTGTTAACTTTTAATAATTAAGAAAAATACCATTGGCTAATTTTCATTTAACTTTTATTTTATAATCTCATATCGAGAAAAGAAAGAAAAAGTGAATTGTTTCACTTACATAAAGTGAATCTTATACTCCCATTTATCTAAGCAAAAGGAGATCTTTAGTGAGAAGCCATATAATCAATATCTCAAACTATTTTTTGATTTTTTAATTTTAAATAATTAAGAAAATCCCCATTGGTTAGTTTTCATTTAACTTTTATTTTTACAATCCTACATAGATGTTTTGATTTTAAAAATAATTTTGTATGAGATTTTGAAACTCTCATAATATCTCTATTTAAAAGCATTCTTTTATAAAATATATAGATATATCAATAATCTCAATGTCACTCTCACTGCTCCTTAATACAAAAATTATGAGAGAATTATAATAATTTTAAATTTGTATTTAAAACTTATAAATTATGAGATAGATTATTATAATTTTAAATTTATATTGTGTCAATTTTAAATTTAAATTAATAGATTGCTTTCCATATTTAGTGACAGTTTAAATTTTAATATAATAAAACTTAAAAGTGTTAATCAATTACTTTTTGTGTAAGTTGGTTAGTCTTTTGACCTAATTGATTAAGCTAAACCATTTTGGTTTGAATGATTTGCACGGTAATTTTAGTGATTTTATATGTTACGATGATTTCTTTCTTACTCATTAAGTTTTTAAATTTTTTAAAAATTATTTTCTTTTCAAAAACTAATATAATAATTTTTTAAAATTCATATATTTTTATTCTAAAATAGTGAAGTATTAGAACTATGTCATTTTTTTTATAACCAAGTATAATTTTAATTAATCATTATCAATATAATAATTTTAATCTATCTGTACTATATATTATAGTAAAGGAATATTTGAAATAAAACGTTTAAATTTATATATAAAATTTTATTTACGAGAGGCAAAATATAAAAAATAAATAAATATAGTTATCGTATTTTTAATAAATAATATATTATTTTATCTCATGTATAGCACGGGTGATATGCTAGTAAAATATAATAAAAAAGTGTCATTATAGTATTAATATATTTCTAATTATTAATAGATAAAGAAAATTTTGAGGCCTCATTCAAAATGGGACTTAAAGTCATTGATTGGGTGGTTAGGCATTCATCATAAATAAGATTGACACTTAATCAACGTTATTTTAATTCATAGTTAACTAGGTATAATTGTGAATTATACTAAGATAAACATTGTATTTGGCTATAATTTTTATAATATTTTTGAAGGTTTTTTTGACAAATTCATTTTTTTCTCTTAAAAATTTTAGAAAGTTTTGATAAGGGTTATTAGAAGTTTCCCAATAACAAAAAGATTTGCACTTTGTTAAGTTACTAACAAAATAATTAGCCAAAATAGATAAATAACAATAAAAAAAATGATTTGGACCCCCACAGGGGCACGACCCCTCTAAGATGTGATTGGTCAATTTTTTTTTTTTTTTCCTTCATTCACTAGCCCCCACGTGTATATGGGGGATAGGGGTGATAATTGGAGGGGTCTCAATCACTTTTAATAATAGGATGGCCAAGTTTGCATACCTCAAATAATCGATCTTTTTATCTTTTTTCTATTACATCACTTCTCTACTTTTCTGTACATCTTTTCGTAAGAAAATAAAAAACACACTTATTTAGATCATTCCAAATAATTCTTAAATAGAATTAACAAATTCAATAAAGTGCCTGTTTGGTAAAAATTTTTTTCAGCTTATAACTTAAAATCCAAGGGAAGAGGCATAATCCAAGGGAAGAGGCATATTGATCTTGTTAGGTATTTTAGGTAACATTGCCCTAATATTCTTACTCCAATAGACTGGCTAAAGGGTTCCTATTCTTCCTCATCCCTTCTCCGCTGGCTACAATTGGAGAGTGATTGAAGGCTCTCCAAACTCTACAGTGAAGCCTCTCCCGCGAAATCGATCCTCTACTTCAGCGCGAAATCGATCTTCTCCTCCAGCGTCGTCTGCAACTCCCTCCATCTGACCTCTTCCTTAAGGTATGGATCCTTCTATCTCTTTGTCTTCCCCTTCTATGCAACTCATAAACTCTCTCTCTCTCTCTCTCTCTCTATATATATATATATATATATAAATATATATCTCCAACTCTTCCCCTCCCATATCTGCAAACCCCTATCTGTGAATCCTTTTTTCCCTTTTGATTTTTAGTTCGTCTTCTATGAACCCCATTTTTACCCATCTTTGCGAAAACCCCTTCCCAAACCCATCTTCGAACCCCCATCCATTCTTGTTCGTCTATTATCTGCATGTTATTTTCTTTGTTTTTCACATGTATGTATCTGAGATTGGTAGTCTTGTATGCTGCTGCTACAGTTGTTTAGGTTCATGTATATGAAAATATTGTTGATTTTAATTGGTTGAAATCTTTTTTTTTTTTCTACATTCAATTATCATAAGACGCCAATTTGATGGGTTTTGGGAAAGATCAAATTGGGTTTGTTTTACTTTTATCTAGTTTTTTGATTTGCAGGTTATGTTTATGTGTTTTAATTGAGTTGAGTAAAATTTCTGTGAAAATTTTTGAGGTGGTGTTACCTTGTTTCCTTGAATATAGATGATGTTTAGTTTATGAATTTTACTTTCAATGATCAGCAATCAGAACATAGAGATAAAATTAGTTTATGAATCAGGACCTGCAAATCATTGGTCAGTGATTTCAATGTTTTTAGTTTATGAAATAGGTCAGAGATAATATTATTAGTTTTTAGTTTGCAGTTTATGTCATAAACTTTCAATGTTTATGCCCTGAATTCATAAACTAATGTTGGCCATGTAACCTGCAAATCATTGGTCAGTGATTTCCTTGAAATGCATTCGTTTTGTTTGATGTGTGATTCTTTATCTTTTTCAATTGGATTGCATGCATGCCACTTCATGCATCTCAAGGTTTGAGACTTTTTTGTATATCTCTATTAATAACTTCCAAAGCTTCATATTGAATTTTAGTTTTCATAAATATAGTTTTTTTGCATTCTTTTGTCACCAACAACTGTTGGTAAATACTTGGTTGAAATTTTTTTTAATGGGAATCTTTTGATCTCGGCTGGTTTGTAATTCTAAGTGGTCTGAGAAGAGCTTTTATTGAGATTCACTGAATGATTGGAACTTGTAATTTGGCTTATAAAATTTATTACAGTGCTTGATTTGCTATTTAAATGATCTTTTCTTTATGTAAGTTTTTGTTTGAGTATCATTTAAGTTAACCTAGAAATTTGGAACTGAAACCAGACACAGTTGTCAACATTATTGATATTAACGGTTGATATGTTTACTTCATTGAAAAAAAATGTTTCTCTAAGTTCAACATAGTCATCTTGTCTTGCTTCATTATGAGAGAATGCAATAGGATAATTGGATGGATAAACTCTCCCTCTCCCTCTGCATAGTATTTGAACAATATTATATGAAATTTAATCAGCTGTTCATATTGCTCATTGTTCTTACAAGGTGTGCTATGAGCCTATTATCATGTTTTTCCTTTATTTGTAGTGATGCTTGTGCTTCATTATTCTGTATTGGTTGGGGTGCTCCTGTGGGGGATATAGCCAATTAAGTCTCAGAGTTGCTCTTTCTTTTAGGTAATAGTCTCTGATTGACAAGGAATCTTTGAAACTGAGAACTCATTGTGTGACTATAGTTCAATGAAAAATGTCAAAAAGGCCTCCTATTTTTGTTATGTGGGAGATGTGCCTCGACTTTAATAACCACTACTCTACTAAGTAGGTGTTAAATGCAAGCATAGAAACTCAGTTCTAAACATATGTTCATTCGTTTGTTCCTTCTTTCTCCAATCCATTTTATGGGAATTTTTTGAAAGTGAAATAGTTTGGGAATGAAATGAACAGGGGAGAAACATGGAAGGACATGTGTTTTTGTCGGCATTCATACAAATTATAAATATAAAGTGAAAAAAGAGTTTGGGAATGGGAATGAGAATGAAAATGGGGGAGAAACATGGATAGTTCTTTAAAAACTCCACATGTTGTCATGGACCCATACCAAACCAAACTAAGCCTTAAGTCCCATCAAATGGGGTCGGCTACATGAATCCTTCTTTTTCACGCGGCCCTATCAAAGGCCATTTCGCTAATCAAATTAAGTAGATCCATATCTCTATTCACAACGTTAGCTAACGTTAATCTAGGCCTGCCCCCATCCTCTAACACTCCCCTTTACCATTACAACATCGCATCTCTTCACTACTGCGTTTGTTGGTCTCCGTTGAATGTGACCAAACCATCTCAATCGATTATCTCTCAACTTATCTTCTATCGGTGCTACTCCTATCATTCTCAAATACACTCATTCCTAATTCTGTCTTGTCTAGTCTTGACACACATCCACCTTAGCATCCTCATCTCAGCCACACTCATCTTATCTACATGTTGTTTCTTGGTTGCCCAACACTCTATTCCATACAACATCGCGGGTCTAATAGCCATTCTATAGAACTTACCTTTTAGTCTAGTGGGTATTCGTTTATTGCACAGTACGCCAGACGCACTTCTCCACTTACACCATCCCGCCTTAATCCTATGGGCCACATCTGCATCAATCTCCCCCGCTGTTGTAATAATCGACCCTAAATAACGAAAATGTTCACCCTTAAGAAGTTCTTGGTTCTCAATCTTCACTTCTCCTCTGCTTTCATTATTACTGTTACTAAATTTACACTCCATGTACTCTGTCTTAGTTCTGCTTATCTGGAATCTTTGTCGATTCAAGAGTTTTTTTTCTAAATCTCCAACTTTGTGTTAACTCCTTCTCTAGTGTCATCTACTAGCACGATATCGTCTGCAAAAAGCATACACTATGGCACGTCATCCTGAATATTTCTCGTCAACTCATCTATAACTAAAGCAAAAACATAAGGGCTTAAGGTAGATCCTTGGTGTAACCCAACAGTAATAGGAAATTTATTTGTCTCTCCAGCAGGCGATCTAATAGTGGTCATCACCTTTTCATACATGTCCCTAATCACATTAATGTCACCTTTTGTCACCCCTTTCTTTTCTAACACCCACAAAATTATATCTCGGGGCACTCTGTCATATGCTTTCTCAAGGTCGATAAACACCATATGAATGTCTCTTTTCTTTTCTCCGTACTTTTCTATTACTCTTCTCAAAAGATAAATCGCTTCCATTGTTGACCTGCCGGGCATAAACCCAAATTGATTCTCTGGCACTTCTGTTACAACCTCGGCGGAGTTACATGTTCTCATGGACCCACCTTGAATAATATATATGACCCATGATGGGAATTGTAATGGGAGGTTCAACTTGACAAAAGGTTATATTGAATACGGATGGAGAAGATACTCCCTTTAGGAATACCATAGATCATGTCTGTGAACACAGTTGAAAAGGGATGGATGATGATGATGATGATGATGAGGCTGTCAAACAAGTGAATTTTGTTTCTGATAGGCCTAAGGTCCCCCATGCCAATTTCTGTTAAACCAATTTTTGTTATTACCAAGATTAGATTTGGTTCTATTTGGAAGTTTGCATTTGTTGTTGCAGGCTTTGCTAATAAATTAATATTTCTATGTGTATTATATGATTATATATTGGGGGTTTAGTTTTCTTGTGATGATAACGTTCAACTGATCTACATTGAAGATCCCAAACAATTTGGCAATCGATGAAAGTCTCCCTCCAGCGGTGTCACACGAGCGCACACCCGAACTTTATGAATTCATTCAAAATCATCATTGCATCAGAGATAGACAAACTTATTCTAAACTCCAAGCAGACCTAGTTGAGCATTTGTGGCATCAACATGGAGATTTGTAATAACTTGAATTAGAAATAGTTTATTTATTTTGAAATTTATTCCTAACTTTGTTATTTATGTTTTTTTTTCTTTCTTTCTTTCTTATTTTATTCATTGACCTTTGTAATTTCCATGATTAGTTAATTTGTGTTCTTTCGGTTCTTAATTTAATAAATTACAATTTCCGTTGTATTGTTATTTGTTTTAAAATTCTTTATTGTTTTCTTTTATTTTTCCCCTCCCTTCCCCTTCCAAATGGTTTCACAAAATTCATATGTTGGTATATATTGACATACTATACATTTTATAAAACAACTTAAATATTAGTTAAAAATTAATTTTTATAATATTTTTAAAACTATTATTAAAAAATATTATTTTTAAAAATATTATCGCAAATGTCACATTGACAACCATATTAGCATTTGGTGCGTATGTGGCATTTTATGAAAAATACAGTAATATATATAGCATTGTTTATTTTCAAAATTAGTTAAGTTAGTTTGAATGACTAATGATAATAAAGAGTATGGTTGGAACTCACAATAGCTAAACTAATTAGGTAAAATAAAGAGGGTATTTTTTTTATATTTTAGGTAGTGAAAAATAAAGAGTGTGGTTGGAGTTGCTCTAAGGCATAGATTATAGCTTAATTTAAGCCATTTTCGGTTTAAATCTGAAAGTTGCTCCGAGGGTGCTTATAAATTTAGCTTAAGCGTGTAGTTGATCTGGAGGGACAAAATGACGTAAATGCTCTCCAAAAATTTCAGAAATTATGAAAATGCCAGTATATATTTCTGAGTTCAGACCTAACACTTCTCCTTTGAAACGATGCTCTTCTCTTCTTCTCTCCTTTCACTGCCGAACGATGAAGAACTGCTCCACACATCGAAGATCGCCGGCGATCATCCCTGTTTTCTGTTGATCTCCACCAAAAAGTAAGATTTGAAACCCCAAACCCTATGCTTTGTTATATATAGATATATATATATATATATTAGATATACACGTTGATTTAGGATTTTTTTGGTTTTTGGTTGCTCAAATCCGATTAGGGTTTGTTTTTGGTTTCTGGTTGCTCTCTCTCTCTCTCTCTCTCTCTCATCGATTTTAGTTTTTGGTTTCTGATTTCTGGTTCATGTAGTCGCACATATATTTTAGATTTATCTGAATAATTTTCTTTTTTATAATTTGGATTTTACCCATATCTAATAAACGTTTTGCTATGTTTGCTATTCTGGGTTCTCTGATCTTCTCATGCATATATTTGGGTTTTGATCAACTGGGTCTCTTGCTTTTTGATCAAATTTTAGACCCTGTTTAGTGTTTGCACTAATTTTGATATTTAGGTTATTTAAGATTTATGTAATTATAGTTTACCTTAGACATGTTTATTTTATTTGATCTCATCTATATGCTTATGTGGTTACCCAATCCTGCTTATTAATTATTATCCATAGTTCATGTAGTTTTCTATGTTTATGCAATCCACTTATTATCTGCCACTAAAGCACATCAAAATCCTTAATCTAGTTAAACTTGCATTCTACCAATAGGAAATCAAATCTGTCCTCAAATCTGCCCTCAACATTCTTTATCTTTGGCATTTTTACCCTGTCAAAAAATAGAAAGGAAGTTCAAAATATATGAGAGGCATTGGATTATCTCAAACTTCTTAATGCTTAGGTTTGAATGTAAATCTTTGATGCTTAGGTCTTTATGTAAAGTGTATATGGACTTGCTTGGGTATGAGTTTCTTATTTGTTCTTTATGGTTTTGCTGAGAAGGATCTTCTAGAATTTGAACCCAGCTTGTGAGGTGGATATCATGATTCATTCTTAAATGGATGCTACAGTTGTAGAATAGTTTGGGTTTAATGTTCCTGAACTGTTTTATTTTTTGTAATATTATATTTTATTTTTATTTTACCTTTCTCCTTAAGACATGAACAAATAATTTCATAAATGTTTGAAAATCTTGTCTAGGTTGACAATTCATCCAAGCCAATTTAATTTTAGGAGAATAGGGAAGAAATGCCTTTATTAATTTTACCTTTCTCCTTCAGAAATGCCTTTATTAATTTTACCTTTCTCCAACAGTGTAGTTCTGCATCATTAATTTTTCCTTTCTCCTTAAGAAATGCCTTTATCTTTAGAGGCTTGACATTAGGGTCACTTTTGAGTTTAATTGTTGAAGTTTGTTGATGTGCTAAATTTAGTTTATGTTAGAGGCTTGACATTAGGGTCACTTTTGTTTAGTTGCATTTAAATTTAAGGCTTAATTGTGATAAAATAAAGAAAAATGAGGAAACAAATTTGTGTACCTAGATAAGGTTTTGCCACCAATAAACAAAAGTCCTGGATACAGGTACCACCATATATCAAGAAAACATCTGAATTTATCAATAGGGTACTAGCCCCATGGGGCAGTCCCGAACCCAGACACTTTGGAGGAATAGCTCCCAGCCAAGTGCTAACTATCCCCCTTCAGGTTGACTTCAATAGGTTAAAACATCAAATGATGAAAACTGCATACTACAGATACTCTAAATCACCCTCTATTGCTTTGACCATCATGCATGCTTTTGCCCAGAGTTGCACATTTAAATTTCATAAATCTGATGAAAATTCAAAGGCATGCCTGCCCTCTACTCATTCTACATGAGGTCGGGTTATTGAAATAATTAAAATTAAGATGACAAACACTAAGAAATAGGGTAATCAACATAAGTTGAGCCTTTAATTGTCTCCTGAATCCACCGGGAAATTACTCCAGTATGGTGGGAATTTTCCAAATCAGATAAACAAACTTTATATTTGGTTGTGCTACAAATTTAAGGAAGAGCACAGCATGTATAACCCAAAATGGAAAATTTGGCAGATGGCCAGTATGTCTTATGTTAACATGGATACATGCATGTCAATTTGTGAATTGCCCATGAACACATCACCAATTTCATGTCTACAAAAGTACATGCATAAGAAGAGAGCGCAAATGGATAGTTTTTATTGGCATTTGAGAAATCATATTTGAATTCTTAGCTGTTCTTCATGCACTATCATACAACATGAAAAAACACGTCTTTCAAAAAAATCTGCAATGAAATGATTGATTCAACTAAGCATTATGGAGATGGTAACCTATCAATCAAAGACCTACAGTAGCAAGTAGCGACTAGACACTCCCAAGAGTGTGTGCCAATATTGTAGCAAGAAATCTCGCTCTTCTGGGAAAGTGGCTATGAAGATTCCCTTTGGAGAGTGACTCATTATGGCATTCTATTATTAAAAACAAGTATGGGGTTCATGATGATGGTAGGTGTTACAGGGTCAATTTTTGTTTCAAATTCTAGCCTGCAATGGCACTAAGTTGGACACTTAGTCTCAGCCAAGTATGAATACACACACACAACAGTGTTATAATAAATAAGAGAATAGGCAACAAGTGATTACAGGAAAACTCCCAACCTTTATTAATTGCACCAACAATACAAAGGATGCCTATGGAAACTCTTATCAACACTTAGTTAATTTTCGAGTTCCATGGCTTATGCCTAAATAGGCTTACAATCAGTTTTAACTTACAACCAGCATTACAAGGAAAGCATGCCAAGTGGCATGGCAGTTGACACCCCCAACTGCCTAGGGACTTAGGAACATTTCTGGAGCATAACTGCTCTTAACTGCTGCTATATTTCAGCCTTGGTTCCAGATGTCCAGACCTGCCTTGTCTTTGCCCATCATGGATAACTGCTGCCAACTGACATGTCTAACTGCTAGAAACTGCCATGTTGTTTGCCTCATCAAGTCAGCCACGAATTTGGTTGTCTTGGCCCCCAGACCAAGCTTTGCCTACTGATTGCTTTGAACCCCCAAGCATGCTGCATCCCACATTCGGGTCATGTTAATGCCTTGCATCTGTGCCACGGTTGCACATACTTTGGCCAAGGGTTGTGCTGCTGCCTCAGCACTTGGACAACACTTCACCTTGTTGTCTTGGCATGCCACCATCATGCCTTGGTCTTGGTTGGTCATGGGCACAAGGTGCTGCCAATGCCAACCATGCAGCCTTCAAGTTGAAGGTGCTAACAGTAGGCCACTATCCTACCATCGAAAGTTGATAGGGCAGAAATTTGAATGATGCGTCGCCGGCACAAAGGCCGTGCGATCCGTCGAGTTATCATGAATCATCAGAGCAACGGGCATAGCCCGCGTCGACCTTTTATCTAATAAATGCGTCCCTTCCGGAAGTCGGGGTTTGTTGCACGTATTAGCTCTAGAATTACTACGGTTATCCGAGTAGCAATACCATCAAACAAACTATAACTGATTTAATGAGCCATTCGCAGTTTCACAGTCTGAATTAGTTCATACTTACACATGCATGGCTTAATCTTTGAGACAAGCATATGACTACTGGCAGGATCAACCAGGTAGCATTCCTTTTTTCCGACGCCGGCGCTGCATAAGCCCGACCGACAGAGCCGGCACGGTCAGAGGCAGGCGCGGCCGTAGCCCGCAACGAGCGACGAACGCTTGGCGGGAAAACGGAGGTCGAAGACCCCGTGTACCCGCACAAGGCTCCGAATCCGAGAGCACGAGCATAACTGCCCGCGGGCAATGCCACCGACACGGCAACGTGAGAGGACAGCACGGAACACGGGAGATACTTTGGGGTTCCCCCAGCGCCACGAGGTGGCGAGGAGAAGATAGGCACACGATACGGACCGAATTCCTTTTCTTTAGGTAGGCAACACAGGAACCCACGCGAGGCAGAAGGCAAGATTTTGCCCCCGAGCACAAATGAAGAGGAATGCACCAGAGGAGTTCGCTGCACAGGCAGGGATCCATCCAACTCGCACAAACCAAACACAACCCACGCGCCACGACGTACACTACGCACCAGCCGCCCGAAACGAACCGCACCCCGAAGGACTAAGAAGCCAGACGAACATGCGAGAACATTCAGAGAAGCCGAGCAAGCACCGGTTAGCGCGACTGCAGGTAACAAAGGCAACGTGCAAAACTTCCCAGGGACATACATTTCGCAGCAAGCTTCCACTTGGAAAGCACAGGCAGCTCGTTCGCAAGTCAAAGCAAACGAGATGGCAATTACCCGAGGGACATGCTTTTCGCAAGGCACCTTCCACGAGGGAAGCGCAGACAACCCGAAGGCGAGTCGAAGACAACCTAAAGGCGATCACCCGAGGGACATGGAGGAATGCACCAGTGGAGTTCGCTGCACAGGCAGGGATCCATCCAACTCGCACAAACCAAACACAACTCACGCACCACGACGTACACTACGCACCAGCCGCCCGAAACGAATCGCACCACGAAGGACTAAGAAGCCAGACGAACGTATGACTCGCGCTTACTAGGAATTCCTCGTTGAAGACCAACAATTGCAATGATCTATCCCCATCACGATGAAATTTCAAAGATTACCCGGGCCTGTAGGCCAAGGCTATAGACTCGTTGAATACATCAGTGTAGCGCGCGTGCGACCCAGAACATCTAAGGGCATCACAGACCTGTTATTGCCTCAAACTTCCGTGGCCTGAAGGCCCATAGTCCCTCTAAGAAGCTAGCTGCGGAGGGGCACCTCCGCATAGCTAGTTAGCAGGCTAAGGTCTCATTCGTTAACAGAATTAACCAGACAAATCGCTACACCAACTAAAAACGGCCATGCGACACCACCCATAGAATGAAGAAGGAGCTCTCAGTCTGTCAATCCTTACTATGTCTGGACCTGGTAAGGTTCCCCGTGTTGAGTCAAATTAAGCCGCAGGCTCCACTCCTGGTGGTGCCCTTCAGAGTTTCCTCTGGCTTCGCCCCGCTCAGGCATAGTTCACCATCTTTCGGGTCCCGACAGGCATGCTCGCACTCGAACCCTTCACAGAAGATCAAGGTCGGTCGACGGTGCAACCCGCGAGGGGATCCCGTCGGTCAGCTTCCTTGCGCCTTACGCTGCCACAAGCCAGTTATCCCTGTGGTAACTTTTCTGACACCTCTAGCTTCAAATTCCGAAGGTCTAAAGGATCGTTAGGCCACGCTTTCACGGTTCGTATTCCATGTTGGGCGACGCCGTGGCAAGGCATGCGGGCCGAGGCCGAGGCCGTGGCATGGCATGTTGGGCGACGCCGTGGCAAGACATGAGGGCCGTGGCATGGCATGGCATGCGGGCCGAGGCCGTGGCACGACATGTTGGCCAAGGCTAAGGCATGGCACGCCGGGCAACGCGGTGGCATGGCATGCGCGGCCGAGGCCGTGGCAAGGCATGCGGGCCGAGGCCGAGGCCGTGGCATGGCATGTTGGGC
>NW_021025961.1:828136-853908 GCF_004153795.1 Camellia sinensis
TGGAGAAAAAGAGTAGTTTTGTGGTTGTGGATAATAGGGAAGGAGGCAATGGATCTATGGTAGTAGAGGGTTGGAGGGGCTGTTTCAAGAGGCGGAAGGGGAAGTGTAACCAGCTGGGATAGGGGTTCCTAAGGGGAATGAAGAAGTTGGGGAGCCAAAAGAGGGTTGGGAGAGGGAGACGGTGTAGAAGCCCTTGTGTTTGATAAAATACCTGTGTGAAACATTGCCATATTGTTGGGTATTTTAGAGTTGAAGGGTCATTTTAGTTCACCAGGTTTGAGTTGTTATGTTTGAATAAATTTCCATCACAAATCCAAGACTTGCATTTTAATTCTCCTTTATTGCATTGTAAAATTGATTCATTGTGTACACAATTTGTAAAGGATTACATAACTTCTCAAAATATATTATCACGCATCTGTTGTTAAACTATGATGGTGAAACTGTACACAACCTATATGTGCAAAACTTTGGTGAATTTCAGATTTGTATTGGACTCGTTTATTGAATTAGAACAACGGCAAGACAAATAAGATATAATCCTCGTTTGGGGTTTAGCATTTTTAGTGAATTTTTGACTTTTTGAGTATAACAAAAAAGTTAATGTGTTTGGGAATAACTTTTTTTAGTTGTATTAAAAAACTTGAATGACTAGTGTGTTTGATTTGATTTTTTTAGTAATTTTGACTTTTTGGTCTTTTTAGTAGCTTTTTGCCTTTATTAGTCAAAAAGCCAAGGTGCCAAACGGGGCCATAATTTGAATGTCAAGTGTTTGGTGGACTGTATAGAGATAATTGTGTAGACCTACATTGAGGAGGATGAGATCCTGGTCCACAAGATTAAGCATGGTATGCTCTTTTGTATTCATGGCTTCCAATGAAGGGTTTTGTTTCAACTACTTGCATTACAGGCTAAATATGTGACCTTCAAGGCAGTCTCTTTTGTATGCCCATGCCTATTTGGATTGCACCTCTTCTGGTGCTATTTAGTGATAGCTTTATTTGTTACTAAGAAAATAAATAATAGTTTTTGTTTGAATGAGAATTTGTGGAGTCTGGTAGGCTTTGACAAAATTTACTGAAATAATTAAAAACATTTAAAAAATTTAGTCTGTCAAGATTTAACCTAATATAAGGCAATTCAAGACTTGTTTAAATTTAGTATGGTCCTTGGCATCAACTGTAAATTCATTGCTTTGGAACCATCTTTGTGAGTGACTTCTTTTCTAGTATGATCCTTCTATTTTCATTCTGTCAGTGGTGGGCCCATAGTTTTTCTTTTCTTCTACAGGAAAACAATTGTACTTGCCACTAGTGTCGTGGTTCCTGGTGGGACAGTTGCATACTTGCGATCAAGATATTGTGGCAAAAGGCCTGATTGTTTTGGTCACTACAATGGGCTCAGTGATAATAAAGAACAATTAGAGAAGGTGGTTGGGAATGAAAATATTGTAAAGAAAAGTAGGCAAAAAAAGAAAGGTGGATTGAAGTCACTTCAGGTTTTAGCTTCAATTCTTCTATCTCATATGGGGTGAATTGGGGCAAGGGATCTTCTCTCTTTATTGGGCATAGTGGTAAGCCTCTTTTGACCATGCCTGCATTTTGTGGTTTAGATATGCTATGTTCTGTTTACTCATATTGCTTTTTTAGTGGATTTATGTGTCTCATGTGTCTGAAACTAGTGTCTCCTCAAAATACTATATCTGGTGACTTTGATATGCTGCTCTGTTTCCTTCATTACTTTCTGGTGATTTCTGCTTTATTCCCTTTATGAATGCTGTTGAAAGGGTTGTTAATATTTGTTCCATTAGATATTCATTTGAATACTTACTTTGCAAGAATTATAATTGAATAAACAGAAACATTTCAAGATGCTTGGAAATTTGCAAGATGATCAAAAACGTTAAACAGGATTGGTGAGTGCAATGCATTTACCTATAGAACTAGTATATTAATATGTATTATTATTATTATCATTATAAGGAAAAAATTATTAAGTGCCAACAGCAGGGTGCAACCATGCAAACTTTTATAGACCGAGACAAAACTATATTGACTATAATCTACAGCTATGAAGCACGGATACTTCAAAAAGGATGACGTATCCGTATCGGATACTTATCGGATGCCAATACTCCTCGGATACTTGCGGATACGTATCGGATACTTCTTAAAAGTATTGGATATTTCTTAAAAGTATTGGATACTTCTTAATTAATTTTTTATTAATTTTGAAGTATCGGATACTTAATTTTGAAGTATTGGATACTCGAAGTTACATATTACTTATAATATTTTGTTTAGTTCTTTGATAAGAGGAATATAGTGCGAGTTAAAGTAATAGAATTTGTCAAATTGATGTATCCTTGTTGTCTCTCTCACTTCTCTCTCAATTTCTCACTCTCTCACGTTTCTTTTCTCTGCTCTCATTCTTTTTTTGGTGTTGGCATGTAAGGATAATGTTTAATTTACATTTGCATTTGCATTTACTTTTGCTTTTAGTTTTGGATGTTTTATGAATGTTTGAGCACTTTTAGGTTAATAGGAATCCCTCTCTTTATTTATTGGAATCAGGCACAAGGTTGTTGTATGTGGGTGTATTTCGGTATCAGTTTCAATAGAGTTAAAAGAACTGAATTTACTCTTCCTTCATACCATTTAAATGATAAATCATAGTCTTCAGTCTTGATGAATGTATCCCCGCTGTACCCGTATCATACTTTTTCAAATTTTGACATATCGCCATATCCACATCCCCATATCACCATATTCGTATCTGTGCTTCCTAGGCTATCATTGATGACTTAAAAAAGTATATTTGCTGAAATTTTTATTTAAGAATGGTTTTTTGGCTTTGGCTTTAGCTTTAGCTAAGGTCTTGTGATATTCACTGATGAAGGGAACAAGTTGAACCTATTGACCTTGAAGACTCTTAGTTTTGTAGGAATCTTTCTTCTTTATCAAGTTGTCTTTTGCTTTAAGTTTTATTTTTATGCATACTGCATTACTAAAAATTGTTAAAATAATATTTTTTACGAACGTATCCCCGCCATACCTGTATCCTAGTTTATCCGTATCCGTGTCCCATATCCGTATCCGTGCTTCCTAGATCTACAGGTATATACAATTCTCCCAAAAGTCAGCAATCAACAAAAAACAGCAAGGGACAGACTCTCTTGTCAACAAAATCAGGTAAATGTGCAACTTTTTCCTCAGACAATGAATCAAAAGCTCAACCTCCTCAAAGACCTACAATGTCTTTCCATCCAAATACTTCATATAACTCATAAAAGAGTGGTCTCTTACACTTTCTTTTCTTTCTTTCTTTGGCAACTCTGAGCCCAACATGCGAAAAAGATCTGCAAATTTCAGCATTTATAGAATGAAACCCCCAACATCGAAATTTCAGCTTTCATCTATTGTGTGTTAGGTAGCTAGACAGCCAACACGTTAAAACCCCGTTGGATCCTGTATGAACATGAATCCGAATACAAACATTTGGTACCTAATTTAATTGAGCATACGGCTCTTGACAGAACAAAATGGAGGAAAAAAAGATTCATGTAGCCAACCACAATTGATTGGGACGCAAGGCTTTATTTTGTTACTTTTAAATGCTGAAGCCCTTGACTGTTTTGTGGCATTTAAAGGTACTCTGTAAATATGTGCTTGTTGGCTGTACATGTCTCTATCTTTTGAAAAACTGTATCTATACTTTGTCGGAGAAGAAAACCATAATAAACTTGTAGATAGACTAATAATCTATAAGATATTCTTGGAATTTGGTTTTACGTTTTTCCTTTGTATGTGAAGAAAATGCATCAGAATCTCATATTAATTATGCTAGGAACACTGGGGTTTTGGTAAATAGACCATTTGCCTAAGTTGTAAATTTAGTGTTCACATTTCCTTTTTTAGAAGGGAAACTCTATACCCACTTCCTCTCGCTGCACCCACCAAACAATTTATAACAAAATTAATCCCATCCTCGGATCATACTCATGTTTTTTTTTTTTTGGTACACTTACTCATTCTCTCACCACCTGTCAGACCATCATAGACCACCAGCTGGCTGGTCACCAATGCTCATCCGGCCGCCCACTGCCAGTCAGACCATTGTAGACCACCGACTAGCTTGTCATCGATGATTGTCCTCCACCCACCTCTGGTTAGCCCACTGCTCCATTGCTGACAATTCCCAGTTTGAAATTTTAGGGTTTACAGATATTAGTTTATTGTAAAATGTTGTTTATTGTTTTGAACAGTTTGGGAGTTTTTTGAGAATGAGAGTTTTTTGGGAGTAGTTTGATGTAGATCCTTTCATTTTGGAAAATGGGAGAAAAACCTCCATTCGACCTTGGTTCACTGAAAAAACTAAGATTGTTTGGTCTTAGCCAAGTAAGATCGTCAACCATATCAAGTATGTCTGGGCTTGGTTGGTTCAACAAAGTTTTAACCTGGAAATAGGTTTTAAAATCACCAATTATGTAGAAAAATATGCACATTTTTGTTACTAGAATCCTCCATTACTCAAATAAATATGAATTATACAACAATGACCATAGTTTATGAGATTGGTTGTGATTTTTGAGTGAGATTAAAAATAATAGAGATAGGGAAATTGGGAATGAAAATATTGTAAAGAAAAGTAGGCAAAAAAAGAAAGGTGGATTGAAGTCACTTTAGGTTTTAGCTTCAATTCTTCTATCTCGTATGGGGCGAATTGGGGCAAGGGATCTTCTCTCTTTATTGGGCATAATAGTGGTAAGCCTCTTTTGACCGTGGCTGCATTTTGTGGTTTAGATATGCTATGTTCTGTTTACTCATATTGCTTTTTTAGTGGATTTATGTGTCTCATGTGTCTGAAACTAGTCTCCTCTCAAAATACTATATCTGGTGACGTTGATATGCTGCTCTGTTTCCGTCATTACTTTCTGGTGATTTCTGCTTAATTCCCTTTATGAATGCTGTTGAAAGGACTGTTAATATTTGTTCCATTGGATATTCATTTGATTACTTACTTTGCAAGAATTATAATTGAATAAACAGAAACATTTCAAGATGCTTGGAAATTTGCAAGATGATCCAAAACGTTAAACAGGATTGGTGAGTGCAATGCATTTACCTATAGAACTAGTATATTAATACGAATTATTATTATTGTTACAGCACCCAATATTTAATGGATTCAGTGATGGATATTTTCATGGCTGGAAGTTTGGAATAATTAGATGTTTAGATGACCTATAAGTACATAGTATTAACTGCTGGCCATCATTCATAGTGTATCTAGAGATCCAGTTCTGATTCAGGCATACAAGAGACTACCTTCAATCTTGTGAAAACATACTGTAGATCTTGAACTTTATAGCATGTCCTTGTAGCAAGTACATTTAGTTGGTAACAAAGTAAAAGGATTAGAAAGAAAACAGTTTTTGGGTCTCACTTGGAAACTGGGGCCTTATAAACCATCAAAATGTCCCAAGAAAATCAGAGTGCTCAACATTTATTGATAGTTCCAATAGCACACCATTGAATTTAGGAAAGGCTGTCAACGCATTAAGATAATCATAGCACATATATTGTAGACTAAGGCATGAATCCAATTTTATTGAAAAAAACCCTATTGCAAATATCTCTATGCAAGTGAGATTCTCACTAAATGAAGCATTGACTAATCCAAAATTTCAATATAAAACTAAGATACTCAAGAACTAGAAATCAAATCTCAATCTTGAACCTATTGCCATGCCTACACAGAATCGTCAATACTTTTTTTTATCATAAACACACAAAGTTAGCTCTTTTACCTAGCATTCAATGCAAAGGATTACAAAACTTCTCAGAATATATCACGCATCTGTTGTTAAACTATGATGGTGAAACTGTACACAACCTCTATGTGCAAAACTTTGGTGAATTTCAGATTTGTATTGGACTCGTTTATTGAATTAGAACAACGGCAAGACAAATAAGATATAATCCTCGTTTGGGGTTTAGCATTTTTAGTGAATTTTTGACTTTTTGAGTATAACAAAAAAGTTAATGTGTTTGGGAATGACTTTTTTTAGTTGTGTTAAAAAACGTGAATGACTAGTGTGTTTGATTTGACTTTTTTAGTAATTTTGACTTTTTGGTCTTTTTAGTAGCTTTTTGCCTTTATTAGTCAAAAAGCCAAGGTGCCAAACGGGGCCATAATTTGAATGTCAAGTGTTTGGTGGACTGTATAGAGATAATTGTGTAGACCTACATTGAGGAGGATGAGATCCTGGTCCACAAGATTAAGCATGGTATGCTCTTTTGTATTCATGGCTTCCAATGAAGGGTTTTGTTTCAACTACTTGCATTACAGGCTAAATATGTGACCTTCAAGGCAGTCTCTTTTGTATGCCCATGCCTATTTGGATTGCACCTCTTCTGGTGCTATTTAGTGATAGCTTTATTTGTTACTAAGAAAATAAATAATAGTTTTTGTTTGAATGAGAATTTGTGGAGTCTGGTTGGATTTGACGAAATTTACTGAAATAATTAAAAACATTTAAAAAATTTAGTTTGTCGAGATTTAACCTAATATGGAGCAATTCAAGACTAGTTTAAATTTAGGATGGTCCTTGGCATCAACTGTAAATTCATTGCTTTGGAACCATCTTTGTGAGTGACTTCTTTTCTAGTATGATCCTTCTATTTTCATTCTGTCAGTGGTGGACCCATAGTTTTTCTTTTCTTCTACAGGAAAACAATACTACTTGCTACTGGTGTTGTGGTTGCTGGTGGGACAGCTGCATACTTGCGATCAAGATATTGTGGCAAAAGGCCTAATCGTTTTGGTCACTACAATGGGGTCAGTGATAATAAAGAACAATTAGAGAAGGTGGTTGGGAATGAAAATATTGTAAAGAAAAGTAGGCAAAAAAAGAAAGGTGGATTGAAGTCACTTCAGGTTTTAGCTTCAATTCTTCTATCTCGTATGGGGCGAATTGGGGCAAGGGATCTTCTCTCTTTATTGGGCATAGTGGTAAGCCTCTTTTGACCATGCCTGCATTTTGTGGTTTAGATATGCTATGTTCTGTTTACTCATATTGCTTTTTTAGTGGATTTATGTGTCTCATGTGTCTGAAACTAGTCTCCTCTCAAAATACTATATCTGGTGACGTTGATATGCTGCTCTGTTTCCGTCATTACTTTCTGGTGATTTCTGCTTAATTCCCTTTATGAATGCTGTTGAAAGGACTGTTAATATTTGTTCCATTGGATATTCATTTGATTACTTACTTTGCAAGAATTATAATTGAATAAACAGAAACATTTCAAGATGCTTGGAAATTTGCAAGATGATCCAAAACGTTAAACAGGATTGGTGAGTGCAATGCATTTACCTATAGAACTAGTATATTAATATGTATTATTATTATTATCATTATAAGGAAAAAATTATTAAGTGCCAACAGTAGGATGCAACCATGCAACCTTGAATGTAAATCTTTGATGCTTAGGTCTTTATGTAAAGTGTATATGGACTTGCTTGGGTATGAGTTTCTTATTTTGTTCTTTATGGTTTTGCTGAGAAGGATCTTCTAGAATTTGAACCCAGCTTGTGAGGTGGATATCATGATTCATTCTTAAATGGATGCTACAGTTGTAGAATAGTTTGGGTTTAATGTTCCTGAACTGTTTTATTTTTTGTAATATTATATTTTATTTTTATTTTACCTTTCTCCTTAAGACATGAACAAATAATTTCATAAATGTTTGAAAATCTTGTCTAGGTTGACAATTCATCCAAGCCAATTTAATTTTAGGAGAATAGGGAAGAAATGCCTTTATAAGATTAAGAAAAATAGAGAAAGGGAAAGAATTGGGTGGTTGGAAAGAAATTTAATTAATTTTCTTCTTCAAGTGTAATTTTGCTTGGGGGTAAAAATGTTAGAAACATTTTCGTTGATTGATCAGTGTAAAGATTTAAAAGATGCAGTGTAGTTAGAAGTCCAAATCACAGTCAAAATTCAATTGAGTAGTTATTACTCAATTTTCAATCACACCAATTCTTAATATGTGCTACCTTGACCACAAATAATGTCAAACTCAGACCTCATAAGGACAGACATGGAATACATAATCTATAGTTGTGAGTGCATTTGAGGTTTATTAGGCAATAATTTTGGAAAGATGGTGTGCACTATCATGCATTGGTTCAAATGGCAACCTAAAGAATATAAATTTTAGAATCTTTACTTTTGTTTTCATAATAAGGTAAGTGTTATGTACCATAATTATTTTTTTTATTTTTTATTTTTTTTATATTTAATTGGAAAAGGATAAGATTGTTGTTTTTGTTTAAACATAAAGCTTTCTTTTTGGTAAAAAAAACAGTATGTAATGACAATGGATAGTGTTTCATTTTAATTTTCTGTTTATTTTTAATTGGAAGAAACTATTGTTGGGTTTTGAAGATTTGTATGTTTGGTTTTAATTTTTTTGTCTTTTTACGCGCCGGCTGAAACTATCGAAACTTAAATGGATCTTTCCATTTGATTACGATTATCTGTAAAACATGAGTTCGAATCATGGAAAGGATTGGTTGCTGCCTTTAATTTAATGTTTGCTTTTTTGTACCTTTTTGCAGGTGTTGCGAACTGCTTTAAGCAATAGATTAGCAAAAGTGCAAGGATTCCTATTCCGTGCTGCTTTTCTTCGACGTGTGCCAACTTTTTTCCGTCTGATTTTGGAAAATCTTCTGCTGTGTTTCCTTCAGTCAACCTTGCATTCTACATCGAAGTACATAACGGGGACCTTAAGCCTGCGGTTCAGAAAAATATTGACAAAGCTTATTCATGCACAGTATTTTCAGGTAGTTATTGACACAAATGTTACTGGCAGACTACTATATCTATCGTTCAATACCTATTGTTTCCGTGGCTGCTTATTTTAATCTCTTTTGATTAGTTGGATTGATTGTTTTTTCCCCATCACCAATTGTTTTTTCTAGTTCAGTTATTTCTCCTCTACATGGTGCTGAGTGTACACATAGCATTGCATTTTGGGCATCATCAATGCCCTGTGCAAGTTCTCTCATATTGTTGGCAGTTGGTTGTTCACTTGTTAGATCTGCATTTGTTCTTCTGTATGATGAATGCAAACCTGTAACCAATAGGGAGCTGTAGACCTATCCCTTTGCAAAAGAGCTCATGTAAGTAATGTAGCCTAATTTTCCTATAAGAACTACCCTCCAGTTGCTATTTATGCCTTCATAATTAATCATAGCATTACTACTTTTTTCACTGCTCAAGTGGAAATTGACCTGAGGATGGGTTATTTTTGAAATCTCTGTGCAGAGACAGCTGCACAAGCTAACCTGGCTTTTGCTTTGAAATAATGTAATGTTACGGGTGTAAATCGGGTGTGTTTAGTTGTGTTGAAGGTCTGTCCAAACCTAGCTTGAAAAATAGGGGTATCACATAAGCCCATGTTGAGCCCAATGTCACGTACCGACTCATTGGTAATGTGAGTTCTACACCAAGCATCTTGCAAGCACATAAGTGTGTGAGTAGCAAGGCAGACAGGGTAGATCCTTATCGCATCACCTGGGTTGGATCCTTGGGCTTAATGCACGGGGTACCACTTGTGGAGCCGGCTTCTCGGGAGGATGACAAGCGCCCAGTCCATGAAAAGTGGTATCAAAGCCAACCTAGGGGCACTGTAGCGGGAACGGTACGTGGGACTTACACCAAGCACCTTCATTGTGGGGTCCGAGCCAAGGGTGGTGTCTGCGTTGGGCGGGTTCCCATGGTAGGGGAACAGACAAGCATGAAGGCAAGTAGGGTAATGTCTCCCTAATGAGGGCGTTAGGGATTGGCGATGGTAGCATGCCACGTATTGACTCATTAGTAATGCGAGTTCTACATCAAGTACCTTGCAAGCACATAAGTGTGTGAGCAGTAAGGCAGACAAAGTAGATTCCTATCGCATCACCTAGGTTGGATCCTTGAGCTTAAGGCACGAGGGTATGCAGTACCATTCGCGGAGCCAACTTCTCGGGAGGATGACAAGCGCCCAGTCTGTGACGCCGAGCTTGCTTGCCAAAGCCAGACGTTGATCTTAATTCAATGAGGTTGGTTTGACTAAATGAAGTCAAAAAATTTGGAGCTTTACAGGCACGCACATATTAGCAAACAATAAATACATACATTTAGATGGTCAAACAAAGTATGTACATATAGATAACATTCATTTGTTGCTCTCTGTTTCTCTCTCTCCCTCTTTCTCTCTCTCTCTATATATATATATGAAAATTGTTATTTGATGACAATTAGTCAATAATAACAAGGATGAGACTGATGGGTCAAACTTACTTAAGACGAAGAGAACAATGGAGCCTCATAATTTGGTGAACTAGTCACTTTTGACTGGATATACTTTCCCATGAATGCATTTGCTTTCTGTGTTGTTTATTCATCTGTTATCTGTGTTTCAGAACATGGTATACTACAAAATGTCACATGTTGATGGTCGGATAACTAATCCTGAACAACGGATTGCAAGTGATGTACCACGGTTCTGTTCCGAGTTGAGTGATATTGTTCAGGATGATCTCACAGCAGTCACTGATGGTCTGCTCTATACTTGGCGCCTATGTTCATATGCAAGCCCAAAATATGTTTTCTGGATATTGGTAAATCTGCATCCTTGGACTACTTTAACTTGTCAACTTGATTTGTGGGCGTTGATATTAGATGCTTTTGTAAAATTATTGCTCAACATTGCATTCCTCTTAGTGATTGATTTTTAAACTTATCATGATAATTATTTCAGTTAGTAGTTTGTCATCTCAAAATAAATTGTTTCTTTCCAGGCTTATGTTTTAGGGGCAGGAGCCATGATCAGAAACTTCTCTCCTTCATTTGGGACACTAATGTCTAAAGAACAGCAATTGGAAGGGGAGTATAGGCAGGTTCACTCACGATTAAGGACTCATGCAGAGAGTATTGCTTTTTATGGTGGTGAAACTAGAGAGGAATCCCATATCCAGCAGAAGTTTAAGACTCTTGTTCGGCATATGCGTGTTGTTCTTCATGACCATTGGTGGTTTGGCATGATCCAAGATTTCTTACTAAAGTATCTTGGTGCTACTGTTGCTGTTATCTTGATTATTGAGCCGTTCTTTTCTGGTGATCTAAGACCTGATACTTCAACTTTAGGACGGGCGGAGATGCTGAGCAATCTAAGATATCATACTAGTGTTATAATATCACTATTTCAGTCCCTGGGAACTCTATCCATTAGTCAAAGGCGGCTTAATCGACTTAGGTATTACGCGATATTCAACATTTTAGGGTGAAACACTTTCAGATGGTTATTATCTTAAGTTATAACTTTCTCATTTCATCACCAAATATCTGCAAATTTGGTGGATTGAAGAATTTATACTTTAATTCATTGTTCAGATTCTCGCTCACTTTTTCTCTTCTGCGACTGAATCATTTCAGGCAGGTTGAATTTTAAACTGAATTACTGGACACAGGTGTTTTGTTTTGGAATGAATCTCCTTAGATGCCAACTGTATTTTATGCTGAATTTTGATGAATTCTGATGGACCTGCAGTAATTTGTTGTGATGTATTTGCAGTTACTAATTTCCTGTTAGATTTTAAAGGCAATAGAACATAGTGGAAAGAATGAAGCATGCTCAGACAGTTTGTCTTTTGGTACCTTACTTTGTGGTCATTTATAATATGCAGTGGTTATGCTGATCGCATTCATGAACTGATGATTGTATCAAGAGAGCTAAGCATTCAAGATACATCTTCTCTACAAAGAACAGGGAGTAGGAATTATGTTAGTGAAGCTAATTACATTGCGTTTGATAATGTGAAGGTACTTGAAAAATTATTTGGAGACCTTGCCCTGTTTTGGGATCAATTTGTGTTACCCACCTTCTTATAGTTTTGTTGTGCCTTCCACAGGTTGTTACTCCAACTGGTAATGTTTTGGTGGAGGATTTGACTCTAAGGGTTGAATCAGGATCTAATCTATTGATTACAGGTATTTTCTTTGACTTGAACATGATCCATATTTTTTGCATGTATTTTGTTATTTTTTCATCAGCTTGTCTTTGTAAATGCGGTTCACTTTTGCTCCACCATGAAATATGAGAGAATATTTCTTGTATGGATTCATAATACAGGTTTGATACTTCATTGTAAGCTCTCTCTCTCTCTCTGGAGTAGGTGGGGGTCATTGTTGGCTGAGCTACAGGGTTTGACTGGTTGTTGGGGCTTAGTTAATATTGTTAAAAATGAATTGTTCTGCATTTTATATGTTGTGTTTAGTATTGGCTAGGCATTGGCTTTTTTCTTTGGTCAATTGCTATTGTAAACTGTTTTGCGTCTATCCACTGGTTTTTTTTTTTTTTTTTGACTTTCGTTTTCTAGCGTACCAAATGCTATAAAAGTGCACAAAAATTGATTTCCAAAAAATGTTTTCTACCCAAAGAAACAAAATGTTTTTAAAGTTGAGTCTAGCTATTGGAATTGTTCAGTCTGGTATTTTCTGACATTCAAATCTAATTCTCCAAAAAGTAAGCAAACTGTCATTGAGCTCCAAACCTAACCTTTGTCAACTGTTGTGAAAATTCCCTAAGACATGAATGCAGTATGAAAGTGTATTTGTCATGCATTTCTTGTGTTTTATAGTAAAAAATGATTGAAAAATCAAATAAAGCTATCAGATAATATTTGTGCAATGTTCTTGGCGGTTTTTGTTTTAGTAAATTTAAACAAATGCAAGATGAATGGTAAACTAAAAGTTTGAAGAGAGGCTCTAGAATCCAGAGGGTTTTAAATAAATAGAGCTATAACTGAACATGTGGAAAAATCAAATATGACTGAGTATTTATTTGTATTTTGTTTTTTTATGTGGATTTAATTACTGTCTGTGGCAAGTAAATAACTTGGTAACATCTTTATATGTTTTGTGTTGAGGTCCAAGTGTCATTCCAAGTTCTTCACTATCTTCCTTAGTTTGATAGGCATTTTTAAAAAGTAGGGCAAAATTCATTCTACCCCCTTGTGGTTTGGTCATGTGTAGATGACCCCCTGACATTCAAATATAACCATATAACCCCAATGTGATTTTTTGACTAAAATGCAAAATTTTCCATCCAACTTAACTGTTCTTGTATGTCACGTGTTAGCTCCACAAATATCTTTGTAAAAACTCCATTTCTCACCCATTAAAATGACCAAAATGCCTATAATATTGTTCTTGATAATCTTGGTTAAAATTACTGCATATTTGAGTGAAAATTGGCACACGTAAATTATATAATTAGACATGGAATCATGGGACTTATATAGCCCCAATCTATTATGACAAGTTGGTTCAAGCCTTGTTCAGATTAGATTACCAATTGAAATTAATTACAAACCGTAGTTTCATGTAATCATGAGATTTAGTTTGGGTGGTTGTTCAATTCTCTCATTTAGAGTGAGAATTGATTAAAATCTTTTTATAAAAAGCCAAAAAGCCAACTAAAATAGCCAATTCCCAAATGGGGCCTCAATGTGTTCTTGGTTGAATTTTATGCCCTGTGATGAGAGAAATCATGATGTAAAGGATTTATGCAAAAACCACACCCAACATTACTGGTTTTGATAAAATTGGTCAATGAATTCATATACAAAATTGTCAAATATTAAATCCTTGTGTTCAAAATTTATTTTCAGACAACACTCAAGGGCTTGATTACGAACAATCTAGACTTTTGGGATAAAAAAGGACAAAACTCACTGTTTTAAGGTTTTTGGTGGTAGAGAACTCTTGGAATAGGAAATCCAGCCATCCAAGTTGCGTTTTCCAATGTGTTTGATTTAATCAGGTTTGAATCTATCTTACTTGGAACACGATTTGTTGTGGTACAGTGGGAATGTGGTGCGCAACTTACCCAAAATTGTGGTATTTGTATAGAGAGTATCTAAACACAAGTAAATTCCTTTCAAACATCAATAAAAAAATACATTTGTATTAATTTTTTTTATTTTTATGATATTAGATGTATTATGGTGAATTCCTCGGGAAAAAAAAGAAGTGTGTTCCACAGGTTAATCTTATAAGTGAGATTTTGAATGAGAGTTTCATAATCTTCTTCTATCCGAAGAAATGATTCATCGAAAAACATGAGTTGTCAGTTCTTCATTCATTGTGCCAGTTCTTTACTTGGGCAGTTAGAATCTTTTTGTTCCGTACTTTATATTATTTTTCAAGTTAATTATATAAAACACGTGTAAGTTCATTATGGCACATTTTTTATCTTGTCAGAACTCTACTCTATCTAAATTTTAGCTTGTTTTATTTGTTTTTTATTGTTAAGGAAATGAATAAGAAAAGCTTCGGGATCAACGTAAAACAATGCTGTACCATGTTTTGGAATGCTTGTCCCAAAACATATATTGCTATGGTATTAATGTTCTCTAGTAACACATATGGATCTTTATGGGCTTTAAAAGCCCTAATATTTCGTAGTTCAAATTAGTGCTTTAAAGAACAAATTTTGTATTGAAGTGTAGGGTTTCAGGTGGTGAAATTAGGTTTATTTAAGCTTTAAAGGGTTGAAGATGAAATTACAGTGAAAAATAGGTTTATTTTAGCTTTAAAGGTTGAAGATGAAAAATAGGTTTATTTAAGCCTTAGGGGTTGAAGACAAACTTGATATGGGGATATAATGGACTTTTTGTTGTAGCCGTTAACAATGTGAGCTGTGCCCTAGTCTAGAAATCACATGTTTTGTTATGTCGTTATATTTGAGTGTCAAAGGGTCCTTTGCACATGGACTAAACCATGCATCTAAGGGTTGGATTAGTTTAATCCACACATTAGGAAAAGTGAGCATGATTTTCACTGTTTTGTTTTAAAAGTTCTTTGTGTATAATATAAGGATTTTTTTACTCAGCATAGAGTCTCCATCCCAAGCACTACACTCTGGGAAATTACGTTGCCAAGGAATGCCAAACGGGGTCATGCTATGGAATTTCATTTAATCATTCATTCACTAATCTAAAAGAAGGGAAAAAATATCATTAAATTTAAATTAGTTCCTCTTTCACTTACAGTTGCCTTTGGACACATCAACCTATACCCGTACCTTTATCATGTTGTGCCCGTCAGAGTTACTTAAAATTTTTTGAAGTATGTGCCACACATAAGTTGTATTTCTGACTGTTCATTGGGGTAGCTAGCAAACAAATGTTTTCAAGACTTCATTCTTACTTTACATATTGTTTGTGCATTCAATCCGTCATTATTTTCCATTTTGTGTTGCTTATTGCAACCAACCATTTGTTTTTCTTTTCTGATAACCCCTTCCCTTCTTCCTTGTAATAATTTTGTAATGACAATTATTTGCTGGAGCAATATCAGTAGCCATCCCTTTGTGTGTGTGTGCGCGCGCTTCTCTCATACCCTAAGAATAACAAGAAATTTCATGAAGAGTTCTGTTAAAATTGATGTATAAAAAGAAATAGAGAATTGTATTATTGATTGATTTTTTTGATACATTTATGTCTATTACAAATGGTTTCTTATATAGATGTAGGTGTAGTGGATGGTGTGTAGTGGATGGTGATAGTGGTGTAGTGGGTTAGGTTTAGTGGAGTAGGTGAGGTGGTAGTGGTGGTAGGTGATGGTAAATTCTAACAGCCCCCCGCAAACTCAAGGAGGATAGAAACGAACCAACTTGAGTTTGAAGAGAGGAACAAAACAAGAAAATACATAAAAAAAAAAGGATAGGAGACACTGTATGGTCGTGTCAGACCATTGGTGAAGACACTGAATGGTGGTGTCATAACGTTGTAGAGGACACTGTATGAGGGTGTCATAACGTTGTAGAGGACACTGTATGAGGGTGTCATAACGTTGTAGAGGACACTGTATGAGGGTGTCATAACGTTGTAGAGGACACTGTATGAGGGTGTCATAACGTTGTAGAGGACACTGTATGAGGGTGTCATAACGTTGTAGAGGACACTGTATGAGGGTGTCATAACGTTGTAGAGGACACTGTATGAGGGTGTCATAACGTTGTAGAGGACACTGTATGAGGGTGTCATAACGTTGTAGAGGACACTGTATGAGGGTGTCATAACGTTGTAGAGGACACTGTATGAGGGTGTCATAACGTTGTAGAGGACACTGTATGAGGGTGTCATAACGTTGTAGAGGACACTGTATGAGGGTGTCATAACGTTGTAGAGGACACTGTATGAGGGTGTCATAACGTTGTAGAGGACACTGTATGAGGGTGTCATAACGTTGTAGAGGACACTGTATGAGGGTGTCATAACGTTGTAGAGGACACTGTATGAGGGTGTCATAACGTTGTAGAGGACACTGTATGAGGGTGTCATAACGTTGTAGAGGACACTGTATGAGGGTGTCATAACGTTGTAGAGGACACTGTATGAGGGTGTCATAACGTTGTAGAGGACACTGTATGAGGGTGTCATAACGTTGTAGAGGACACTGTATGAGGGTGTCATAACGTTGTAGAGGACACTGTATGAGGGTGTCATAACGTTGTAGAGGACACTGTATGAGGGTGTCATAACGTTGTAGAGGACACTGTATGAGGGTGTCATAACGTTGTAGAGGACACTGTATGAGGGTGTCATAACGTTGTAGAGGACACTGTATGAGGGTGTCATAACGTTGTAGAGGACACTGTATGAGGGTGTCATAACGTTGTAGAGGACACTGTATGAGGGTGTCATAACGTTGTAGAGGACACTGTATGAGGGTGTCATAACGTTGTAGAGGACACTGTATGAGGGTGTCATAACGTTGTAGAGGACACTGTATGAGGGTGTCATAACGTTGTAGAGGACACTGTATGAGGGTGTCATAACGTTGTAGAGGACACTGTATGAGGGTGTCATAACGTTGTAGAGGACACTGTATGAGGGTGTCATAACGTTGTAGAGGACACTGTATGAGGGTGTCATAACGTTGTAGAGGACACTGTATGAGGGTGTCATAACGTTGTAGAGGACACTGTATGAGGGTGTCATAACGTTGTAGAGGACACTGTATGAGGGTGTCATAACGTTGTAGAGGACACTGTATGAGGGTGTCATAACGTTGTAGAGGACACTGTATGAGGGTGTCATAACGTTGTAGAGGACACTGTATGAGGGTGTCATAACGTTGTAGAGGACACTGTATGAGGGTGTCATAACGTTGTAGAGGACACTGTATGAGGGTGTCATAACGTTGTAGAGGACACTGTATGAGGGTGTCATAACGTTGTAGAGGACACTGTATGAGGGTGTCATAACGTTGTAGAGGACACTGTATGAGGGTGTCATAACGTTGTAGAGGACACTGTATGAGGGTGTCATAACGTTGTAGAGGACACTGTATGAGGGTGTCATAACGTTGTAGAGGACACTGTATGAGGGTGTCATAACGTTGTAGAGGACACTGTATGAGGGTGTCATAACGTTGTAGAGGACACTGTATGAGGGTGTCATAACGTTGTAGAGGACACTGTATGAGGGTGTCATAACGTTGTAGAGGACACTGTATGAGGGTGTCATAACGTTGTAGAGGACACTGTATGAGGGTGTCATAACGTTGTAGAGGACACTGTATGAGGGTGTCATAACGTTGTAGAGGACACTGTATGAGGGTGTCATAACGTTGTAGAGGACACTGTATGAGGGTGTCATAACGTTGTAGAGGACACTGTATGAGGGTGTCATAACGTTGTAGAGGACACTGTATGAGGGTGTCATAACGTTGTAGAGGACACTGTATGAGGGTGTCATAACGTTGTAGAGGACACTGTATGAGGGTGTCATAACGTTGTAGAGGACACTGTATGAGGGTGTCATAACGTTGTAGAGGACACTGTATGAGGGTGTCATAACGTTGTAGAGGACACTGTATGAGGGTGTCATAACGTTGTAGAGGACACTGTATGAGGGTGTCATAACGTTGTAGAGGACACTGTATGAGGGTGTCATAACGTTGTAGAGGACACTGTATGAGGGTGTCATAACGTTGTAGAGGACACTGTATGAGGGTGTCATAACGTTGTAGAGGACACTGTATGAGGGTGTCATAACGTTGTAGAGGACACTGTATGAGGGTGTCATAACGTTGTAGAGGACACTGTATGAGGGTGTCATAACGTTGTAGAGGACACTGTATGAGGGTGTCATAACGTTGTAGAGGACACTGTATGAGGGTGTCATAACGTTGTAGAGGACACTGTATGAGGGTGTCATAACGTTGTAGAGGACACTGTATGAGGGTGTCATAACGTTGTAGAGGACACTGTATGAGGGTGTCATAACGTTGTAGAGGACACTGTATGAGGGTGTCATAACGTTGTAGAGGACACTGTATGAGGGTGTCATAACGTTGTAGAGGACACTGTATGAGGGTGTCATAACGTTGTAGAGGACACTGTATGAGGGTGTCATAACGTTGTAGAGGACACTGTATGAGGGTGTCATAACGTTGTAGAGGACACTGTATGAGGGTGTCATAACGTTGTAGAGGACACTGTATGAGGGTGTCATAACGTTGTAGAGGACACTGTATGAGGGTGTCATAACGTTGTAGAGGACACTGTATGAGGGTGTCATAACGTTGTAGAGGACACTGTATGAGGGTGTCATAACGTTGTAGAGGACACTGTATGAGGGTGTCATAACGTTGTAGAGGACACTGTATGAGGGTGTCATAACGTTGTAGAGGACACTGTATGAGGGTGTCATAACGTTGTAGAGGACACTTAGGCCTCGTTTGGCAAGAGGCTATTTTAGCCAATTAGCCAAAAAGTTACTAAATTAGCCAAAAAGCCAACAACCCATACCAAAAAGTCAAAGATTCTCTTTTCTCTCTACTTTTTGCACATCTTTTCGTAATTAGCCAAAAAGTCATCCCAAACATACAAGTTTTTTTTACCTATCTTTTTAGCCAAATAGCCAAAAAATTACTAAATTAGCCTGTTCCCAAACGAGGGCTTAATAAGGAGATTTTCTAAGTGCCACAACGACCATATACAGTAGTAGGAACTCTTCGTGACCAGTTAATCTATCCCCTTACTGCAGATCAAGAGGCTGAGCCACTGACACACAGTGAAATGGTTGAATTGTTGAAAAATATAAGAAATTTAGCCATGTCATTTTCATTTAGTCTCTCTTGCCATGGTACTCAGTCATCTCTTGACTCTTAAAGAAGTCATAAATTCAACTTGGATTGACTTTTAGTGGAAAATTTTTGTCATTTTACTAGATTGATCTTGAGTACTTATTAGATCGTTACTCGTCTGAAATAGAGATAAATTGGGGTGATGAACTATCTTTGGGAGAACAACAAAGATTGGGAATGGCCAGACTCTTTTACCATAAGCCCAAATTTGCTATTCTTGATGAATGCACCAGTGCCGTGACAACTGACATGGAGGAGCGCTTCTGTGCCAAGGTCAGAGCAATGGGACCATCTTGCATCACCATATCCCATCGCCCCTGTACTAGTGGCATTTCATGATGTGGTTCTGTCCTTGGATGGTGAAGGAGGCTGGCAGGTTTATTACAAGAGGTTAGATTTTTGGGTTGGTGATTCATATTGTCCATGTTTGTTCGCTGTACGAACTGCTAATATTTGTTTTTATAACACTGTTCTGGAATCTTCAGGGAGGATTCTGCAGTTCTTGGTGAAGCTGGGGTCAATATGATGAAACCTTCTGAAACAGAACGCCAAAGTGATGCTATGGCAGTTCAACGTGCATTTGCCAGTGCAAAAAAGGTATTGTGCATAAGAAAGGGCTAAAAAATCACACGTTCTTTTATTATGGAATTGCTTTTTTCTTTTCTTTTTATTTTATTTTATTGGATCTAACTTTGAATTTTCAATTTTATTGGATCACACGTTCTTTTCTTTTTCTTTTCTTTTCATTTTATTTTATTTTCTTTTCTTTTGGTTGTTACCTTATATCTAGGATTCTTCAATCTCAAATTCAAAGTCACAATCATATGTTTCGAAGCTAATAGCAGCATCCCCCCCTGTGAATCATGATGTTCCATTGCCCCTAGTTCCACAACTCCAAACTGCTCCAAGGTTATTGCCGTTGAGAGTAGCTGCCATGTTTAAAATACTGGTGAGTGCCTTTAGCTGCAAGAACACATCTCTCTCTCTCTCTACTGTAATATTTTTTAAAGTTCTCGTCTGGACTTTATGCAATGATTTATTAGCCCCAAACCTTGCATTCACCGTCACCTTCCATAAATGTTCAAGGTACTTGTGTTCATATGCATTCTGCTTAAAGTCGAATGTTTTGCGGTTATGCTTGTTGGTGTCAGTTCTGGATTTGTGATGCGAGAGCTGCGACCTCAAAAGCATTGATTCCACTATGCTTTCTTGGCTTAATACATGTCACAGCTGTTGCTTGTTTGTCTCTGGATGTCTCTCTGTTGTCCCCATAGGAATGTTACATTTTACTGGTGATTTTCAAATTTATAAGAACTTGTGTTGTCTCACGTCATTGATAGAAGGCATTAGACTGCCCTGGGAACCTGAGATTAGTTGATAAAGCACTGCGAGCATAATTGTAGGGTCAGTGATGCATACAAAGTGGTGGATGGTGATGATTTATATAACTGATGTTGGTAATGATGCTGGCTGGTATGAGGTTGACTAAGAATTTGTAAAAGATCCTTTAGTTACTGGTCATCATAAGCCACTGATTGCTGATCAATATGAGTGTTTCATTTTTTCCCTTTCTGATATAATTAAATCTAATAATGTTTGTTATTCAATTAAGTGGAGGCTTTTGTTTTTCAATTAAGTTAATTTAGTTACCTTCATTTCTTATGCTAGGCTGAACTAGTGAGGAGTTAAAAACATATCATAGCACTTGAAAAAAACAAACAGGGTTCAGCTATCTGTAATTTTATTTTATTCTTTTCCAGCTTGATTTCTTAGCAACATAAGAATAATTTGTTGTTTTCTGGAAATTATGAACCAAGTACTGCATTGTTTACCTAGTACTCGATCTGTGCCATCTTGCTATGGTAGGCACAAGAAAAATCCGAAAGATGCTGATTTCTCTCTCTCTCTCTCTCTCGCCTTCCCTCCTCCCCCATTCCTTGTTGCATATAAAATATTGAGTTCCTTGAAAATAGTTTTTAGCATATAAAACATTTTCTTGTTCAAAAATACCCAAGGGCAAGTAGTGTATCTCAAAATTGAAGAAACAGATTCTGTACTCAGAATCTCTTTTCTAAGTTTTTTAAGTCTATGTTCTGCCTTCTTTGTTGTTCCTATAGCACACTTTGGTTGGCTTGCCATCATCTTGTTTTTTTGAGCTTCAGGGGTGAGTCCCCAGCTCCAACTTGTTGATGTGTGACTAAACAATTCCAGATATATATATCTCTTGACATTTATCTTTATGTTCTTCTCAAAGTGTTCTTGTTCCTTTTTGTTGCCATAGGAACATCTGAAGTATTTCCATTTTGTATTGAATTGTAAAGAAACAAGGATTAAAATCAAAATTCAAAGTATTTCTCAAAACAAAGTTGTGTCAATCTAAGCATGCTGTAAAATGGTTGAAATATAACAGTTCTGAAATTTTTTGTTTGTCTTATCATCTAAGATGGAGGACATTAAAAGGCTATATTCATTTATCCAAACAATAAAAAGGGAGTAGCCTGTTGAGGAAATTGAAAGCTAACAATGCAACAAAATATTTTAGTAAGTATATCTTCACTTATTAATATACTTCACTACTCTGATAAAAAAAAGGGGATATACTTCACTACTCTGATAAAAAAAGGGGGAAGGGGGGGGAGGACTTTACTGCTCTTTATTTGAATTTATAAATATTTCATTGTTTCCATTACTTATCTGAAATGTTGACATATCTGAGCCAAATGAAAACTGCATTCTTACACAAAGTTTTGATCTTTGCTTGCTGGTCGTTCTTAGGTACCCACAGTGCTTGATAAGCAGGGAGCGCAACTCCTTGCAGTTGCTGTACTTGTGATTTCGAGAACTTGGATATCAGATCGCATTGCCTCTCTAAATGGTATTCTTTTCTTTTTTATTTTCCTAAATTAGTTAAACTTTATGATGTTCTTGGAAATTGAAAAGCTTTTGTGATTTAAATGCGTTGGTTTTTTCAGGGACGACCGTAAAGTATGTTTTAGAGCAAGATAAGGCGGCCTTCACTCGGTTGATTGGTGTTAGTATTCTTCAGAGTGCTGCATCTTCTTTTGTTGCACCTTCTTTGAGGTAAACTATACATTGAACGTTTTCTTAATTTCCAACCAAATCACATCACTTAATACCCACAAAAATGAAGTACAAAAACCTTCTAAAGACTCCATGAGAATTCCTATATTACTAAAGACGTTTTGCTAATGGGAATCGTTATTTGCTACTTTTTAACTAAAACTTGTGATTGCATCATTGCATGGCATCAGCATGAGTCTTTTTTAGTCTTGAGAATGTGAATGAATTGTAAGGGCACGTTCAGATCTGTTATGGAAAACTTTTTTATTTTTAATGGGTTCAGTTGTTGAATTGGCTTATGTAATAGATTGTTTTTAAGAACACTCTGATCATCTAACATTAATGAACAAACTGGACCTGAAGATCATTACTGATCTTAAGTTTTTTGTCACATAATGCAGGACTTCATCTCAATGCCAATTGTTTAATATTTAATTTATTATTTCTTGTTTCATAGGCACTTGACAGCAAAGCTTGCCCTCGGATGGAGGATTCGATTGACACAACATTTACTAAAGAACTACTTGAGAAATAATGCATATTACAAGGTAATCAAATAGGAATCCCTTGTCCAATTAATTTGACTCAGTTTGAACTTAGATTTGGATCTTTTTCTTTGCTTGGAATTTGCTTAATTTGTCATTGAATATGCTTCCACGGGATTTACAGTTTTTTTTATCTTGTTATACTTTTTGAAGAACTTTTTCAAAGCATAGAGTGCTCGCAACAAACTATCTTGTGCATGTGGATAGTTTTAATTGTAATCTGAATTCCAGAAAAGTTTTGGCTTCTGCTTTAATGCTGTATGATCTGTTTGTTGCTTCTAAAAACTTAGGCTGCCAAACATCTAAGATGTTGTCAAACCAATGGAAAATCTACATTTTTGTAGGTATTCCAGATGTCAAGCATGAATATCAATGCAGATCAGAGAATAACTCAAGATCTGGAGAAGTTAACCGGTGACTTGTCAGGGCTGGTTACTGGAATGGTAAAGCCAACTGTTGACATTTTATGGTGAGTGTGTGCAATTATAATTGAGTCTATTCTGTTTTTGGGTGGTGAGCCAGCACTTGCCATGGCTTCATTAGCAGATGTTGATATGGGGAAATATGAATACATTTTCTTGATCCCTTCAATAATCTTAATTAATGCTTCAATTCCTTAGGTTCACCTGGAGAATGAAGCTGCTGACTGGAAGGAGGGGAGTTGCTATTTTATATGCTTATATGTTACTGGGTCTGGGTTTTCTAAGGAGTGTTGCTCCTGATTTTGGTGATCTGGCAAGTCGAGAGCAACAACTTGAAGGAACCTTTAGGTCATTTTGTTTTATTTACGGCTACTTATTTATTTATTTATTTATTGCTGATTTAGAGCTATGTTGCTGTGAACATCAATCTGACATTATATCATGCATTAATTAGGTTCATGCACCAGAGATCACGTACCCATGCTGAATCTATTGCTTTCTTTGGGGGTGGTGCTCGGGAAAAAGCGGTAGGATTCTTGAATGTTACAATATTATATATGTTTCAAATTTAGATCGTGAAATAATGTTCATGAGTTACCACTTTTGTTTTTATATATATATTGTCTGATATTTCTGGCAAGCATTCTTGAATGCCTAATTTCTGTAGTGCTCTTTGTGACAAGCAGATGGTTGAATCAAGATTTGAGGACCTTCTTGATCACTCTAAGTTACTTCATCAGAAGAAATGGCTATTTGGTACACTTGATGATTTCATCAAAAGCAGCTCCCACATAATGTTACTTGGGCTTTGAGCTTGTTATATGCTATGGAACACAAGGGGGATCGGGCCTTGACTTCCACTCAAGGTTACTTTAAGTAGATAATATTTTGTTGAACTGGAGCAATAATAATGTATTTCTTAACAAAATGAAGTTTGCCTGTTTTGTACTTTATTTTGTTTCAGGTGAACTGGCTCATGCACTGCGTTTCTTAGCATCTGCTGTATCTCAAAGCTTTTTGGCTTTTGGTGACATTCTTGAACTGCATAGGAAGTACCTCGAGCTCTCTGGAGGTATTAATCGAATTTTTGAGCTGGAAGAGCTTCTAGATGTTGCTCAAAAAGGTGCGTCTCTTGTCTCTTCTATTTTTTAGCATGGTTGTTTTCCATAATGTAACTTATTTTTCAAGCTTTTTGTATTGAAGTTAGATCTCTTTAAATTCTTTTTTTATGTTTTTTGGCATCTTTTTAGAGTTTCTGGTGAATTTATATTGGACCACAAGTAATATTACCTCTTACACCAGGGTTCTTTAGACAAAAGATTCATCTTTCTATTTCATACAATGGGGCATTTCACTTGCATGTTAGGCCAATAGAATCTTATTCGGAAAATTGTTTGGCACGCCCTTTTTTTCAAGTAAAAGAAAATAACTTTTTATGACCCCACAAGTGTGTAATTCCTGAAACGCAATATTGATTTTTGATGAAAATTTTATTTGTGTGTTTTTTGGTCACTTTCAGTTGCCTTGCTGATAACAACCCTTGCTTTTTCTATCAGTTGTTTAGTTGAATCTATCTTATTTTTTCTTGATAAAGTTACTTGAGAGTGATGCATTCTTGCTGACAAAATCGGTGCTCGTGCAGATAATCCTGTTGCTCTCATTGAATCACCGACTAATTTGACAGAATCTCAATCTAATGATCTCATTTCCTTCTCCAAAGTGGGTATTATTAGCCCATCTCAGAAACTGTTGGCTAGGAAGTTGACTTGTGACATACTACCAGGGAAAAGCCTGCTTGTTACTGGTTAGTGTAATATTCTTTGTTGATCTTTTAATGTAAATACAAATCTGACAAGTCTGCAATTTTGAAGGTCCAAACGGGAGTGGAAAAAGTTCAATCTTCAGAGTCCTTAGAGGTCTTTGGCCCATTGTAAGAGGAAGACTTGTTAAACCGCACCAACAGCTCGATGAGGATGCTGGATTCGGCTGTGGTGTCTTTTATATACTGCAGCGACCTTATACATGCTTGGGAACCCTAAGGGATCAAGTCATATATCCACTCTCCCTTGAGGAAGCAGAGCAAAGGACATTACCTTTGTACAGAGAAGGTTAGTTGGTATAAATATCTAGTCATTACATTCAAGGTTGTTAAAATCGGGATCCTACGTTGGATCGTTGGAGGTGTTTATAGGATCAAATCGTAAAATCAGATTGAGGATCGTATGATCCTACCGAAAAAAACAAATTACGTAATAATTTAATTTAAATAAACATTTCTTAAAAAGTATACATAAAATGAGCATATATTCTATTAAAAAAAAGTGAAGATATTGTGAAAAATATAATACTCCATATAAAATGTACATATAATATTATATAATAGACAACTCGATGGTAAAAGTTTTGTATTTCATCAAAAAAGAAGGTGAAGAAGAAGAATTCTATAACAAAATACTTTACAATCTACAATAATGCATAAAAAGTGAAGAAAAAATATTTAACAAAGTTGAATATGAA
>NW_021025961.1:856257-887071 GCF_004153795.1 Camellia sinensis
AACAAAAAAAAAAAAAAAAAAAAAAAAAAAAAAAAGGAAACACACAAACAAATATTTTTAAAATATCAAAAAGTATTCTCTTAGAAAAATAAAAATATATATATTATTTTTAATAATATATGAGGTTTTTGCTATAATGAGTTAATGATGTAAGAGCATATGCTGACGTATCAAACGCAGTGGATGTGTCGACAATGAAGACAACCAACTTTACTTCACAAGCATTCAATTAGAAACCACTAGTGAGGCATCAATGGATGGTGGGAGTAATTACTCCCATTAACAAAATAATATTTTATAAATATAATTACATCCAATTAAATAATGATAGTCTAATAACAAAATAAATCTAGGAATTCAATAATCAATATTAAAAATAAATAAATAACAAGACACAAATAAATAACTTAACAAAAAGCCTCATAAAAAGGTATAAATACTCAATCCTTTCTTTGTTTTTATTCTACTCAAACTTCATCTTTAACAAAGTCTTCGTTTGGAATATGAGTTGATTTTTTAACTTTTTAGTTTTAATCTATGACTAAAAAGTTTCGTTTGGAATGAACTTTTTGATTTTTTGACTTTTGTAAGAGAAATAATAAAATAATTATGATTTAAATGTAATATTTTATTTTATTAAATTTTTAATCTATTTTATTTTTTAATAATTAATTTAGCCAAAAAATGAACCCAACTTTCATACCAAATGACACCTCTATTTTTCATCTTACTCGTTTCAAGAATGAGGGTCTCTTTTTCTATCCCACACTCGGATCAATTTTTTCCTCATCTCTCTCTCTTTTTCGTTTCTTCTTTTATCTTCCTATTTATTTTTATTTTTATTTTTATATAATTTTTTAAAAGGAGAAATTTTTTATTGGCAAAACCTATCATGGGTTCAGTCAGCTTTCTCCTTGATTGAATTGATTTTAAACTTAAATTAGGCCATCGTGTGAGGGATCGGCATGGCCTGGAGACTCACGCGTTAAGCCGGTCCAGTTGGATTGTTGTTATTTTTAAAAGGAAAATATTACATTTGTGGATATTTTAAAAAGTAATTACAAATTAGTAATAAATTTTTATAAATATTAATAATTAAATTCATAAACTTTTCTACTAATCTGTAAATATTTTGTCAAAAAGTCACAAATGTGTAATTTTCCCAAATAGTATAACCGTTCAACAAAACAACCTCACGCTATTCTTTGCCTAATTTCAAGAGTTAGTTCAAACAAAGGCTCATCTTCAGTCTCTACAAGAAACATATTGTCTTTATCTACTAAAGCGTTAAAAATAATATCCTTAGAACCAACATAATTGTCATTAATTTAATAAGACCATATAAAAAAAAGATTTATTAATTGATGCATGAAATATTTGTAATTTCAAAGATAAAAAATATTAAGACATAATTCAACTTTTATGAGCGTTTTAAAATAAAAAAGACACACGTTTAAGATTGACGATTTCGTGTCGAATATTACCATGTCATTTTCTTAAATTATTTTCATCGTTAATATGTGGGGCATTTATTTATAAATTTTTCTTCACTTATTTGTAATTCACTTAAATCAAATTAATTTTTTATATTTCAATAAGTCTTATAGATGAAATAGTTACAAAATACCTTTAATAATAATGTTCCGTAATGTGAACATTTACACTGTAAAATGTGAATGTTCACATCACCGAATTGTTAAGCGTTCAAAAAATATTTATAAGAATAAAATTATAGATAAAAATACTTTAAATATAAGGATTACTATTTATTAAAATAAAATAAAGAATTATTATGAATTAATTGAGATACGAGTATTTTTTTAAAAAAAAAATAATAATAAATCGCACATACGTCATTAACAGACACTAGGGTGGAGAATTTCCAAATCAACAACTGATGTACGATAGCTTTAGGCCACGTTTGGCTTACAACTAAAAAAATACACATTTTATTTTTGAATTTTTTTATCTTATTATTATTATTTTTAATTTGTGTCAATTTTTTTTTTTTCCGGTCTAATGTAGAATAATTTTTTTAAAAAAAAAGTTCATTAAAAACCTAAAAAAAGAAAAGAAAAATTACACCGACCTTCCTCAAGTTTGAAAAAAAAAATACAATTAGTCCACAATTTTAACATAATTATACTAACATTTCTTTTAGTAATGTTAAATATATCGAAACTAATTCAGATATTGCAAAAATATACAAATTAACAACATAAAATATACATTTTTGTAAAAAAGATATGATAACATCATTTTTTCATCCATATAACTAACAAATTATTAATAAAAAGATGACCAAATGTTATATAAATTAAAATTACAAGGAAACTCAACGTAATTATATCAAAATTATAGCTTTATTATATTTTCTCAACACTTCAATATGGAGGTTAGTGTAATTTACTTTTAAAAAAAAAATCATTTTTTTTTTGTCTTTAGCGACTTTTTTTCAATTTTTTTTTTTTTAATTGTCTTCCGTCGTCTAGCTGAGTAAAACTTAAAAGTCTAAATATTTTTGAAAAAAATAAGAAAAAAATCATTGAAAATAATTAAAAACAAAACAAAAAAGACAAAAAAATTCACTAAAAAAACGCTAATCCCATAAAGGTGCATAGTTTACTTTTTATACATCAACAACACAATTAAAGTCCATTGCCACTAATGAATTACAATCATAATAATAATAATAATAAACATGAAATATAACATATAATTAATATATAGAATCATTTAAAATATGAATTATAAATATCATTGACATTCTAATAAGATGTAAGAGTTGTGATCAATTAGAATAGCCCCATTAGTTGCCATGGAAATTGTTATTATTATTTTTTTTTTCCTTGCTCATTAGAATATGATCACATTTAATTTTTAGCAACCTCTTTGTGGTAAGTGGAGATGGACATTCACTTGACACTTGGGTTATATTTGTTTGGGTGGATATGAGCTTGGGATTGGACTAATAGTCCAATAAAATTATTAATCCGATGTTTGATTAAACAATTAAAGTACGGACTAATTATTTTAAACTTGACTATTAGTTAAGATAGGATACATAATCCAACGGATTTGTAATCCTATGACTATTAGTCATGGGAATGCTAATCCAGTCCGCCAAAACAAACATGGCCTTGGTGCAATAATAAATTATAGAAGATATCATCAACACTCTACACCAATTTTCTCTACAATCTTCATTGTATTGTAAATTAGTTGTATAATGATGCTATGCTCTATGGTTAAATATCTCATAACTATGTAGTAAATTTAATTTTCATTCAAATTTCAGTTTGTTTAGAATTAAAAAATAATAAAATAATAAAAAATAAAAAAGAATTTGAATGTGAAGGTGGTGTGGGCTTGAGCTTACATTGGGCTGAAGTGCTTCAGATTATGGTTCTCCGCCTATGCTTTTCTACCAACTGGGCCGAAGTTCATCAATGATAATGGGCCTTAAGGCTTCAAATTCCAGTTCATGGACCCATGTAAATGTGATTAGAGAAAAACAAAAGTAACAACAAACACAATGATTAACTAGAATAGAAAAAGGTTGGAGATTATTATTTTTTTTTTCTAACCCAAACATGAATATAGTTGATAAGTCATAGTTTTGTTTGCAATATATAAATTTTTTAACTAAGTTTTCTTTGTTTTGATATAAAATATTTTATATTCAAAAATATTTTTCAAATAAATTGATTTTGTATTTTTTTAAAAAAATTCTTTTAATTTTTGATATTTGATTGATAACTTGAAACAAAACTATTTCACCTTTGAAAAAGTCAATGTGCTCAAAGGGCCGAGCTGAAAGTGAACTTTCTAGGAATTATCTTTCGAAATTTTTTATAGTAAATAATTTGAGGACTATGACTAAAATTATTTTTACTTACTTTTTGCTAAACTAAATAATGAACAATAAGTAAAATATTTTTAAAGAATATATTTTACATCGAAACAAATAGAGCCTAAGTGAAAGTACATTTGTGCTCACATGACCAGAGGAATTACCCTTACGGATTTACAAATATGTTCTCTATCCCATCTTCTATGACGTTTTTTTTAAACTGTTAGTAAAAGTTGAAACTTGGTGACGTCTTTTTGTGACGACTTTTTAAACTATCGTTAAAACTTATAATTAGTGACATTTTTTTAACACAAAATCTTCAAACTATCGTTAAAATTAATAATTAGTGATAGTTTTGAATAGTATTTGATGAAAAATACCATTAATTCTCATAAAAATTATTACACAATAATTTCACTTATTACCACCTTTACACAGGTCGCCCAATTCATTTGTGTTTGAATATGAAGGTGGGTTGGGCTTGATGGGTTCTTATATCAAGTTACTCGTCTACCTACTGGGCTGGAACACTCAAGGGCCTCATGTGCAATGCCTCCAAATTTCATTTTATGGACCTTCTCATGTAAATAGATAAGGAGACTTATAAGACATTTTCTCGTTTTTTTCACCTATCGAAGTGTTATTAAGACAAAATAAATATTTTGAAACTTATTAATGCATTAAAAAAATATACCAAACTTATAAGTATTTAGGCCTATCATATATATATATATATGTTGTTTGGGAAGTTAACTATTTTAATTTTTTACTATGTTAGCAGATTAAAATTTTTGTATTTAGAAAGATAGTTAAATTTTTTAATAGTGTAATGTGATATTTTATCTTATTAGTTATTTTAATCTATTTTATATTTTTTTGTGAATTTTAATTATAAAAAAAAACTAAAAAGTCACTTGTCAAACAGGGTCACAAAGGAGTTTTTTTTTAAATATTCTAAAAATAAATAAATAAATAATTTAGAGAATTGACCCACTTTTCAAATTATTTCGAAAATTAACCTGGTTTTTGAAATCGCATTTTGAGAATGTGATTTTGAAATTGAAATTGTATTTAAAACATATAATTTCACCTAAAATCGCATGTTAAAAAATATAATTTATGATGACATTATGATGACATGGACTTCACTTTTTCAAATTACATTTTTAAAATACGATTTCAAAAACCAGGTTAGTTTTTCAAATAATTTAAAAAGTTGGTCAATTCTCTAAATTGTTTTTTTTTTTTTTAGAATATTAAAAAAAACAAACTCCATAAAGAAGGGATAGCGGGTCGGGCATTTTTGGGGGTGAAATTTTTTATTTTTTATTTTTTTTTACGTGCTTTGCAGGTATCAACTTGCTCCATCAACCTGCCCAAATTTCCTTTTAAAATGGGTATTCCCTTTTAATTATTTAATTACATAAATTAAAAACAACACTGGGAAATTTTATCTAGAAGTATAATCTATGGCTCACATTTTATTTACACATAAATCTTACATTACACCAATTCAATTTCCACCACCGCACAACCTTCGTAAAATTCGGAAACTATTATCCTCGATCCATAGCATTTTTTTTAGAGAAATGTTTGGAACTCCCTTTTTTAGGGGTTCCATGACTCCTAATTTGATCTTGGCCCTTGATGTGTGTGTAAGATTCATTCATGTATGTGTGAGCCTCACATTATGAATGGTTGGGATGAGAGTGGAGATTGTGGGGGTCTCTATCACAATTGTTTTTTTTTATTATTATTAAAAATCAATCTCTATAACCAAAAAATACATACATATATATATATATATATATATAATGATTTCAATAGTTTTGAAATATTCAAATTTCTAAGCTTTGTCTTTATTAATTCGTTGAGGAAAACATTTGTGAGTCAACCAAATGTCATAAATGGCAGCTCCCCCCAACATATTTATATTGCAAAACACAATAGGAGACCATATGACCATGATGAAGCTTCTTCTAATCTCATATCTCTCCTAATTCAAACAAACACCAAAAAAAAAAACAAAAAACCACCTTCATGCAGTCCAAGTGGCATTGGCTGTCCTTTTTGACTTTGTCGGATTGCAAGCTAACAAAGTAGTAAATAATTAAACCAACTCGGTTAATTCAGCTTGTCATTCTCATAATGTTTCAATTGAGAGATTAATAGGTCATTTTTTGTTATTGGCAAAGATTAATTATGTATTCCCTATAAGAATGTCTTTGTTCAGCAGTTTTATTTTTTTTCTTATTATGAGTTCTTTCTTTAATTGATAGAAAAGTTTAGAAACATAAAAAGTTTCAGACATAAGTCTTTTGGAAAGTTGTCAAAAAAGTTAGTTTTTTGGCTTTTTAGTTTTTTTAGTTAAAAAAGTCAGCTTTTTTATCCAAAACAATCCAAAAGTTGCTAAAAAAATCAAAAAGTCAAAAAACTAGTTTTTTACCAACTTCTCAAAACACCACAAAATGTACAAACGTGAAACAAATTCAATTGCATATGCAAGCATTTTTTTTTTCACATCTATGCATTCTATGTTTTAAATTTTTTGTATTCATAGCACAATGCATGATTAATTATTTAATTTAATGTAATTATCTTAACATTTGTAAATATTATCATATCAATTAAAAAACAAGTTTCATTAAATATTGATGAATTGGCTTCGAATGGCTATTATTGGATTAGAAACATAACAATGGTTAAAATTCACTTTGTTCAAAATAAAAATTGGTTAAAATTGATTGGTTTTTTTTTTTTTTTTTTTAATAAAGAAGATAAAATAAAAAATAAATGAGTGGAGAAGGGTGAAATTTGTTAAAATTTTTTTGTTTTTTTTTTTTTTTTTTTGTGCTACCCATTTTGAGTTAATTCCATCATTTATACCCTTAATTTTGTGATTTTATCATTTTAAAAAACATATAATTTTGCAATTAATTTGTATAAAAAAATTTATTCAATTCAATGAGTCAACTGATATAATACCAATCACATAAAATAATTCTAACTATACATATCATATAGTGAAATCCATCTTTCTTATTGCTAGTATGTTTCTTAAAGTCTCTAATATTCAAATTTGAGCATGACTTGAATTTTTCATTTTTAACAATCTTTTATTTTTAACTTAATTCGCAAGGAATAGCTTAATTAGTTATTTCCTAATCATATTAGGCTGTTCACTATTATAAATATAGTTATAAACATCAAGGCTATTCATTTTTCAATTATTTGTTAATACGGGAAGGAAAAAAATCCTTGTTTGTGGTTGTTTTTATACTTCTATTATATATTTCTAATTATAAATTGGGTCATGCTATTCCATTCCCTTTCCTTTTTTTTTTCTTTTTTTTTTTTTAAATTCTTACCTAAATTTATAATTCAATCATCGTTTTAAGTGACTCGTCAATCACCTCAAGCAGCATAACTAAACACTACTTAGGCCTCGTTTGGGAACAGGCTAATTTAGTAACTTTTTGGCTATTTGGCTAAAAAGGTAGCTAAAAAAAACTTGTATGTTTGGGATGACTTTTTGGTTAATTATGAAAAGATGTGCAAAAAGTAGAGAGAAAAGAGAATCTTTGACTTTTTGGTATGGATTGTTGGCTTTTTAGCTAATTTAGTAACTTTTTGACTTTTTGACTAAAAAGGTAAGTTCCCAAACGGGGCCTAAATTTATAAGAAAAAAAATTCTACGATACATATCCTAGGGTGTGTATTGTGTGAGTGATTTTTCAATCATATTGTCAACTCAATAATCAGCTGGAGAGAATTAACAGAATAGATGACACCTGGTTGACCTGCAACAGAAAGAGAAGATTCCGGCAGTGGTTCGTCCACCAGGGAGCATTTCGACGATCAAATCAATATATCTCTTAAAGATAATCAATAGTACTAAACTCACTGCTCATAATATAAATTGTGTACCTTAGATCCATTGGGGGTGACTTTCTTTTATAGTTACCTCAATCCTAGTTCCCATAGAAGCCTACCTTCAATAGACTTCTGCTCAATACTTATCATGGACTCTCCAACAGATAAAGATAAACTCCCTAAGAGTGTTATCCTTATCCATACTAAAGTCATTCCTCATTCTAGGACTCCTTGTGCCTTATCCGTTTATCTCAGATTCCGATATCTTCGGAAATAATCTCGGCCTAACCGAGATAACCTCGGCGTCATAACCTGGACACGTGGCACCTCGGTTGACACGTCGGCGTCACCTTGGCCACGTGTTGGGACTCAAAAAATATATCCCTACAACTGCCCCTTAGGTTCTATTACCTCAGCATTCTGAGGTGATGGAACCTATTTCGATACTTCCTGCCAGTACATCGGCTTAAGCCGAGCTCATCGCTATAGGCCAACATGTCTTCCTAAAGATCAAGAATTCCATGAGCTTCTTCACGCGTATGAGCTGTCATGCATCACAATTCAACCGTTTCAGCCACGTGTCCCTCTTTTACTAGATCGTACTTGGTACGCGCTTCTAAATCGCCTCGCGCATGCGTGCGCCGTCTGATGCTCACGTTGTTTTAGGCGCATTAATTCCGTTTTGCCGCTGTTTAAAGTTTTAACAAAAAAAAATTTCCCCCTTTCCTTATTTTCTCACTTTTCTCCATCGTTTCTGAAGCTTTCTCTCTCTAGCTTTTCTTCCAAACCCTCTATTGTTTCAAGCTTCTAAAGCTCTGCCATCACTGCTGTTCACCTCTTCTGGCACGATTTTCACCGATCTTTCGCCTTCGCAACCGTCGTCAGACTTCGACAATCCCCATCCCGGCTTCCCTCTTTCTGGTAAGCCACTATTTCGCCTGGTTTCAATTTCTTGTTACCTTACTGAACTTTACTGTTTTACCTGTTGTCTTTGCAATCTTGTTCATATTTATGATATTTCGTCTTGCATCTTGTATTCCACCATATATTTGAACATGTTTGTTTTATGATTCTGTTTTTACCCAAATCAACTTCTTGAATATACACTGTTCGTACTCCTGTTGATTTCTGCCATTGTTCTTAGCCTTATACCCTTCGTATTTACAATGTTCTTAATAGTCCATCTCTGTTCTTGATTCTGAAGCGCATTCTTGCTTTTATGTTTTCCAGATTTGTGCCTTCAATTTTCGTTTCCATAGATCTAGGTTTGGGATTTGTTTGTAGAACCCTTGATTTTTAGGAAAAAATGAAACTATTTCCACAAATTCTTACCCAGCACATAATTTTGGTTTTTGCCGAGGTCCTAATAACCCTTTTAAAACACCTTTCTGAAATCCAACCCCTTCAGTTAAGCCAATATCATGGGTATGTGGAAGCATAGGGTAGACACCCCGACAAAATTAGAATACTTTAGGCGAGAGTTTTCCATCCCTGTCGACGTCCATCTGAGGTTGGCTGGGGATGACGACTCTATCATGTCGATGTAAACCTCATGCCTTTCCCAGTAATAGCGTTTATTGAGTGTGGACATAGGTTTCCACTTGACCCTTTTTTCCGTGAAATCCTCAATTTCTATAGGTTGAACCCAATGCAGCTTGCAATCAATTCGTACTGAGTTATTAATGGTACCATAGCCTTAGCCAAACAAGAGAATGCTAGGATTACTCTTGCCGATTTCCAGTACTGTTATACCATGTGTCGCCTGAAATTAGAAAAAGGCCACATCTATTACCTCAAGCCGAGGTCCATGGAATACAAAATTGTTACCGACCTCCCTGACTCCAACAAGGGAGGGGGGAATGATTACTTCATCGTTTCGGGTAACTGGGAGTTTCAGCCAAACGATGACCTCCATCTTTATCCCCTAAATCGAACAGTTTTCGAGGAAGGAGCTAGTAAAGGCCACCATTCACAAATTTTCTTGATTTCTTGCATAAAATTTTCAACATTCTGCTCTAATGTCTACGCTTTTTTCTTTTTTTGTAGTTCTCCCTCAGCCACCAAAGGACTTCTGTAACAACCCTCGTCACTGTTTACCGAATAACCACTGATTACCGTTAAACTGAACTGACTATGACTGATAAGTGAACTGAATAAACTACTGAACTGACTGACTGAAATTGAAACTGAATTGACTGAGTATATCTGTTCAATTGTATGTCTATCTGTTTGATTGTTTGATTATCTGTTTGTGTTTTTATGTTTAAACTATTAATTAAAGGCCTTATCGGCGGCCGAACCGGAAATCGATTAGTGTTTTATGATCATCGTAATTTATGTGATTTTATGACGTATTTATCTGAAAATTGATTAGGTACGATTAAATTAGATTAAAATGAGCTTAATTGCATAGTTGACCTTATTTACCATTTTGCCACCATTAGTGGGCCACTAGCTTAACACCTTTGAGAACTTTACACTTGATCACAACACAACTCCTTCAGCCCTTTTTCTTGAGCCTTAGCCGACCAAGAGAGAAGAGAGGGAGAGTGTGAGAGAAATTGGATTCCATCTCGAGTTTTGCTTGCTAATTGAAGAATTGAAGGTTAATTGTTAAATTGAGCTTGTACATCTTGAACTACAAGACCTAAGGTAGATTCATTGCCTCTTATGTATGTTTTGAATTGATTCTTGCATAGTTTTGAGCAAGTTGAAGTCTAGAGCCAAGTTATAGCTCTTAATGGTTGAGTTTTAGCTTAATTCATGCATGCATGCCTATACTATTGAATTTTGAGTTGATTCCATGGAGAATTGTCACATGCATGCTCATAGTTATGTTAAGTCCATGTTTTCATCTTGTTTTTGGAACAATTGGCTCCTTAGAGCATCAAAATGAAGCTTTGAAATGATTTAAATCCATGCATGTCATGTTTTTTGCATGTTCATAAAAATTGGTTTCAAATTGAGTTTATTTGAAACACCCTTGGGCATTGATTTTGCAAATTGAGCTTTGAATCATGTTAAAGTATGAGTTTTGATGTGTTTTCTGGAAAATTGGCTCAAGAGGATCGAAATTTATGTTTTAAAACTTGGTTTTGAGCTTGAGGTTCAAATCTGGAAATTCCAGAATTTGGACTCACGCTCGAGCGGGGTGACTGGCGCTCGAGCGTGGAAATCGTGTTCCCAGCATTTTGTTCTGTTTTGAAGTCCGCTCGAGCGGGACATTGTGTCTCATGCTTGAGCGGGTGTCGAGCGCCCAATCGAGCGTGATTTTTGCCTATCTAGCACTTTTGACTGTTTTGCAGAACGCTCGAGCGGGTAAGTCTACGCTCGAGTGGAAACCTTTGTCTGCATGTCCGCTCGAGCGGAGTAACCTATGCTCGAGCGTGACCCCTGTTTTCTGAAAATGCTTTTAAAGTGCATCTTTGCATCCTCATCCCATTCTAGGCATTCTTAGGCCTAGTTTAAGGCATCTTAATGAGGATATAGATGTAGAACACACTGAGGCAAATTAGAGATTAAGTTATTATCTCTTCCGACCGTGTAGCTTAGTGTGTGTTCAATCTGTTAACTGTGTAGGGTTCGCTTTCCGAGGAGACGCTCTAGCCTTACTGTAGCCCAGAACTCTGTGAGTAACATCTGTGTAAAGATATGTTCAAAATGATTATCTTCTGAACAATTGAGCTGTACTGCTTTCTGAACTGATTACTGTTAACTGAATGAATGTATGTCCTATATTCTGAACTGTATTGTGGCATCCTTAGTAACTACTGTTTACTGATACTGTTACAGAGATCTCTGTCGGTTCCCTCGTTGGAACCACTACTGTTACTGACTGATGGCCATCATTTACTGCTCGGTCTTTTAAGACCTACTGTTTACTGTATTGTCATGCTAATGGATGTACCACATATGACTGTATCGACTGAACGACTGAAATACTGATTTAATGAACTGTTTTCATTACTGTAAGGACATTCATTCTTAACCCCTTTACGCATTGTGTTATTCACTGGGTTTTAGCTCACTGCTCATATATATATGTAGGTGTACAAGCACCAGACCGCAGCTAGAAGCGTCGAGGTAAACTCCAGTTTTGTCAAGCCAACCTACGTGCCTCAATGCGAGGTTTCGAGCTTGTCAAGTTACGGCTTATGGGTGTTTTTAATTTCCCCGTCTGTCTCTGTATCTGATCTGTACGACTGTATAGACTGTACTGTACTGAATGATTGTATATATATGTAAATACTGTTTTATCTGACTGTGTATATTTGAATGAGAAGTCTTTTTGCATACAGACTGTCACAGCTCAGTGGACATTGTTTATTTACTGTATTGGCTTCCGCCAGCCCCTGTACTCTGTATTACTGTATTACTGTTAAGCAGGCCTTTGGTAATCTCGGATTACTGGCCGGTTACGGTGCTAAACCCATAGGGGCAGGTTTGGGTCGTGACAGAGTGGTATCAGAGCGATACTTACCACGAGTTATACCGCACACACGTGTCCAAATGAGCTATAGGGTGTCCTAGAAAAGTGATTAGGGCATTTCATGAGCATGATAAGTGTATGGTTATGACATGACTGAACATATGCTAATATGTTAATCTGTTTAAACAAATGACTACTTATGTTGATAACTGCTTATAGTGAAATGGATAATGCAAACACCGCAACTGAATCCTCATCCTCTGAGGCTAGAATGGCCAGACTGGAACGGATGATGGAACTGATAATTGAAAGATTAGACCAGCAACAGAATCAACAGCCCCCACCTCCTCCTCCGGTTGTACCGGAACAAAATGTGAATGTTAATGATGAGGATATAATTGCTCTGACCCAGAAGTTCAACAAAATGAAACCGCCATCCTTTCAGGGAGGCCTTGAACCGTTAAAAGCTGAAGCATGGGTTCTTGAGACAGAAAAATTGTTTGAGGTTTTTCCGTGCTCTGAGGCACACAAGGTACTGTTGGCCACCTTTACTATGCAGGAAGAAGCTAGAAGGTGGTGGATGCTTATCCGTAATGAAAATACTGTTACGACTTGGGCCCAATTCAAAGGAGCCTTCTTCGAAAAGTATTTCTCTCAGTGTGTTAGGGACAGAAAAGTGACTGAATTTGAACAGCTGAAACAGGGCGCAATGTCTGTTGCTGAATATGAGACAAAATTTACTGAACTTGCCTGTTATGCACCACATATGGTGGACACTGACTACAAGAAGGCCAAAAAGTTTGAAGGCGGCCTTAATGTTGCAATACTCGACAGAATAAATGTTTTAAAGCTACCGAACTATGTAAATGTTCTTGACCGAGCCTTGATGGCTGAATCGAATATCGAAGCACTGAAAACTGAAACACCAGCGTCTGAATGGCGTGGGAAAAGGCATGGTTTTAAATTCAAGAGAGGCAAGCATAACCCATTGAACAAGAAACAGAATACGGGGTCAACAACTAGCCTCATCCAGGGAAGTGGTTTCATACCACCCTGTTCTGAGTGTGGCAAGAAGCACAAAGGGGTCTGTTACAAAATATCTAGAGCCTGTTACAGGTGTGGCAAGGTGGGCCACATGGTTAAAGACTGCCCCTCTACTTCACAAGCCCATAGTAAAGCTGCACCAAGCGTAGCAGCATCAACTGTTGCACCAAAACCGAACCCCAAAGCTACTGGGAAAGAGCCCATGAGGCAGGGCCGAGTGTTCGCCCTAGTACCGGGAGACGTGCAGAATACCGAGACCGTTGTGTCAGGTATCCTCTCTATTTGTACTCAAAATGCTTATGTACTGATTGATTCGGGGTCTACGCATTCATATGTGTCGCATGCTTTTTCGTGAAAACTAAATAGACCATTAGAACCCATGAACTATCTGTTAGCTGTATCATCACCCATTGAGGAATCTATGACCTGTGCATATATGTACCCTGCTTGTGAAATTATTGTTGGAGATGCACATCTGTTTATTGATTTACTGCCACTGAACATTGACCATTTTGATGTTATATTGGGGATGGACTGGTTAACAAAATATCATGCCACCATAGACTGTGTAACGAAACAAGTAGTTTTCCGTCCACCTGGTTTGCCTGAATTTGTGTTTAATGGGGTTGGAGTAGTACCTCCTCCATATCTGATTTCATATATGAAAGTTGTTAAATTGATTAGAAAGGGATGTAAAGGATATCTGTGTTCTGTATTGACTGTATCTACTGATGGTATTGCTAATGTGAACAGTATCCCCATAGTTAGCGAATTCCCAGATATTTTTTCAGATAGTCTGCCAGGGGATTTGATTGACAGGGAGATCGAATTCACCGTTGATGTGATTCCCGGAACGCAGCCAGTATCTAAAGCTCCTTACCGAATGGCTCCAACTGAACTGAAGGAATTGAAAGTGCAATTGCAGGAACTGTTAGATAAGAAATTCATTAGACCTAGCACTCGCCTTGGGGTGCTCCTGTTTTATTTGTGAAGAAGAAAGACGGCTCACTGAGACTGTGCATTGACTACCGTGAACTGAATAAGGTAACTGTGAAAAATAAATACCCATTGCCACGTATTGATGACTTATTTGATCAGTTACAGGGTGCTCAAGTGTTTTCTAATATCGATCTCAGATCCAGATACCATCAGTTGAAAGTTAAACCAGAAGACATTGATAAAACTGCTTTTCAAACGAGGTATGGACATTACGAATTTTTAGTTATGCCTTTCGGAGTTACCGATGCACCTGCTGCATTTATGGACCTAATGAATAGAATCGTTAAACCGTACCTTGATGACTTTATTGTTGTATTCATTGATGACATACTGATTTACTCCAAAAGTATAGAAGAACATGAACATCATCTGAGACTTGCCCTATAGACCCTAAGAGAACAGAAACTTTACGCGAAACTGTCTAAATGTGAATTTTGGCTTGATCATGTTATGTTTTTGGGGCATGTTGTTAGCAAAGATGGAATTTCCGTTGATTCACAAAAAATTGAAGCTGTAGTCAACTGGCCTAGACCAATAAATGTGACAGAAGTCCGAAGCTTTTTAGGACTAGCCGGATATTACAGAAGATTTGTCAAAGACTTCTCTAAAATTGCCTTACCATTAACTCAACTGACACAGAAGGGGATGTCATTTGACTGGACTGATCAAAGGGAATCTGCTTTCCAGGAGTTGAAAACTCGACTTGTGACTGCACCGGTTCTTACCCTACCTTCAGGTACGGATGGTTATACTGTATTTAGTGATGCTTCTCATAAGGGTTTGGGGTGTGTTTTAATGCAGAATGGGAGAGTAATTGCCTATGCTTCCCGACAACTGAGACCGCATGAAAAGAACTACCCGACCCATGATCTGAAACTTGCTGCAGTAGTATTTGCACTGAAAATCTGGAGTCACTATCTGTATGGGGCGACATGTGAAGTATATACCGACCACAAGAGTTTGAAATATTTTTTCACACAGAAAGAACTGAACATCAGACAGCGGAGATGGCTAGAACTGATTAAAGACTATGACCTACAGATTTTGTACCATTCAGGAAAAGCCAACACCGTTGCCAATGCATTGAGTTGGAAATCGACTGCAAATTTAGTCTGTTTGCTTACCGGGCAGAAAGAATTGCTTTGTGACCTTGAAAAATCTGAAATTGAAATTGTTGTACGAGAACAAGGTGGAACCTTAGCTGCTATATCTGCTCAACCAGCATTGATTGAAGAGATTAAAAAGAAACAGCAACTGGATGACTTCTTGAAGAAGATCATCGAAGAAAGGGAAACTAAACCTAGACCGGGTTTCAAATTTGAAAATAATGTACTGAAATTTCAAGAAAGACTGTGTGTACCAAATGATTCTGAATTGAAAAGAAGAGTTCTGCAAGAGGGCCACAATTCAAAATTTTTTATCCATCCAGGGAATACGAAAATGTATCAAGATCTGAAACTGAATTTCTGGTGGCCGGGAATGAAGAAAAAAATTGCCGATTTTGTATCAAAATGTCTTCATTGCCAACAAGTCAAGCCGAACATTAACGACCTGCAGGCTTATTGCAGCCCTTACCCATACCAGAGTGGAAATGGAAACATATCACCATGGATTTTATTGTGAGATTGCCTCGCTCCAGTAAAGGTATGGACTCAATTTGGGTTATTGTTGATAAACTGACTAAATCTGCTCACTTCTTACCTGTTAAGACAATTTATAATGCGGACAAGTTGGCTATACTCTATATTGATGAAATTGTTAGACTGCACGGAGTGCCTGTGTCCATTGTTTCTGACAGGGATTCGAAGTTTACATCGAGATTTTGGAAAAGCTTACAGACTGCATTGGGTACTGAATTGAGACTGAGTAGTTCTTATCATCCTCAGACTGATGGCCAGTCAGAAAGGACTATCCAAACTCTGGAGGATTTACTGAGAATGTGTGTCCTTGATTTTCAGGGAAACTGGGAAAGCCATCTGCCATTGGCTGAATTCGCCTACAACAACAGCTACCATTCAAGTATTAGTATGGCGCCTTTCGTGGCATTGTATGGCAGAAAATGTAGATCTCCGATTTGCTGGGCAGAAGTTGGAGATGGGCCTTTGCTTGGGCCCGAGATTGTATATGAAACAACTGAGAAAGTAAAACTGATACAACAGAGACTGAAAACAGCACAGAGCAGACAGAAAAGTTATGCTGATGTCAGAAGACGGGACAGAGAGTATGAAGTGGGTGATCACGTGTTTGTGAAAGTGACACCGATGAAAGGCCAGACTCGTTTTGGAGTCAAAGGCAAGTTAGCGCCGAGGTACATCGGACCATATGAGATTATTGAGAAAATCAATCTAGTGGCGTATCAAGTTGCGCTTCCACCTGAAATGGAGCATATGCACAGCGTTTTCTACATTTCTATGTTGAGGGACTACCTCCGGGATCCTTTTCATGTGATAGAGCCTACTCGTGTAGTGCTGAGTGACAACTATACTTACGAGGAACGGCCTATACAGATTGTAAACAGACGAATCAAGAAGTTGAGAAACAAAGAGATCCCGCTAGTGAAAGTTGACTGGCAGAACCATGGTGGCGTATATGCCACTTGGGAGAGAGAAGATGACATGGCTAAAAGATATCCTGAACTGTTCCCACCGAACCCTGTTTTCTTCCAGAATGAAGGTAACCCGAGTTTAGGGGACTAAACTCTTTTTAAGGAGAGGAGACTGTAACAACCCTCGTCACTGTTTACCGAATAACCACTGATTACCGTTAAACTGAACTGATTATGACTGATAAGTGAACTGAATAAACTACTGAACTGACTGACTGAAATTGAAACTGAATTGACTGAGTATATCTGTTCAATTGTATGTCTATCTGTTTGATTGTTTGATTATCTGTTTGTGTTTTTATGTTTAAACTATTAATTGAAGGCCTTATCGGCGGCCGAACCGGAAATCGATTAGTGTTTTATGATCATCGTAATTTATGTGATTTTATAACGTATTTATCTGAAAATTGATTAGGTACGATTAAATTAGATTAAAATGAGCTTAATTGCATAATTGGCCTTATTTATCATTTTGCCACCATTAGTGGGCCACTAACTTAACACCTTTGAGAGCTTTACACTTGATCACAACACAACTCCTTCAGCCCTTTTTCTTGAGCCTTAGCCGACCAAGAGAGAAGAGAGGGAGAGAGTGAGAGAAATTGGATTCCATCTTGAGTTTTGCTTGCTAATTGAAGAATTGAAGGTTGCTTGTTAAATTGAGCTTGTACATCTTGAACTACAAGACCTAAGGTAGATTCATTGCCTCTTATGTATGTTTTGAATTGATTCTTGCATGGTTTTGAGCAAGTTGAAGTCTAGAGCCAAGTTATGGCTCTTAATGGTTGAATTTTAGCTTAATTCATGCATGCATGCCTATACTATTGAATTTTGAGTTGATTCCATGGAGAATTGTCACATGCATGCTCATAGTTATGTTAAGTCCATGTTTTCATCTTGTTTTTGGAACAATTGGCTCCTTAGAGCATCAAAATGAAGCTTTGAAATGATTTAAATCCATGCATGTCATGTTTCTTGCATGTTCATGAAAATTGGTTTCAAATTGAGTTTATTTGAAACACCCTTGGGCATTGATTTTGCAAATTGAGCTTTGAATCATGTTAAAGTATGAGTTTTGATGTGTTTTCTGGAAAATTGGCTCAAGAGGATCGAAATTTATGTTTTAAAACTTGGTTTTGAGCTTGAGGTTCAAATCTGGAAATTCCAGAATTTGGACTCACGCTCGAGTGGGGTGACTGGCGCTCGAGCGTGGAAATCGTGCTCCCAGCATTTTGTTATGTTTTGAAGTCCGCTCGAGCGGAATAATTGACGCTCAAGCGGGACATTGTGTCTCATGCTCGAGCGGGTGTCGAGCGCCCAATCGAGCATGATTTTCGCCTATCCAGCACTTTTGACTGTTTTGCAGAACACTCGAGCGGGTAAGTTTACGCTCGAGCGGAAACCTTTGTCTGCATGTCCGCTCGAGCGGAGTAACCTACGCTCAAGCGTGACCCCTGTTTTCTGAAAATGCTTTTAAAGTGCATCTTTGCATCCTCATCCCATTCTAGGCATTCTTAGGCCTAGTTTAAGGCATCTTAATGAGGATATAGATGTAGAACACACTGAGGCAAATTAGAGATTAAGTTATTATCTCTTCCGACTGTGTAGCTTAGTGTGTGTTCAATCTGTTAACTGTGTAGGGTTCGCTTTCCGAGGAGACGCTCTAGCCTTACTGTAGCCCAGATCTCTGTGAGTAACATCTGTGTAAAGATATGTTCAAAATGATTATCTTCTGAACAATTGAGCTGTACTGCTTTCTGAACTGATTATTGTTAACTGAATGAATGTATGTCCTATATTCTGAACTGTATTGTGACATCCTTAGTAACTACTGTTTACTGATACTGTTACAGAGATCTCTGTCGGTTCCCTCGTTGGAACCACTACTGTTACTGACTGATGGCCATCATTTACTGCTCGGTCTTTTAAGACCTACTGTTTACTGTACTGTCATGCTAATGGATGTACCACATATGACTGTATCGACTGAACGACTGAAATACTGATTTAATGAACTGTTTTCATTACTATAAGGACATTCATTCTTAACCTCTTTACGCATTGTGTTATTCACTGGGCTTTAGCTCACTGCTCATATATATATGTAGGTGTACAAGCACCAGACCGCAGCTAGAAGCGTCGGGGTAAACTCCAGTTTTGTCAAGCCAACCTATGTGCCTCAATGCGAGGTTCCGAGCCTGTCAAGTTACGGCTTAGGGGTGTTTTTAATTTCCCCGTTTGTCTCTGTATCTGATCTGTACGACTGTATAGACTGTACTGTACTGAATGATTGTATATATATGTAAATACTGTTTTATCTGACTGTGTATATTTGAATGAGAAGTCTTTTTGCATACAGACTGTCACAGCTCATTGGACATTGTTTATTTACTGTATTGGCTTCCGCCAGCCCCTGTACTCTGTATTACTGTATTACTGTTAAGCAGGTCTTCAGTAATCTCGGATTACTGGCCGATTACGGTGCTAAACCCATAGGGGCGGGTTTGGGTCATGACAACTTCCGTCAGTCTTTCTTTCCCAGCAAAGACTTGAAGAAACTACTGAATTTTCCAGTCCACAAGCAGAAGGCCCCTCTGCTTCTCAACTTCATCCCCACTTATAAGTCGGCTCTTCCCGACATCTCAAAAAAGAAGAAGAAAAGCCTTTCTCCACCTTCTGCCACAACTCCACAAGTCGCGTCCACATCTCGGACAGACCAAGGATCAACCTCTGATCTTGCTGAGCAACCGTCAACCTCGGCTCCATACCTGATCCCACCATCTCAGCGACAACGTCGGTGACGAACTATTTTTGCTGCTGAAATAGGCCACCAAAAAGCTGTCGCAAAAGACCTCTTAGCCAGCATCCCTTCTGACGTTGACACTCAGCAAACCCAGCTTCCACCGAAGCAAAAAAGAATAAAAAGGGCTCAGCCAAAGGCAAAGGTGACTCAGGTTGATACTGAGGACACCTTGCCAATTTCCAAATTGGCTGAGAGCGAGAAAACTGCCTCTGTCCCCGAGAAGAGGTCAGCTGAAACACACCCGTCCGAATCCACCAGATCAAAAAGGCCGAGGTCATCTTCTGCAACGACCTCGAGGTCTCAAAAGCATGATGCCCCTTGGGCCCCCAAAATCACATTGGAAGGTAAGCCAGTTATGGCTAGCAACAATGCCGACGACATTAATGTCGTTGTCGCCCTTAGTATCGCTCTGCTCCTTCTCGGCGATCTTGACCGAAACGCCGAGATAAGCGAGTATGAGAACTATGCTCTGATGCTTCAGCACTCTGTTCAGGTTAGTCTCTTTATTGGGAAATTTCTCTTTCTTTCTCTTCATTTACATTCTTACAATATTTTCTAATAACTTCTGTTTACTTTCAGGCCATCCAGCATGCTCATTCTTTCTCAGTACAATCTTTCCAGAATCGGGAAAAGTTGGCTGAGAAGAAGAGAGGGGTCTCCAGTCTGCAAAAGACTAACAAAAATCTGCAGTCAAAGATGGAGACTTTGGAGGATCAGGCCGAGGTTGCTATCAAAGCCAAGGACGATGCCAAAGAAAAGGTTGGCGCTGTTGAGGCGATAAACAAAGTCCTTCAAGCCTAGCTGAAAGAGGCCAAGGACAAGATGGCCGAGGCCCAAAGGGAACTTCAAGACGCCCTAGCTACCAAAGAGGCCGACGTAAAGACCGCCGACGAGAACGGCTATAATGAAGGGGTAGCCGATGTCACGGCGGACTATGAAAAGCAAGTGAAGCAGGCATGCAACAAGGGTTTCACCTTTGGTTGGATGTCTCTTCTAAAAAAGCTTGAAGTTCCCGAGGACTCGCCTCTCAAGAACGCCGATGCCATTCCTCTTTTATTCTCTCCAACTCCAACTCAATCTGATGACGACTCTGAATCTGAGGAGGAGGTTTTGGTGAGGAAGTCAAAAAAGGCTGCTGGGACCAAGTCCCTTTCTCTGAATGATCAAGTCCTGGATTTAACTCAAGATAAGGAGGTTGAGGAGGTTCCCAAAGATGCTACAGCTGAGAAGGCATCAGCCGACGTGACCCTTGCCGACAAGAGCCTTGACGAAACCCTTCAAGAAATTGACGCTGAGCTTGCAACTGAGAAGGTTGCTGAGATGTCTTCTCAGCAGTCCTCCGAGGTCCAAACCCAGCCTGTTAATGATGCTGGAGAGCCTTAATTTCATGCTTTTCTCTTTTTTCTGTGCTCTGTACTTTTGTTTTTCTTTTAAGACAGTGTAAGCTCTGGCCGATGTGTCAGTTTTTTAATATAACTCTCTTTTCTGAATGCTTGTATCTGTGTCTTCTCTGTATTGCTCTTATGTTATTCCATACTTAGAATATTTTGCATATATACATCAATCTTTGTGCAACCTTCTCGGGGTGGAACACCTCGGTTATACAAACCGATGATTTACCTCGGCAAGTACCCAAGTACCTTTCTTAGCATAACCTTGGTTTCTGTTTGTAAATTTTTTCATAAAATTTCAACAAGTGTTTCACCTTAATCTAATTTCAACTTGTAAACTTTTTCTCATGTTTCAACAAGTGTTTAAGCATCACCTCGGTTTAACTTTAACTTGTAAACTTTTCTCAAGTTTCAACAAGTGTTAAACATTATCTCGGTTTAACTTGTAAACTTTTCTCAAGTTTCAACAAGTGTTAAACGTCATTTCAGTTTAACTTCAACTTGTAAACTTTTCACAAGTTTCAACAAGTGTTAAATATCATTTCGGTTTAACTTTAACTTGTAAACTTTTTCACAAGTTTCAACAAGTGTTAAATATCATTTCGGTTTAACTTCAACTTGTAAACTTTTCTCAAGTTTCAACAAGTGTTAAACATCATTTCGGTTTAACTTCAACTTGTAAACTTTTCACAAGTTTCAACAAGTGTTAAACATCATTTCAGTTTAATTTCAACTTGTAAACTTTTCTCAAGTTTCAACAAGTGTTAAACATCATTTTGGTTTAACTTCAACTCGTAAATTTTTCTCAAGTTTCAACAAGTGTTAAATATCATTTCAGTTTAACTTCAACTTGTAAACTTTTCTCAAGTTTCAACAAGTGTTAAACATCATTTTTCTTCTCTCTGCCCCCTAATGTGAACCTAAGTTCCACTTAGGTTCTCATTATGCATGTATTTTTGAAACATCGACAAGTATCTTATCAATCACAAATATATAAGAATTCTGCTAAAATTTTACTCATTGCGTCAGCAAAAAACAAAGGAAAATCTAATGATAAAAAAACTTCAGATTACAAGTATTCCAGGGTCTTGGCAACTCTTTGCCCTCATTATCTTCAAGCCGATATGCCCCATTGCCCAATACCGAAGTGATTCTGTAAGGTCCTTCCCAGTTTGGGCCAAGCTTGCCCTCCCTGGGATCCTTCTTGTTGCCGACGACTTTTCTCAAGACTAGGTCGCCGACTTGGAACTCTCTTGCTGTTAGTATGCTGCTAACTGAATTGCAGCCCTTCCCCTTTTTTCTTCTAGTAGATCCAGATCTCGGGCTAAAAGTACATCGTTAGTCCCATTCTCTACTCCCTGGGTTCTGACCCCTGGGATGCCGACCTCCAGTGGAATGACAACTTTTGTGCCATAAGCCATGGCAAAGGGGGATTCCCCTATTGATCTTCTCGGCGTAATTCGATATGCCTAGAGTACACTTGGCAGTTCATCCACCCATTTTCCTTTCGCTGCTTGTAACCTCTTCTTTATTCCATCCAGTATAACTTTGTTGGATGCTTCTGCTTGTCCATTGGTTAGAGGAAAGCTTAGGGTTAGAAAATAATTCTTAATCTTGAATTTTGCACAGAAGCTTTTGATTAGCTTGCTGTCAAATTGTGTTCCATTGTCGACAACTATTGCTCTTCGAATCCCAAATCTGGTAATGATATTTCTCCATAGGAAGTTCTTCACGTCCACATCTCGGATCTTGGCCAGGGGCTCAGCTTCTATTCATTTGGTGATGTCATCTGTTACAACCAGCAAGTACTTCCTTTGTCCAGTTGCTTGGGGCAGTTGCCCAACGAGATCCATGCCCCATTGGGCAAACAGCCAAGGACTGGATACTGGGTTCAGGTCTGCTGCTGGTTGGTGTATCAATGGTGCAAACCTTTGGCATTTTTCACACTTCTTAACATAGGTCTCTGCATCTTTCTGCATGTAGGGCCACCAATACCCCTGGGTAATGGCCCTATATGAGCTAGTGATCTGCCCCCAACATGGCTGCCACAAATTCCTTCATGTATTTCATATAAAAAATCTTCAACTTGTGAAGGATGTACACACCTCAAAAGGAGTCCAGTGAAGAATCTTCTGTAGAGATGTCCCTCTGCTGTCAGACTGAATCTTGCTTACTTCAATCTGATCTTGTATGCCTCTTTGTGGTCATCTGACAGCTTCCCTTCCTTTAAGAATGCTACAATTGCATTCATCCAGCTTGGTCCCATATCCACACACATTGCTCCGTGCTCTGCGATCGGTGGTTCAATGCTCGGGCCTGACAGGTGTTCGACCATTATCGTCCTTGCTTTTCCAAGTTGTATTGCACTGGCCAGATTGGCCAGTGCATCGGCGTGACTGTTATTATCTCGGCTAACCTGATGTAGTCGGCAATTCTGAAATAAAGCTACTAACCTGTTGACTTCTTTTGCGTAGGCAGACATCATTTCATCTCGGGCTACAAACTCGTCCGTTGTCTGGTTGACTATGAGCTGGGACTCACAGAAGACTATCACTTTATCTACTTCTGCCGCTACCGCCAACTTTAGTCCTGCAATCAATGCTTCATACTCTGCTTCATTGTTTGAGGCCTTGAACCCCAATCGAATGGATTGTTTTAATACCTGTCCATCTGGAGATACCAGTACTACTCCTGCCCCCATTCCTTGCCGGTTTGAGCTCCCATCGACAAACAGTCGAAAGGAGTAGCCGATGTAAATGCTGTAGGGTCTGAGTTTTTCCTTTTTCCTTTGTTCTGTTGCATTCGGTTGGGCTTCTCCTTGCTTGCTTAGACATCATTCACCTCGGCTTGACGGAGCCCGATGTACGATGGATTCTGGTGTGAACTCGGCCACAAAGTCGGCCAAAACTTGGCCTTTGATTGCTATTCTGAGTCTGTACTCCAGATCATACTGTTCTAAGGCCATTGTCTATCTGGCTATTCTTCCTGTCAGGTCTCCTTGTTGTAGCAAAGATTTCAAGGGGTATTCTGTTAACACCACAATTTTATGGGCCTGGAGGTAATGGTTCAGTTTCTTTGAAGCCATTACTAAAGCCAGTGCCAATTTCTCTAAGGGTAGATACCTTGTTTCTGCATCGGCCAGGGTTTTGCTTACATAATAAACAGCCCTTTGCTCCCATTTTTCTTCTCGGATTACCACTGCGCTTAATGCGTGTTCTGAGACTGCTAAGTACAAAAACAACTCCTCCCCAGGTTCTGGATTTGAAAGAACTGGAGCTGTGGTCAAATACTTCTTCAAGTCGGCCAGGGCGACCTCATATTCTTCTGTCCATAAAAAATCTGTGGCTTTTTTCACTAAGTTGAAGAAAGGTTTGCACTTGTCCGAGCTTCTGCTTATAAACCTATTCAGGGCTGCGGCCCTTCCAGTCAACATTTGTACTTGTTTTGTCGACGTTGGGCTCTTCAATTCCAGGATGGCCTTAATCTGATCTGGGCTGGCCTCAATGTCCCTTTTAGTCACCAGGATCCCAAAACCTTACCAGATCCCACTCCAAACGCACAGTTTGCTACATTGAGTCGGAGTCGATATGTTTTAAGGATGTCAAAGACTACTTTCAGATCGGTCAGATGACCTTTAGGTTCCTTGGTCTTTATGACCATGTCATCGATGTAAACTTCCACCGTTCTGCCAATCAGGTGTTTGAACATCTTGGTTACCAGTCTTTAGTAAGTTGCTCCTGCGTTTTTCAACCCAAAAGGCATCACTCTGTAGCAGTACAGACCTTTTGGGGTGATAAATGTAGTCTTCTCTTCATCTGGGGGGTACATAGCTATCTGATGGTACCCCCTGTATGCATCCAGGAAGCTCATCCTTCCGTGCCCCGAAGTGGCATCTACTAGCTGGTCAATTTTGGGTAGAGGAAAGCTATCTTTGGAACAGGCTCTATTCAGGCTAGTAAAGTCTACGCAGACCCTCTATTTACCATTCTTTTTCTTCACTACTACTGCGTTTGATAGCCATGTTGGGTAATTTACCTCTCGAATGGCCCTGGCCTCGAGAAGTCTGTTTACTTCCTCCTCCACTGCTTCAACGTGTATCAACGTCAGTCTTCTTGCTCGTTGGATTACAGGTTTGACCGACCTGTCAACGTTCAGTTTATGGCAAGTGACCTCGGGGTCAATGCCAAGCATTTCGTAGTGCGTCCACGCGAACACCTCAATATTTGCTCTCAAAAAAGCTTCCAAAGCCCGAGTCGACAAGAAATAAGCGTTCTTCATCCCCCTCCTGGACGAGTATTTTCTTCAGTGCCTCTTCACTCTTTTCGGCTGGCTCCTTGCCGACATCCTCTAGGACCTCCACGTCCTCGTCTTCAATTTCTGCCTTCTCTGGTTCTCGAATGCTGCAGGTGGATTTCATTGCTGCCATGGAGCAATTCTTTGCCTACAGCTGATCTCCTCTGACTTCCTCAATCCCAAGCTCTGTTGGGAACCGCAATAGTTGATGTAATGTTGAGAGAACAGCCCCCATTACATGCAACCATGGCCTTCCCAAAATGATATTGTAAGGGGAGGGTGTGTCGATTATGGTGAACTCTGTTGTTATCTTCCTGGTGCCTGCCTGTACCTCCAAGCTGGTTATTCCTAATGGCCATGTCAGCGTTCTATTGAACCCGACCATTGGGCTATTGGATTGCTCCATATCGTCTGGGTGAAAGCCGAGCTCCTTGTAACATCGGACGTACATGATGTCACAAGAGCTGCCTTGGTCGATCAGGATGCATTTTACTTGGTATTCCCCAACCTGGAAGGATACTACCAAGGCATCATTATGCGGATGCTGCACCATCTCAAGGTCGGCTTCAGAAAAGGACACTACTGGTCCTTGGCACTCCTGTGCCGATGTCTCTTCTCCCCGACTTGGTAGACATGCTACAAGTGCTTCACCTTCTGGGTCTTCCCCCTAATTTCGTTTTCGCTGACCTTCGAGTAAATTACATTAATTACCCGAGGTCCTCCTGCTTGTGGTTGCTGTGCTGGGGAAGATGGAGCTGCTGTCGCCTGAGACAATTTTGCCTGTTCTTTCCTTGTTCTGGCCTCATCGACAAGGTCTCTCAAATGGCCTTGCCTCACCAGGTCTTCCAAGTATGTTTTCAGGGCTCTGCAACCTTGAGTCATATGCCCATTTTCATTGTGCTAAGCACAATGCCTCCCAAGGTTTCTTCCCATAAATTCTCCTAGTGCCTTTGCTGGTGTTCTGAAGTAGGGTTGATTTCGACTTTGATCCAGGACTTTGTGAATTGGGATTCGAAACACAGTTGTCACTGCCTGTGTAGTCCTCAGTCCTATTTCTTACTTGCTGGATCCGTTGTTACCTCAACTCGCTACGGCAAGCCGTTTCCTTTTTCTTGCTTTGCCTCTTTAGTCCCCGATGTATCTTCTTCGGCTCTGCCATACTTCTCGATTCTCACCATGAGCTCTTCCATACTTTTTGGCAATGTTTTTGCCAAAGATTTTCGTAGTGGACAATCGTCTTTTAGGCTGTTCTTGAAAGATACGACCGCCACCTCTTGATTACACTCTGGTATTCGGTTGAACACCTCATAGTACCTTTTTGCATAGGCCCTAAGGCCTTCATCTTTACTGATCTTTAGAGCCATCAATGCATCCACGCTTAATGGCTGCAGCTTGTTTGTCACGAACCTGGCCACAAACATTTCAGCCAGGCCTTCCCAGGTCTTCATACTTCCCTTCGGTAGTTTGTGAAACCAATCTGATGCAATCTCCCCGAACGATGAGGGGAACACTTTGCAGAGCAACGGATCGTTCCCACTATACAATGTCATTGAGTTCAAATATAATCCAACGTGGAAGTTAGGGTCTGACTTACCATCGTATATTTGGAAGCTCGGCATACTGAATCTCTTTGGCGCCTCAAACTTGTCCAACTTCACCGAGAATGGTGTCCTTGGTTTATTAGGGGAGTTTACCTCGGCATCGGACTTTTGTTGCTTCCTCTTGAGGTAATCTCTCAAGTCCTCTTTTGTCCGCCCAGGAGCTCGGCTATCTCCTGATCTCAATCTTTTTGGTGCACTACTTTCAGCATCGTGGTGAGTCCTCTTTGACCTTTCTCCATTAGTTGTGTCGAAGCACAGCCCCTATCCCTGAACATGCCGATGTTCTTTGGGGTCTGCCTCCTTTGTGTGATGCGTTTTCCATGATTCTTCTCTCCTCGACTCTCCTTGCCCGACCTCCCTGGAAGGCCGGTGAGAGTGTTTTTCGCTTCTGGTGTGCTAGGGGGCTATTAGGTTTGTTTTCTGTCCTCTCTTATGGGCATTGGTCGCTGGAATCAGCGTGTCCTACAGCGGCTATGGTGGCTGCATGACATTGTTTTGCATCATGAAATTGACGACCGATTGCAGGTCTGCCAATTTGTTTGCCATCTATTTTATCTCTTCGTCCCTCTACATACATCTATCCTTCCATACCTGGAGGTTATCCTCACTGTAGTACCCACTTCGATCTGGCTTCTTTGGTACGTCGCCATCCTGGCCGACGTCTTTCTTGCTGTGATTTCGGCCACGAGTTTCTGTGTTGCGGTTGTCTCCTTCGACGTCATGGTTGATAGGTCTGCCACTCTCAACAGGAGTGTCGTCCCCAATCTTTTCTTTCTGTCCGTCACTAGTCATCTATTTTTCTTTCTTTCTCACAGACGGCGCCAAATTGTGTGAGTGATTTTCCGATCACACTGCCAACTCAGTAATCAGCTGGAGAGAACTAGCAGAATAGATGACACCTGGCTGACCTGCAACAGAAAGAGAAGATTCCGGCGGTGGTTCGTCCACCTGGGGACACTCCGACGATCAAGTCAGTATATCTCTAAAAAATAATCAATAGTGCTAAACTCACTACTCAGAATATAAATTAGGTACCTTAGACCCATCAGGGGTGCCTTTGTTTTATAGTTACCTCAATCCTAGTCCCTATAGAAGCCTAGCTTCAATAGACTTCTGCTCAATACTTATCTTGGACTCTCCAACAGATAAAGATAAACTCCCTAAGAGTGTTATCTTTATCCATGCTTAAGTCCTTCCTCATTCTAGGACTCCTTGTGCCTTATCCGCTTATCTCGGATTCCGATATCTTCGGAGATAACCTCGGCCTAACCAAGATAATATCGGCGTCATAACCTGGACACGTGGCACCTCGGCTGGCACCTCGGCGTCACCTTGGCCACGTGTTGGGACTCAAAAAATATATCCCCACATGTATCATGTGCTTCAGTTGTGATTTTTATAATTTTTTATTATGATATATTATAATATTAATTATGATTTGATTATAATTTATTGTGATGTTTGTTATGATTTAATTATGACTCATTATGGTATTAGTTATAATTTTTTGTGGTATTAGTTATGATATTATTTTAATTAGATTAAAAAAATCTTTAGTTATAACTTATGTGGTGTTTGATTAGTTATAATTCATTAGGTGTGTTTGGAAAGTTGGCTATTTTGGTAGGCTAAAATAGTTTATGTTTGAGAAGAGGGTTGAATTTTTTTATAGTTAAATGTGATGTTTGTGGAAAAAAAAATAAAATGAAATGATTATGGATTTGTATGAAATTGTCTTATTGACTATTTAAATTTGTTTTGTCATTTAATGTTATTTTAACCCAAAAAACCAAAAAAACCTATTGCCAAACACTCCCATTGTAATATTAGTTATGACGTTATTTTAGTTTTGATTCAAAAAATATATAATTATAACTTATATGCTGCTTAGTTATGAAACATTTTTTTTAATTATGAATGAAAAAAAATTAATTATAATATTTGTAATAATAAACATCATAAATATCATACCTTATATATAGTACATACATTTTGCATTGCATGACCCAATTTATAATTAAGAATATATAATACACACAAAATAATGTGTATTTATAGAATTTTACAAAGGTCCATGATAACAAAATTAGGCAAGGCACACTCCACGTTGGTTGTTCTATATAAAAATTTATTGTATAAAAATAGGGAAACATGGTGCATACCCTTCAAGGGTGTGAATTATACGTATCTTATAAATTTTTAAAAAATAATTTAATTTAATTTTTGAAACCATAACTAAAAAATATATATATATCATAACTAACATAACATGAGACATAATTAAAATAATATCATAACTAAATAAAAAATTAGTTATAATTAAAAAATAAAATGGCATAATAAATATATATGGTACATATTTTTAAAAGAATGGATATTAAAATTTTCTAAAAAATAAATTGTTGACACCCGATTCAATTTAAAAGAATGGATATTAAAAAAATTTTAAAAATAAATTGTTGAGATCCGATTCAATTATATCTGAAAGTTTAATAATATAAAATAAATTGTGGGGTCACTACTTTTTGGATAATGGGATGAATTATAAGACTTGAAACTTACATCTTTGCAATTTACAGATTAAGAAGTCCAAAAGAGTGTCCGCCGTCGACCATGCATGTGAGGTGAGGTTGCTTGAAACAAAATTTAACAAGTGTATAAACATTACATTATATTAGATAATTTTATATTAATTTTTATTTTGTAATAAAAATTAGGGAATTTTTTTTAGGATCCCTAGTATTAAGATTTTATAGCATAAAAGACATTTAATATTTTTATAATGTGTAAGATCCTTCAATATCAACTCACAGAAAATTTAATCCAGAGAACTTCTCTGAACTTTTCATAAAATTTATCTCCAGAAAAATTTAGAATTTCTCTGCTCAACTCTTCCAAAACCCACACCCACTTCATCTCCTCTTATTCTTTTCCCTTGTTTTTTCTTCGTCTTCACACGAACTTGTTCAATACAAGTCACCTTGGGAGACGAAGTCACACGAACTTGTTTTTTCTCCCTCAGTTTCTGGTAATGTCAGTGCAATGAGGTGTCTCCGATAAATCCATCATTGTGTTGTTTTGACCATCAATTACCGCAAAATGAAGATGAATTTTCCTAGTGGAGAGAGAGAAATGAGATTTGATTTGAGAGAATCAAATTTCTCTGTAATATATGGATGTGGGGCCGAGAGACATTAGACATTATAAAATAATTTTGTGAATCTCTTCCATTATTAAAAATGGGAGAGAGATCTTAGATTAATTTTTCTTAAGAATTACCAAGATATCTTTTACATGCAAAATTAATGTTTTAAAAATCGGACTGGTGAACGAATCAAAAAAGGTCAGATGGATGGGTCATCAATTCGACCATCGAGTCGAATTGGAATCAAATCGTAACATCATAATTATTTTATAAATATGTTAAAAATTATTTAATAATAATATAAGAATTAAGATACATTTATTTAAATTATTTTTATATTTTAAGATACATTACAGAAATATATTAATTATATACAATGTTTAAAAGAAAATGTTATAAAAATATATATTTAGCAAATATGAACAAAAGTTAAAGATGACATAGGGCTTAATTGTTAAATAGATGTTTATCTCCGGACCGGAATTTAAATCGGTTGATAGGTCAATCGATCAACTCAACTAATTCAATTTCAAAAACATTATGCAAAATGACAAATAATTAGTGACAGATTGTAGCAACGCCAATGCTAAATGAATTTAGGGGAAATGCTAGAGAGCTCTAAATCTAGAGTTCTAATTTGAGCTCTAGTGATGTGTCAAAGCAAAAAAAAAAAAAAAAAAAAAAAAACAAAACAAGGCACAAACATCACATCAGGGTGGGTCCCACCTTCCCATTAGAGCTATTAGAGCTCTTATATTAGAGTTCTAAAGCATTTTTG
>NW_021025961.1:910381-921665 GCF_004153795.1 Camellia sinensis
GTGATGTCTTTCCAAGCAATCATCTTGGGGACAGCAACTTGGCTACTGTAAAGGTTGGTCTCAATTAAGACTGTTTGGCCTGTTTCAGTTTTCTTTGTCATGGCGGTCCCGAAGTTTTTGCCTGACACGTTCGGCAAAGAGGGTAGGAAGGCCATCAATAAATTTGGCTTTCCAATGAGTACTGTTAGCATCGGAGCGTTGGGTAACCTTAAGAAGGAAAACATCCTTATACCAACGGAAATGGGTTAAGGAAGGACAACGCAGATTCTGGAGGAGCTCACGGCCACGGTCCTGAGTAGAGGTACTGGTGCCCACAAAATGGTAAATGATAGTCTGTATAAGGGTATAAACAGCATCAGACTGTTGGACTTGCTGGTTAGTAGTGGGATCAAGTTCAAGCTTGATAGCAGTGAGGATTTCTGTTTGTTGGAGGGGAGTCATAATATTATCCCACCATCCTTTAAGAATACCGGTAAAGCCATTAATAATAAACTTAGCTATGGCCTGATCATTATTACTGTATTGGCGACAAACAGTAGCATACATCATCATTTGATGTAGCTTTTTGTAAATACCAAATTCTGATTCACCATCAATATTCCATTCATAAATGGTTTTACCATGGTAACTATTCTGTTCATTCAGATAGGCTTCTTCATAAAGAATATCTGGGGGAGTAGGTCTGGAATAATAGTTTCTAGTATGAGGTAAAAATCCTGGTTTAGCTGAACTGTAATAGTTTAGCTTGTTTACAGATGAGGGTTCCTGAAAGTTCAATTGGATATTTTGAATTTGTTCTGGAGATAGGGTATCCTGATCAAGATTAGTTTCAGCTCTGAGCATGTGGATAGTGCCACTGCTAGATTGATCTGGAGGTTTAGGAGGTTCTGGAGGGCGAACATTAAGAGTTTGCATTTTCTGTAATAAAGTGTCCATAAACTCAGTATTAGATGATTTTAACTTAAAGTTAGTAATGTCTAATGATGGTTTGATGGATACAGGATGGAGAGTCGAGACTCCTGTGACTGGTGGAGCTAGGGTTCTATCCTTAAAGGTAGAAACAGCCTCTTCAACACGGGTTAACTGTTTGCTGATGGTTTGACAGATAAGATTTGTATAATTATTCTGTCTTACTATAGAACCGTCTACTTTAGAAAGTTTTCCTGATTGAGCATCTATATATGCAGTGGCTGATAATGGTTGTCTGGTTGTGTCTCCATTTGGTACTAGCTCCAAAGCTTGAGGAGGAGGATGTATAGAATGGATTACTTGTCCTTCTGTAGTAGTCCAGACTTTATACTGGTCTTCAATAACTGTTAATTGGGACTGGGTAACAGTATGGTACCATTCCACAAAAGGGATTAATTTCTGATGTAACTCAAGATGTTGGTAATAATGAGTTTTGTAACTAGCTAACTAGTCAACGGTATGATGGGTAAAATACCAATCTCTAAATTCTTTATATTGTTGCTGGTTAAATTCCTGGTTTAAAATTTTTCTATTTTCACTTCCTGGTGTAAAATCCATTAAATATCAAAATTCATATCACTGGCCGTAGGGCTATCTGGAGAAGCTGTTGGAACTGGGGGTGCAGTATAAACACCATGAGGAATACGATTTTGGGAAAGACGAATTCCTTGAATTTCTGATGTCATAGGGTCTTCCTGTGGATCACTGGGTGGTCTACTAGGAGGCCTAGAGGGTATCTGTTGAAGAATGTTTTCTATTTGTCTTCTAGATGGTAGATTGTCTACAGATTGACGACTGGATTCTGGATAGTCCACTTGATAAGGAGGGACAGAAGGGACGGATCTAAAACTGTTGTTAGAAAAACTTCTAGGGGCGGTTCGAAAACTAGCATTAGAAGAATTACTTCTGGTAAGCATGGGTTTCTGGAATTGGAGATACACATGTCCTCCTTGTGTCTGAATAACATCGTCTATGTTATGCTGAATCATCGGTTTGGGTGGTACGGCATTAGGAATTTCCCACCTATCTGGAAAAGTGATGTCTTTCCAAGCAATCATCTTGGGGACAGCAACTTGGCTACTGTAAAGGTTGGTCTCTATTAAGACTGTCTGACCTGTTTCAGTTTTCTTTTTTACATAAGGATTTAAAGTTGTTAAAGCCTTAATGTAAATTCTGGAATGTACAGAGAAGAGTGGAGTACCTGGTTTATAATTATATCCATGAGTGAGAACCCTGAGTTCTAACACATTGGATAGGTTAGCATCGCATAGGGCAACGCTAAGATTCGGATATATGTCAAAATATACTGGTCCATGAGACAAACTTGTCTCAATAGCTCCCATAAGTGAAGCTCGCCAATCAAGGCAGCGTCCATCACGAAGGGTGCATTGAATACTGGTATTTTGACCAAGAAGGGTCAAGGGTTTAAAAGCAATTTGTACCAATCCTATATGGATGTACTTATAATCTTTCAGAAAGGGGACAAAATCATTAACATGAATTAATCTAATAATTTCATCATTATTCTGGATACAAGATGCATGTTCAAATGTCTTGATAATTGTTCTGCTGAGGAATTGGAATTTTCCTTTTCTGTATATGGTATATGGATCGACTGATGGTATGGTCCATTTATCTAGGGCCTGTTTAACATCCTGGTAGGCAACTAATTCTGCAGCTTCGGCTAATGAGGAAACGGTATTTCCTACTGTGGTTACTGATTCAGTTCCTGGTATTTCTACGGTATTTTCATTTTGTTCAGACATGGTTGTATTGTGATCATATATGTCTAATTTATTAAATTTATATGATTATTATATGTTAATTAAAACTTGGCTCTGATACCATGAATGGTGCTCTCTAAAGGTAGGCTTAGCACGTCTGTCAACGGCTTACGGGCATTAAACGGTCAACGCACTCTCTGCAACACGACCTAAACCCTACGCGACTTGGATGACGTCCCACTAATCCTAACATTTAATTAACCTTACAAAAGCACAAACCCAAGAATTAATATGCACATAATAATAACATAAATAAAACAAATTAGGACATATATGATCTCATATTACCTTTACTGTTGGGGTGGCGGAGGCCTTCTGGCCGCCCAGGCCACCAGATTCTCGTTGATCAGTACCTGTAACTCTGCAATTCTCTGATCGCACTCGGCAATTTGTTCGGATATGTACTGTTGGGTATAGAGATCTACAGGAGTATTAAGATAATGCTGTTTTTGGGTTTGCCAGAAATCTAAATATGTTAATAACTGTTAATGACTGTTTGAAGATTATAAGAATAATCTGGTATAGGAGGGGTTTCTGTTGTTGCTTGTTGGTGTTCATAACACATCTTTAAATATTTTATTTTTATTTCTGGATCTTGGATCTGGTCTGCAACAGCAAGCATATCCTTTTGAGTGTCTGTTAAAACATTAATACTACTTGGCTCTCCTAAGTGTAAACCATTCATTTCCACTATGGATTTCCAGTAATTAATTTCTGATATTTGTTCCTGATTGGTACTACAGGGACATGGTTCTTCTGGATCATCTTCATCGGAGGAGGAAGAGTATAACTGGTTAAGCTCATCATCAGAAGGAATTTGTAAAAAAGAGATGCCTCGAAATGCGTGCACACGGGCACGCAAACCGAGAAAATGACATACGCAATACAAATGACATGGAAATATGATATGGGCTTACACTAACATGACAGAGCCTCAGCCACACTCACATAAGAGGCCGATGGATGAAAATGAAGTGCCTCGAAATGCGTGCACACGGGCACGCAAAATGGGTAATCCGGAGTGTCAGGCCACATTTGTAGCATTTAACTTCTGATTTAGATTTAGATTTACCTTTTGATTTACCGGTGAATTGTTTTGGATAAAACTTCTTGGTAGGTTTCGGATGGCTAGTCTTTTGATAAGACTTCTTTCTGTAAGGTTTAGTGGATTTCCTATAGGATATCTTCCTGGTTTTGTTAGGATATATGATTCCAGGTTCATAAGCAAACTGGTCACAGAATTCTCCTAATTCTTTTCTTCCTGTTAAGTTTTGTTGTTTCATTTGATACTGGAGTTTGAGGTCATTACATAAAGAAAGACCTTCATCGGTAACAATGGACACAAGTTGTCCATAGGTATACTGTTCATAGGGAATAGACATTCGGTCATGGCGATCCCGAAGTTTTTTCCTTACTGTTCATAAGGAATAGACATTCGGTCATGGCGATCCCGAAGTTTTTTCCGGACACGTTCGGCAAAGAGGGTATGAAGGCCATCAATAAATTTGGCTTTCCAATGAGTACTGTTAGCATTGGAGCGTTGGGTAACCTTAAGAAGGAAAACATCCTTATACCAACGGAAATGGGTTAAGGAGGGACAACGCAGATTCTGGAGAAGCTCACGACCACGGTCCTGAGTAGAGGTACTGGTACCAACAAAGTGGTAGATAATTGTTTGGATGAGGGTGTACACCGCATCAGACTGTTGGACCTACTGGTTGGTAGTTGGGTCAAGCTCTAATTTGACAGCGGTCAAAATTTCAGTTTGTTGGAGGGGAGTCATAATATTATCCCACCAACCTTTAAGAATACCGGTAAAGCCATTGATAATAAACTTAGCTATGGCCTGATCGTTATTACTGTATTGGCGACAAACAGTAGCATACATCATCATTTGGTGTAGCTTTTTATAAATGCCAAATTCTGATTCACCATCAATATTCCATTCATAAATGGTTTTACCATGGTAACTATTCTGTTCGTTCAGATAGGCTTCTTCATAAAGGATATCTGGAGGAGTAGGTCTGGAATAGTAATTTCTGGTATGAGGTAAAAATCCTGGTTTAGCGGAACTGTAATAGTTGAGCTTGTTTACAGATGAGGGTTCCTGGAAATTCAGTTGAATTTCTTGAATTTGTTCTGGTGATAATCCTGGTTTAGCAGAACTGTAATAGTTTAACTTATTGACAGATGAGGGTTCCTGAAAATTAAGTTGAATTTCTTGGATTTGTTCTGGTGATAAAGTATCTGGATCAGGGCTGGAGTCAGCTCTTAGCATGTGGATAGATCCACCGCTAGTTTGACCAGGAGGCTTAGGAGGTTCTGGAGGGCGAACATTAAGTGTTTGCATTTTCTGAAGAAGAGTGTCCATAAACTCAGTATTAGACGATTTAAGTTTAAAATTTGTAATGTCTAAAGATGGTTTGATAGATACTGGATGGAGTGCGGAGATTCCTGTGACAGGTGGAGCTAGAGTTCTATCCTTAAAGGTAGAAACACTGGTTAACTGTTTACTGATGGTTTGACAGATAAGATTGGTATAATTATTCTGTCTGGCTAAAGAAGATTCAGCCTTGGTTAATCTAGCAGATTGTGCATCTATATATGCGGTAGCGGATAGAGGTTGTTTGGTAAGTTCCCCGTTGGGTACCAATTCCAAGGCTTGAGCAGGTGGATGAAGAGAATGGATGACTTGTCCTTCAGTAGTAGTCCAGGCTTTATACTGATCTTCAATAACTGTGAGTTTTGGTTGAGTAGCTGTAGTATACCATTCTACAAATGGTATTAGTTTCTGGTGTAACCCAAGGTGTTGATAATATTGAGTTTTATAATTGGTTAACTGTTCAGGGGTATGGTTGGTAAAATACCAATCTCTAAATTTTATATATTGATTCTGGTTAAATTCCTGGTTTAAAATTGTTCTATTTTCACTTCCTGGTGTAAAATCCATTAAAGATCAAAATTCATATCACTGGCCGTAGGGCTATCTGGAGAAGGTGTTGGAACTGGGGGTGCAGTGTAAACACCATGTGGAATTTTATTTTGGGAAAGACGGATTCCTTGAATTTCTGATGTCATAGGATCTTCCTGTGGATCACTAGGTGGTCTACTAGGAGGTCTAGATGGTATCTGTTGAAGAATATTTTCTATTTGTCTTCTGGATGGTAGGTTGTCAACAGATTGACGACTGGATTCTGGATAGTCCACTTGGAAGGGAGGAACAGATCTAAAACTGTTATTGGAAAAACTTCTAGGTGCAGTTCGAAAACTAGCGTTAGAAGAATTGCTTCGAGTAAGTAAAGGTTTCTGGAACTGGAGGTAAACATGACCTCCTTGTGTCTGGATAACATCATCGATGTTATGTTGAATCATTGGTTTGGGTGGTACGGCATTAGGAATTTCCCACCTATCTGGAAAAGTGATGTCTTTCCAAGCAATCATCTTGGGGACAGCAACTTGGCTACTGTACTAGCCGGATTTGAAGCAGCCCCCGAACAAGACGCACCACAGTCAGATCAAAATTATCAGACCTCATCAGAAGAAGCTTGTGAAGCTAGAACAGAAGCACCCCCCGAACTAGGGGCAAAAATGTCCGATGTGCTCGAAGAGTCGAAGATGGATCTTTCTGTAAATCAATACAATAGCCACTCTCCTGAATACGGATGGCTTCAAAACCCTAAAACCATTTGGCATGGACTTGTTACACTTTTACCCTCGAGAGGCTCGCTGGGCCGAAACCCCGGAAGGGCGGCCCAGGCAAAAGTTAGAGCAAGAAAAGAAGAAAAAGAACAAAAAAGAGAAAAGAACAAAAGAACAAAAAGGAAAGATGCAAAGAAAAGAACAAAAAAAGAAAATGCAAAAAATGAAGAAAAAAATTGAATTGAAGAAGAAAAAAAATACAAAAGAAATAAAAAAGAAAAGAAAAATAGAGCTCGCAAGGCTGAAAACCCGGAAGGGCGGCCTTGGCAAAAGTTAGAGCGCAAAAAGAGAGGTTAATACCCGAGTGTACCTTAACCCCAAACTACGTGAGGCTTGATTCCCATCTTTGAGATACGTAGGCAACTTTATTCTAAAGTCCAGCCGTAAAACACTTCGAATTCGACTATGTCCATGTAATGGTTTTGACCATCATTGACTTCTTTGCATCCGAGAATTTGGTTGTGTTCATCACTCTGAGGACTGACTACAATGCGTTGTAGTGCCATTCAAACAAGGGGCAACTTTCCGTTGCCATTCAATGCGCTGCGGTGCTGTCCAAACAAGGGGCAACTTTCCATTGCCACGCGGTGTCCTCCAAGTAAGGGGCAATTTTCCTTCGAATCTGAGGTTGTGCATCTCGAGAGTGGGTTCTATGCTCGTTAAGCAGTGGCCGTTTGCAAAAATAGTTTTTGAGAATTTTTACTAAGGTTGACTGAGTTTCTCTCGAAAACTATTCCATTTTTCCAAAATTGGACCTTTTTCTTGGACCCAAAAAAGGAAAATTTTCAGTGTTCATAACCTAACTTGCATGATTTCAAATCAGAAAATCGAACAAGCATGTTAATCTAACTCTCATGTCGGTCAAAATTGTTTTAGTCGAAAACCAAAACAAAAAAAATTGGTCAAAATGATGAACTAGGGGCATAGGTGAGTCAGGCTTCCTGTCTTTTCCCCATTGCCAATGCCTTTGCGAGAAAGGGCACCATACTTGCCAAGAAGGGCATTCTACCTCCCAGAAAGAGCACAACTGAAACTGTCAACAAAAGAGTTGAAAGCTCTCTCATCCTCCAAGCAACGAGGTATCAAGCCAAGTGCGAAGCACGAACTGGAATGGATCAAGATATCCCACTCCCTCATCTGGACAGATCTAACCACGTCCAAACTCCCCAGCAGAGCATCGACAGCCGATGTCAGCTGCAGATTCGCTACACGCTTAGTTGCAGCGCAACCCCTCTGTGGGAGGAACTCACTAGCTGTGCGCAGAAAATGAAGAATCTAGCTGAGTGCTAGGGGCAAGAGCCCACAACTTTTTGTTTATCCATCAACCACCCTGGGGAGGGATAAAAATGAGAGAATAAAGAATAGAGAGATGTACGATGAGAGAAAAGTGAAAAAAGGGTTTTGTGAGAAAAACCGAACTTGAAGGCCGAGTGATGTGAGAATCACAAATGAGAAAGGGTGGGAAACAATACCCAGAGAAACAGGCTCCCTGTGCGCGTCTGAGTGTCGTGTCTTTTTGTTTTACCTCGATTCTTGTCTTGAGTCATTTTTTTTGAGTGTCTGTATTTGTGTTTAGGTTGTTTACCTTTTGTTTTCCGTTGTTGAGTCGTAGTGCGCTGTGTTCAGTCGTAGGCTCAATACCTGGTCGAGAACTCATTTATCAATTTCAAAATAAAATCGTTTTGCGCTCCAAGTGCCGTGCCGTTCTCCACATCTGTGCAAAACAAGATTCGTTCTTTCATAAAACCGCAGGGTTCAACCCAGGTCATGTCAGAACAGTAAAACCAGGGCCTATCTGAACCTACATGGGTTCCAGACTACAAAGCAAAGAAAAGAGGAAATGTCGGGTATCTGAGTTTGTTTCAACTTCGGTAAGTTCCAAGACTACATTCCGTGTATACCACTTCAAGTCTTGCCAATGCTCCGAAGTATGAGTGTGCCTCTACCTCAAGCTGAAGATCAAGTCTGCTTCAAGCCAAAATGGCAATCAGGAGTGCTCTCCTCGAGTACCATTTCATGCCAGGGACATCTTGGCTATGTTCGCAATGAGTTCCTAGGAGACCAACTGTAACGGTAGAAACTAGAGTTTGAATGGCTGAGGCCTAGAGTGCAAAGGTTCGGGATTTTCAGGACTAAAGTCTGGTTTAAATACCCAGAGGTGTGTCCTCGACTTGAAATCTGTATGGAAGCTCCAAAGGTTGAGATAGCGTGTATGAACCTCAATTCTGGATACTGAACCAACCTAGTCTGTCACCCCGTTGGAGAATAGGGAAAGTTGTGAATATGATCAGGAAGAAAGGCAACATCCAAAGTGTTCTACGTGATGAATACTTGTCAGTATTTCAGAGCCTTTGTACTGTGAGTTGAAGGTAAGTGTTCGAAGAGCACGAGGGGAGATCCCCGTCAGAGTAGAGCAGTTCATCGCCACTCACCCCATGAGGTGCTTTCTAAAACGCCGTTATGCTTGTTTATTGCGTTCCTTAAACATCATGCATTGTATTGCATTGTACCTATCAAGTTTCTTTCTCATTCATGCACGATATTGTATGTACGGTTCATTCAAAGAAGTTCCGTTTGAGATCCTTTATTTAGTGTATCAATCACACTTCATTCGTATCTATCACATACATTCTCGTTTAGTGTATCAATCACACTTCATTCACTTTTGTGTATCTATCACACACATTCTCATTTTGTGTATCTACCATGCACATATTCACTTTAGTGTATCTATCACATACATTCTCGTTTAGTGTATCAATCACACTTCATTCATTTAGTGTATCAATCACACTTCATTCATTTCGGTGCCGTTTGGTAACACTTACGTTTTCAGTTTTCTATTTATATTTACAAAAATTTTAAAAATTCAAATAAAACTTGTTTGGTAAAATTTTTGATTTATAAATTAGTGATCTCAGTTTATAAATTTAGACAAAAAATGAAAACACAAAAAATGTGTTTTCATTTTGAGTTTTCAGTTTTTTTTTTTTACCACCTAACACTAGCCACCACCCGCCACCATTTTCCACCACCGTTTTCCGCCACCACCACCCACCGCACCCCCACCACCAACTGCCCGGCCACCACTTCACCACCTCACCTGCCACCAACCACGCCACGACCACCCACTCAGCTTACCACCCACCTGCCACCCACTGCCACTACCACTCATCCTTCGCCACCCCACCACCACCACCCACCACCACCTTCATCCACCCCGCCACTCACCACCACCGCCACTACCATCCACCGCCCGCACACACCACCGCCCACCGTACTTGCCACCACATACTCACCACCCACTTGCTACCACCAGACAACCCACTTGCTACTACACCAGCACACCATACCACGCCACTGCCACCCACCACCCACCACCAATCCCCACCACCACCACCACCACCACTTACCACCACCCACCACTACCCACCCCACCGCCACCAACCACCCGCCACCGTCACCTACCACCCACACACTACCACCACCACCAACCGCCACCCCGCACACTCCACCCACCCGCCACTGGTCCAACCCACCCAACCCACTACCACCACCACCACCCGCATCCGCACCCCACGCTGCTACCACCACCTACCACCCCACCCCACCCACCACCGCCACTCACCCACCCACCCATACCCCACCCGCCACCCACCACGCACCTGCTATCCGCCCACCACCTGCCACCACCACCCGCCACCACCACCCACTCGCTGATCCTAACCCTCCACCATCACCCACCCACCCACCACACCACCACCCGCCACCAGCTACCCACCACCCACCGTCACCATTTCCACCACCGTTTTCCGCCGTCACTTCCACCATTGCCATTTCTACTCATTTTTATATTTTAACATTTTATCAATTACCAAACGCGTTTGTAGTTTATGTTTTCTAAAAAAACAAAAACAGTTTATATAATTTTTGTAAATATAAACTGGAAAACGTAAACGTTACCAAACACACACTTAGTATATCAATCATACTCTGTTCACATAGTGGCATCTATTACACTTCGTTTCACATTCAGTATATCAAACATACTCTGTTCACTATAGTGCATCTATCACACTTCATGTGCATTTAGTGTATCTATCGCACTCGTTCACTTAAGTGCATCTATCACACTTCATGTTCACATTTAAGATATCAATCATACTGTGTTCACATAGCATCTATCAACTTTGTGTTCACATTTAGTAGATCAATCATACTGTCACTAAGTGCATTCTATCACACTCAACGTTAATGTTTCATAACTCTTTACAAGTGCATCTACACACTTCGGTTCAATTTTCAGTATATCCAATATACTGTAATAGACTCCATTATCTAACGATGTCCATTTATCACAATTTCAGTGTATTCACAATGTCAGTTATAACTTCGCAATTGCTTAAATATCCTCACTGTTACACATGTGTATCCTAATCACACTTGGTGTCATTTTCAGTATATCTATCATTACCTACTGTATCCATAAGTCATATCTAATGACACACCTTCGTGTTCACATTTAGTGTATCCAATCACACTTCATCAAGTAATCAATCATCTCTGTTCACATAGTGCATCAATCACACTTGTGTGCATACACTTCGTGTACCATCAACACTCTTGTATCACTAAAGTGCCATCTATCACAACTTTGTGTTAACCTTTTTGTGTAATCCACTACTACTTGTTCCTGAGTGCATCTATCACACTTGTGTTCACCTTTTGTGTACTCCTCATCACACTCCACATCCTCACCATGACCATACTATATCCCATCGGATCCTTAACACCCATGTGTGTCGTGTGTGTGTATGTATGTCGTTTCACCT
>NW_021025961.1:921690-940379 GCF_004153795.1 Camellia sinensis
AGTTGTGTTTTGCCTTTGAGGGGCAGGGAGGGGCTTGGTTGCCATCTCTTGAGGCCACCGGCTGTGTTTTGTTGCCATTGGTCAAATGTTTGGCCGGTCGGCACTCTGTTTGGTCAGCCGACCACTGATTTTGGTCAATCGGCCACTTTTTCTGGTCGAGCCCTTTTCTTGAGAGGGTTTGAACCTTTTGAACCCCTGTTTTAGCTTCTTGAGGAAGCTTGAACCCTTTGAACACTTGGTTCTAGCTTCTTGAGGAAGCTTGAACCTTTTGGACCCTTGGTTTTAGCTTCTTGGGGAAACTTGCACGTTGTAAACCTTTGTTCTAGCTTCTCCGAGCAGCTTGAACCCTTTACTCCAAGCTTCTCCAAGAAGCTTGAACCCTTCTAAGCTTCCAAGAGAAGCTTGCACCTTTTGCACCTTTTCCTCAAGCTTCTAAGAGAAGCTTGACCCCTTTGCCTAGCTTCTCCAAGAAGCTTGACCCTTTTGCTCCAAGCTTCTAAGAGAAGTTTAACCCCCTTGACCTTTTTGCTTAGCTTCCCTTAGAAGCTTCAAGCCTTCATCTTCTCTATAAATAGAGGGCCTCTCCTCCCATTTCAAGGGTTAGAAAAATCTGATATATAGGATATATATATCACTCCCTCTCTATATCTCCCTTTCTCTCTACATTTGTGTGGGTTAGAGGGTTCGAAAGGGTCTAGTTCTTGCACATTTACACTACAAGTCTTGGCCTAACACCTCCATCATCAACCTAAGGAGCTTGGAGGCCATTTTCAGAGGCTAAGGAACTGTTTTTTTGGACCAAGAGGCTGCTGTCCGCTTTTGGCTACAAAGGTAACTCTTTTTCCCTCTTTATTCCCCGTTTTTGCACACACTTTTAGCCTATATTGCTTGCTGTTTTGAGCTTTGTGTATAACATAAAAAAGTTCTTTTTTTTTTTTGTGTTTAAGATACGTCATTAAGGTCACTTTTGTGTTTGGAGTCATTTACCCCCTCTTAGGCCTTGTTTGGCCTCATTTTTGTGTGTTTTTGGTGAGCTTCGGGACCACCTTGTTTGGGCCTCCTCACCACTGAAGATTTCAGTGGTGAGGATGGTGGTTTGAGGTCCTAAGAAGGAGAGGGCCATCCCCTCTCCTTATTGTCTTGATTACTTGCATTTTTGGCCTTACAAAGGAGCTCCTATTTGCAAGCTTCCAAGCTTTATTTCCAGAATTTTTCAGTGGGTTTTAGGACCCCCATAAGTCATTTCCAGATCTGGTTTTTCCATGTTAAGTGTCCTTGTTGCATGTGTAGAGTAACCCTCTTATTGGCCTTTCAAAGGAACACATCTTTCTTGCATGCATGGACCTTGTTTCCATGGGTTTTTGGGGCTTATTTGACATACCATGTTACTGTTTTTAGCTGGTTTGATGAGCTCTCACATGCTTCATATAGGTGTAGTGTAAATCATGCTTACTAGCCTATGTTACATGTTGTTTTGGCCAAGCATGCTAGCTTATTTTGGCTACATTTCATACATGTTTTAGCATTATTTTGGGCTGCATAGGGACTATTTGGGGCTGGTTTCATCATTCGAGCATCGCTTTGCATGTTTACAGTGTATTGCATTTCACTAGCTTTAGTGCTTGAGTCCTTAACAATGAATTACATGAGTGTTTTCATGCTTTTGAGTCATTTTGTAATCATTTAGCATGCCATTTCAGAGCTTGATATGTATGCCATATGTCCGTGTTCATCTCCTTTTAAGTGTGCTTAAAAGTTGTCTCTTTGATGCTTAAGCGTTGGACCATGTTTGCATGCATGTTTGTATGCAAATTTGACCTCATTTCCATAGCATTTGGCCACTGATTTTGGACATGGCTGAGGCTTGTCCATATTAGTTTAAGTCCACCTTTTGCATGTTGCTCGAATGTTGTTACATTGCTTTATGTTTGCATGCTTTGGTTGCATGATGTTTTGCATGCTCATTACTTACATTATTGACACATGCTTAGCCATATCGCATTTTGTTGCATTGCTTGAGCTATATGACATGTTGTTGCATGCTTAGGTTGTAATGCATTTTGCATGTGTTCTCTCTTTTAGCGACTTAACATGTTGTTACATGTTTGTGTGTTGTCTATGTTACATGTTTGCATTGCTTGCCCTCATGTTCATGGTGCATACTTAGCTTGCATGCCTAGGTTGCATTGCATTTTGCATGCATGCCTTGTCTCTTAAAATCACCATGATTGAGGTTGGGCCTTATATGTTTGTTTGGTGTGCATTACATTTGACATCAAAATGCACAACTCGGCTCCTTTGGCCATCATGCATTAAAATGCGTGATTGGTGGCCCGAGGGTCGAGAACCACACTCCCTTGAGTTCATGACATGATAGGGAGGGTGGTTGTGCATACATTGCTTTGAAAATGCATTGCCATGCTCTGTTTGCCCTCTGCTACTGTCAAACAGGATTCTGCAGCAAGAGATGGCCGGTCGGCCGTCTTCAGTGCCGGCCGGCTATCTATTTTTGGCCGAGAGCACAATTTTTGGTCGATGACCTGTTCTACTTGGCCGGTGGTCCCATCTCATGGCCGATGGCCTCTCAGCATGTCTCCAAGATGTTTCAAAGGTGTCACAGAGGTTGGCACAGTTTTCAAAAGAGCAGAGCAGTGTAAACAGAGGCAACTGTGGCATGGCGATAGATTTCCAAGCAAAGCCGACTGAACATTCGTGTATTCCTCTTCTCGAGGCTGTTTTACTGCTTTAGTAGACTAATTGATTTGTTAATTAGTTAAGTGGTTTTATAATTAATTAATTAGCTCGTGAGTCAGTTAATTAGGTGATTTGTATTATTCTTTTGGACCCTCCGCGAGAGGGCAATGTTGTAATAAGTGTGCGTGTGTGTGATGCATGTCTTCCAACCCCACGTCTTTCTCCCTTTTATTTACCAGCTTACGATGGTTAGATTAGGGCATGTTTCAATTAGCATACGTATGCTTGCATGTTTGCATCATTCACCTGTATTGCATGCACCGGGCTCGGCGCATCATACTAACTGCATTTGTATTTCAATTCTAAGTTGAATGCGTGCTAGCTGTAGCATCATCATATGCCATCTTAGAATAGCCGAGCCTATTGTAGTTGCATCTTGCATGTGTTGCATTAGCCATCTTAACATGAACTAGGATCATGCATTTGATTACTAACTAGTCTCTGTTTTGGCTTGGAGTACTCGGTAAGGATTTACGCTTTAGCATCCTTGCATGTGTGTGAGTGTTGCCATGATAGTATGCTTACCATGAGGCTATGTGCTTATGTGATATATCAGGCTGAATGCCTGTGGGTGAAGGTTGGATTATTTGAATTGGGAAAAATGCATTGACTGTGAGTTTTAAGCCCACTAAATAGTGGCAAAACCATGTTTTTCTAAGCCCACCCGAGGGTGGCAAAATCTGCATTTTAGCCTACTTACAAGTAGCAAACCATTTTCAAAACAAACATGAAATGTTTTGTTCCAATTCAGGCGACCCAGTCTATACTTGTATGCTGTGTGCATCGCATAGTAAATCCAGGCTAATAACCGGAATAAGACCACATAACGTTTTCAAAACTCGATATCATGGTTAGTAGAGGCTGATCTTTGATCAGGCGAGCGGGGGTGCTCATAGTTGGCCTTCCCCAATCGTATCCACATTCCCGAGCCGAGACAACTTTGGTGAGGACGGACACGTGGCCTTAGGCAACAAGTCAGGGTTTCCTAAATTCCTCCAAAATAAATATTTAGGTGGAGACTCTGTATCTGGTAAAGCAGTCCATGTTTGGCACTTTTTTACAAAAATCTGTTTTCCAAAACGATTTGTCAGATTTGGACTCTTTGGTGATTTATCAATCTCACATTGCACATTGTGAGATCAGATTAAGAACCGTGACAACATTGAGTCCGAACTGTAGTGAGCCCAACGAACAAAACGGGGGATTCCCTCCCGGGACGTTCGGGGATGTCTACAGTTTCTGGCGGCTCTGTTGGGGATTTAGAGAACTTGACTCGAACTCATGATATCTTGTTTTGACTACACTCATGTGTTTCTTTGCATTGCATGTGCATTGGTGCACCTAGGACACCGTGCTTGCCGTATGCTATTCCTGAACGGTTTACTCGAGGCTCGCTTCGAGAAGCGTGCCATAAGGCTGACTGGTTGCGGGCTTTGCCACGACGGGAACACAAACCCCGATTTTATCGGGGCACCCTCTTTGACCATTCGGCCTAGCGCATATTCGGAATCCATAGTGACCATTCCAAACTAGGACAGGTTGCTTACTCGATCATAGGTTGTTTGAAACCGCTGCGTGCATAGTGAAACCCTAGTTTCTGACAAACTAGGACAGGAAAACCCTACTCCAACATAGGGGTGTTTTGGCTCTCACTTGTTTGCTATGTGCTTTTAGAGTGCGTCTCTACAGGAATGCATGTATCAGTTTGAAAGTCTGGGTATCAGGCCTGAGGGCATCAGTATGTGGGAAATCAGTTTGACCTGAGGGTATCAGTTTACAGACAGAATCTTGGACAGAATTCAGTACAGAGCACAGTTACTCGGCTGCTCATATCTGTTTTGGCGAAATCAGGCTGAGATGCTGCATGTTTTCTCTTTTGCTAGGTAGTCTTGAAACCGTAGCTTCAGAAGGCTCCAATATCTCCCAAGGTTCATTAGACTTGTTCTGATAGACTTTGTCAGGTCAGAGATTCAGTTCAAGGGAAATCAGTGTTCCTTTGCCAGAGGCAGGGTAAAAGGGCCAATCAGGCACAGATCACCAGTTCAGCAGTTACCAGATTAGTGGCCCTTATCTACCGCACCAGTGAACAATCAAGCTGAGGTCTCAGTTTCTACTGCAAGGATAGATATACCGGTTGTCCAGATAAACCGGCACTCTATGGCACGAATGGAGGAAATGATGCGTTAACTCCAAGAAAGTATGAAACTCATGCAGCAGGACGTTGTCCGCCAAGCAGAATTTGCCAAACAGCAGGCTGCGATCATGGCCCAGCTGGCAAAACTAATCACCAGGTTGCAACAGCAAAACGAAGCATTTGCTTCGCATCAAGCTCCTCCACCACCAGGGGTTCCGACACCCAAGGAGACGCCGAATGTCCAGGAAGGTATGGACATTCTGACAGGGCCAGCTCCGCCCCTAATCTTACCCCTGCTGTCTAAAGCACCAATCAACCTACCGGACTCTCCCTTTGAGTTCGAGGTAGACTATACAGCGTTGAAGTTGAGCAAGCTTGAAAAGTTGTTCAAGAAATCCCAAGGGGTAAAGTCCATCCCGGACATTGAGGATGGGTACACCGACGCAGCTGTGACACTACCAGATAGGTTCAAGATGCCACAAATTGACCGCTTTGACGGATCTAGGGATCCCATGGTACATCTACGGTTGTTCTCAGACATACTACGGCTGATGGGCCTCACCAAACTACAGAAGATTTCATTATTTGGCCGGACCCTGTCGGGTGTGGCGGCCATCTGGTACGCAAAATTAGAAGATGATGTCAAGAGGAATTGGGATGAGATGGCTGAGGCCTTCGTTGCACAATACTCGTACAACACGCAAATCTCGAGATTACGACCCGGGATCTTGAGACGACGAGGCAGGAGCCTAAGGAGAGCTTCTCAGAATTCGTGGCCCGTTGGAGAGCCAAAGCCTCAATGATGACCATTAGGCCAACAGATAAGGATCAAATACGGATGGTTGTGCGCAACTTTCAGCCCAAACTAATGCAGAAAATGATTGTGCTCCCCTTCTCTACCTTTTTAGATTTGCATGAGATGGGGGTACAGATCGAGGATGCCATGAAGCAGGGCCTTATTGACCAGGAGAAGGAGCAGCCTAGGCGGGTGTTTTCCTGCAGTTCGAACGCAACCACCAGCGGTGATGCAGCTGCAAGATCTTCTGAAGTGGGCATGGTTACTGCCACTACATCAGAAAAAGCCACCCCATTCACTGGTGTGTCCGGAAGTAGCTCACAGAAAATCAAATATCCACCTCGAGTCAAGAGGGTTTTTACCCCACTTTATATGCCTTTGTCAAAGGCTCTAGAGGTCTTAATCCAGAAAGGACATCTGAAACCATTGGAACAACGGCCTTTACCTAATCCTCTCCCTCCAAAGCATGACCAGACTAAGTACTGTGCGTACCATTAACAAACCGGTCATGAGATCGATAGTTGCTTTCGTCTGCGCCATGATGTACAAGATTTGTTTGACAACAAGGTCATTGCCGCACCAGTCTAACAAAGTCTATTGTCATTGGATCAGTGAACTTGTAGGGGATAATGTGATTATGTGATCAGGGGATGAACCACCTGCGGATGGCGCTCAGTTTACTCCAGATGTAGCGTTTGACACACACAGTTTTGAGCATTTGTGAATGCTAGTTTTGTAGTTTCTGACTTGGGTGTTGAGTCAGTTTGAGTCTGTCTCTTTATCCTGAGTCAGTTGGGTCTGTCATGTTGTACTGAGTCAGTCCTGTTTTGTTGAAGTCGGGTGATTTCGGGGGTGTTACCTCAGACATCACTTGCTTTGTTTTGTGTTTGTCTTTTAGTTTTCTTTTGAGTCTGGTTCTGCCTTGGAGCTAGTTACACCAGAAGATTTGAATGAACAACAGTGATTTTCACACTCTTGTGTTCGCTTCTGCCTTGTGCTAGTTGTACCAGAAGTTCTGAATGAGACGGCAGTATCTGACTAAAAATTGTGTCTTTTCTGTGCTTTGAAATTATTGCATTGACCTGAGTTTTTCAAAACTTTTTTGAACACTGTGGTAAAAACGAAGAGGAAGGAATTCCTCGGGTTTTGCAAAACTTGATCAATTGAGAGAAAGACAGGCGTGTTAAGCGCTTAATGAATGAGATCATGCTTGTTAATGTGAGTACTGAGAAGGATCCTAGCTTGATCCAGATTGGTTCTACACTGTCTTCAGCGCGAGCGATTTGTCGCTTTTTAAAAAAATTTCAAAAAAAATATTTTGCGCGGTCCTGTGAAGACTTGTGCGGAATCGCTCTTGAGATTGTGCAGCCTAGGATCGCTCTCAGCCTCAGGATTCAACCCCTTTGCTCTCAAACCTTGAACTTGGGATCAGAATGATCAATGGTCAACCATCAATGTAAGGCCTGTGTGGCCAGATTTAAAGCAGCCCTCGAACAAGAGGCACCAAAGTCAGATCAAGAAGATCAGTTGTGATCAAAGGAAGCTTGCAAAGCTTAATCAAAAGCACCCCTCGAACTAGGGGCAAAAAAATTTCAAATGTGCTCGAAGAGTCAAAGATGAAGAACGGCAAGAATGTCAAATCCTAGAAGGGAGGAAAGAAGAAAGCATTGCTGAAGAACAACTGAGTTCCTATCCACAACACTAGGGGCAAATTCACCCCCCAGATGGACGTCTATATCATCAGCGAACAGCGGCCACTCTCCTGGATTCAGATGGCTTCGAGATCTCAAAACCATTTGACATGGACAAAGCTACACTTTTACCCTTGAGAGGCTCGCTGGGCCGAAAATCCGGAAGGGCGACCTAGGCAAAAGTTAGAGCAAGAAAAAAAAAAGAAAAGAGAAAAGAAAAAATATAAAGAATGAAAAAGAAAAGATAAAAAAAAAATGAAGAAAATGAAAGGAAAAGATGAAAAAGAAAAAAGTAGAAAAGAAATGAAAAGAATTGAAAAGAAAAGAAGAACATAGCTCGCAAGGTTGAAAACCCAGAAGGGCGGCCTTGGCAAAAGTTAGAGCGCAAAAGGAGAGGTTAAATACCCGAGTGTACCTTAACCCGAACTACGTAAGGCTTGATTCCCATGTTTGGGATACGTAGGCAACTTCATTCTGAAGTCCAGCCATAAACACTTCCAATTCGATTGTGTCCATGTATTGGTTTTGATGGTCCTTGTCTTCTCTGTATCCGAGCGTTCGGCTGTGATCATTACCATGAAGACTGATTACAATGCGCTGCGGTGCCGTTCAGACAAGGGGCAACTTTTTGTTGCCATACAACGCGCTGTGGTGCTTTTCAAACATGGGGCAACTTTCCGTTGCTATGCAGTATCCTTCAAACAAGGGGCAATTTCCCTTCGGATCCGAGGTTGTGCATCTTAAGAGTAGGTTCTGTGCTTGTCGAGCAATGGCCGTTTGCAAAAACAGTTTTTGAAAATTTTTACTGAGGTTGACTAATTTCTCGAAAATTATTTCATTTTCCAAAACTGGACCACGTCTTGGACCTAAAAAAGGAAAATTTTCAGTGCTCATAGCCTGACTTGCATGATTTTAAATCAGAAGATTGAACAAGCATGTTAATCTAACTCTCATATTGGTCAAAATTGTTTTAGTAGAAAGCCAAAAACAAAAATGGTCAAAATAATGAACTAGGGGCACAGTTGAGTCAGGTTTTCTGTCTTTTTCCCTTTTATCAACGTACTTACCAGAAAGGGCATCATACCTGCCGGAAAAGGGCACCACTGAAGCTAACCGCAAAAGGGCAGAAAGCTCTCACACCTTCCGAGCAACGAGGTATCAAGTCAAGTGCGAAGCACGAACTGGAATGGATCAAGATATTTCAATCCCTCATCTGGACAGATCTGATCACGTCCAAACTCCCCAGCAAAGCATCATCAACCAATGTCAGCTGCAGATTTGTTACACACCCAGTTGTAGCGCAGCCCCTCTGTGGGAGAAACTCACTGTTGTGAACAAAAAGAAAAATCTAGCGGAATGCTAGGGGCAAGAGCCCACAACTTTCTGTTTATCCATCAACTACTCAGGGGAGGGATAAAAAATGAGAGATTGAAGAATAGAGAGATGTGCGCTGAGAAAAAAAGTGAGAAAAAGGGGGCTTCTTTTTCAAAAAAAACAGAGCCTGAGGGCCGAGTGATGTGAGAATCACAAATGAGGAAGGGTGGGAAACAATACCCGGAAAAACTGACTCCTCGTGCACCGAGAGGTCTCTTGCCTTTGTAACACATCCGAGTGTTGTGTTTGCATCTTTGTTTGTCTCGATTCTTGTTTTAAGTCATTTTGAGTGTCAATGGATGTTTTTAGGTTGTTTTATTTTTTGCTTTCCGTTGTTGAGTCGTTTTCGCTATGGTCAGTCGTAGGCTCAATACCCGGTCGAGAACTCATCTCTCAATTTCAAAGAATAAAATCATTTTGCGCTCCGAGTGCCGTGCCGTTCTCCACATCTGTGCAAAACAAGATTCATTCTTTTGTAAAATCGCAGGGTTCAACCCAGGTCATGTCAGAACAGTAAAACCAGGACCTATTTGAAGCTATATGGGTTCCAGACTACAAAGCAAAAGAAAAGAGGGAAAATGTCGGGTATCTGAGTTTGTTTCAACTTCAGTAAGTTCCGAGACTACATTCCGTGTGTACCTCTTCAGGTCTTGCCAATGCTCCGAAGTATGAGTGTGCCTCTACCTCAAGCTCAAGATCAAGTCTGCTTCAAGCCAGAATGGCAATCAGAAGTGCTCTCCTCGAGTACCGTTTCGTGCCAGGGACATCTTGGTTAAAAATATTTTTCACAAATATTATACTTTTTAAGTGTATTTATGTTAGGTGTGTCTAAAAATTTTTTTAAAAAAAATTGCTAAAACATTAAAAAAAATTTATTGAAAACATTAAAGTGCGAAAAATAAAAAAATAGAATTTTCTGAAAATCAGAACCAAACAAGTTATATGTTTTTTCAAATTATTAAAGGTGTGAACCGAGTAGTGGTGTGTCTTGAGACCAGATTTGGTGTGTAAATAGAGGCACCCATCTAATCCATCTCTTTTTGAGTATTCCATTAGGTCCTGTTTAATATAATAAGACCAAATTACCCTTCCAACTTTCTGTGCATGTTTCTATTTTGAAACCAAATATACAATAAAAAATAACAAGACCCTCATTGCATGAAGAAAATCTCTGCCTCGTTTTAGGAAAAAAAATCTCTCTCTTATTCTATAAAGAAAATATATCCCTTATCAATAAGGAGAAAATCTCTTCCTCGTTCCATGGAGAAAAACTTTTCTTTACTTCGCAAAAACATCTCTCACATTCCCAAAATCTTAAATCATCTACCTTTTGAATATCTTTTTTTTTTTATCAGCAAAAAACTTTATTGATGAAAGAAACATACAATTCATATGCGATTACATCAATGAAGAGGTGGAACTGCAAAAGTATCAAAGTGAATTACCTCAATCTCAACTAGGTTAGCACCCAAGAGAACGCCCAATCATTTGTAGCACAACCACAAAAAGTTGGTAAGAAACCAACACAACACCAAGGAAAAAAAAGAAAGACCACACAGTAGCCACAACACGCCACACCAAACAGTTACAATCAACAACCCAACTCTGTCATAGAGGCAGTACTTCACTTGCTGCAGGTTATATACTATAGCATTCACAGAGTAATTAAAAGAAGGGGAATAAAATCTGAATCATAACGCAATCCTGATTTTGATAGCATCACACAACTCTTCAAAGTCCACCTGAGAGCCATTAAAGGTACTGTCATTACGCTGCCTCCAAATAGACAAGAGTACTGCCAATGGAATAATGTTCCAAAGCACCATTTCTTTTTTTTTTTTTGAGTTTTGTACTAGCCCACCAAAGAAGAAGGCTACCTACAGACCCAGGTATTGCCCATTTTACTCCTCATCAATCCAAAAATTTGGACCAAATTCTCCAGGTAAAAAGGCAGAACAACAACACATGATTAACAGTATCCAAATCATTATTACAGAAGATACAGTTCACATTTGACCCTCTACTAAGAACACCAAGCCTTTGAAGAAAGTAAGATGTCTTAATCCTCCATTTCCATGATAACCAACCAAAAAATTGAACCCTTGGTGAAGCCACATTCTTCCAAATGAACCTAGCTACTGTGCTAATGTCACGACCCAAACCCGGTCCTATGGGTTTAGCACCGTAACCGGGCAACAGTGTATAAACCATATTTATTTGCCTTCCATTTGATACTGTCCAACCTACCAAACCTAAGCACTGGTGCATTGAGTAAAAACAAATTCAGCCTCCCCAACTCCTCCACTTCCCACTGAAACAAAACTTTCTCACTAAATGTTGATGTGAACTTTCACATTACAAATAGATGTTGGTAAATAACATCCCCTCATGGAACTATACACACACTCAATGTTATATGAGTGTGTGAACATTAACATTGGGTGTGACTACCTATTTGTATTACAAAATTAATGTGAACATTCACATCTCTATATACACACTATGTTTGTGACTAAAATAACACATTATTGTTTATGTTAGTATGACTATTTTTGAATGTAAATATTAACCTATTATTGTTTGTGCATGTATGACTATTCTTGAATGTGAATATTAACATTGATTAATGATGTGTTGATTACAACACCAATTGTAACACATTACAATGCGATAATCCACAACAAGTAATGACTCTATACAATGTGAACATTCACACCATAAAATAATTATGTAAAAATTATACAAATTTGTATAATAATCAGTGATATGTGAACATTCACATTATGTAATAATCATACAATTATCCGTTTAAAATATTTAGAACAATATACAAAAAGGCAATTGTGAGGGAATGAGAGAGAAAGCTAGAGAGAGGAAAGAATAAAGCTAGCAAATAGTAGAGTACCTCTGCATTTTCTATGACCTAATAATCAAAATAAAGTGTTGTTCTCGTGAGCAATGTTCGCTCCCCTAGAGAGAGAGAGAGAGAGAGAGAGTGGTTGCCGGAGGAATAATGATTGCCGGTGGATCATCAAGGCGATTACTGACTTGGAAGGAGAGAGAGAGAACAACAAGAGGACAGAGAGGAGAAAAAGAGCTATTGCTGCCGAAGATATTTATAGGTCTCAGAGCTCAGGGAAACTACATGTAACAACCCTGATCCGTTACTAACTAATACTGCATGATTAAGAATGTCTAATGAGTAATTAAGAAGAAATCTTGAGTTAATTGCATGTTGTAGACACCCCATTTTTAACCGTCCTCAAGACTTGGATGCCATCGTTTGAACACTCGATGATCATCCATGTTCGTGTTCGTTTTGAGTTCTTGGAGGTTTCGGCCGCGCACTTTGCCTCAAGACCTCTCGACTTGTTTGTTTTGTGCTTGGTTTCGCACCAAACACTTGTTGTTTTGCTTCTGAGGGTGGGAAATAGCTTGTTGGCCATCCCCACACCTCACCGGCCATGGCTTGAGGCCACCGACCCTGTTTTCTTGCTACCAGCCAAAGGTGTTGGCCGGTCGGCATTGTGTTTGGTCGGCCGGCCACTGATTAGTTGGCCGGTCGACATTATGTTTGGTCTGCCGGCCACTGATTTTGGTCAATCGGCCACTTTTTCTGGCCGAGACCTTTTCTTGGGGAGGTTTGAACCTTTTGAACCTTGGTTTTAGCTTCTTGAGGAAGCTTGAACCTTTTGAACCCTTGGTTTTAGCTTCTTGAGGAAGCTTGAACCTTTTGAACCCTTGGTTCTAGCTTCTCCAAGAAGCTTGAACCTTTTTAGCTTCTCCAAGAAGCTTGAACCCTTTGTCTAGCTTTTCCAAGAAGCTTGGCCCCTTTGCTCCAAGCTTCTAAGAGAAGCTTGACCCTTTCTTAGCTTCTTGAGGAAGCTTGACCCCTTTGCTCTACCTTTTTTTAGAAGCTTGGAGCCAAGAAGCTTGGCCCTTTTGCTCCAAGCTTCTAAAAGAAGCTTGGCCCCTTTGCTCAAGCTTCTAAGAGAAGTTTGCACCTTTGTTCCTCTATAAAAGAAGAGCTCCTCTTCAATTGCAAGGGTTCCAAGAAATTTGTCTAAGGCAAAAACCATACATATCTCACTACTTTGAGCTCCAAATTGCTTAGTTCTTGGCCCCTTTGCACACTAACTCTTAGCCTAACACTTCCATCATCAACCTAAGGATCTTGGAAGCCATTTTCAGAGGCTAAGGGATTGGTTTTCTGGACCAAGAAGCTGTTGCCCCCTTTTGGCTACAAGGGTAACACACTTTACCCTCTTTTGGTCTTTATTTTGCTTCATATTTTAGCCTTACTTGTAAGCATTTTCGAGCTTTGTCATAAACTAAAAAAATTCTTATTTTGAGCTCCTTTTTAAGTTTGTTTAAGATCACGTTTGTGCTTGGGTTTGTTTACCCCCTCTTAGGCCTTGTTTGGCCTCATTTTTGTGTCTTTTTTGTGAGTTTCGGGACTACCTTGTATTGGCCTTCTCACCACTGAAATCCCAGTGGTGGAGATGGTATTTTGAGGTCCTAAGAAGGAGAGGGGTGACCCTCTCCCTTGATGTCTTTTTTTTTGCTTCATATTTTAGCCTTACTTGTAAGCATTTTCGAGCTTTGTCATAAACTAAAAAAATTCTTATTTTGAGCTCCTTTTTAAGTTTGTTTAAGATCACTTTTGTGTTTGGGTTTGTTTACCCCCTCTTAGGCCTTGTTTGGCCTCATTTTTGTGTATTTTTTGTGAGCTTCGGGACCACCTTGTATTGGCCTTTTCACCACTGAAATCCCTCTGGATTTCAGTGGTGGGGATGGTATTTTGAGGTCCTAAGAAGGAGAGGGGTGACCCTCTCCCTTGATGTCTTGTTTTCTAGCATTTTTGGCCTTCCAAAGGGGCTCCTATTTGCATGTTTCAAAGCCATATTTTAGGCCTTTTTTTGGTGAGTTTTAAGGTTCGCATAGGCTCTGTCCAGAGCCCATTTTGCCATATAAAGTGTCTATTATGCATGTGTAGAGTAATCCTCCTCAAGGCCTTTCAAAGGGGCCTTTACTTGTATGCTTCCTTGGCTCATTCCAGGCCCTTTACAGTGAGTTTTAGGGCTGTCATAACCTCTTTCCAGAGGTGGTTTTGCCATTTTGTATGTCTATCATGTATGTGTAGAACAACCCTTTGCATTGCCTTCCAAAGGAGCACTTCATTCTAACATGTATTGACTGAGTTTCAGTGGTTGTTTGGGCATATTTTGGCATGGCATACTTCCGTTGTTGGCTGGTTTGGTGACCTCTCATATGCTTCATATAGTTGTAGTGCAAATCATGGTTCACTAGCTTACTTTGCATGCTTTGGTGATCCTTGATTCTAGCACTTTTTGACCATACCATAACCTGATTTTGTGCGTGTTTTAGACTGCCTTAGCTCTGTTTTGAGGCCTCATGGTCGAATGTTTGTTGCTATGCATGGTTGTAGTTCAATACCCTTGCCTAGCTTCGAGTTTTGGAGCCTATTCATGCCTATGTTGAGGTGTTTCTATGTTTTGGCATCATTGTGCATCATATTTCAGAGCTTATATGTAATACAACACCAACATGTACTCAGTGTGGTAAGAAACACTGCGGGGTTTGTTTTCGTATTTCTGGGGCTTACTTTAAATGTGGTGAAATGGGACATATGGCAATGGATTACACCCAAACTGAGCAACAAAGATGTGGGAAACTGGCTGCTAGTTCGACCGGATCCATCCCAAAATTGGGGAATACCACAAGACCTGTTGCTACCAAAGACATAATGAGACAAGGGAGAGTCTTTGCACTCATCCCAGGTGACACATGGAATACTAAAGCAGTTATTTCAGGTACTATTTCTATATACAATCAAGATGCTTTTGTGTTAATTGATTTCGGATCAACGCCTTCCTTTGTGTCTACTAGATTTGCATCTAGATTGACTACATCTATGTATCGTGCTTGTGAAATGTGAATTGGCAGTGCTATTTTGTGTGTGGATTCATTAGCCATGAACGTTAGACACTTTGATGTAATTCTAGGTATGGATTGGTTGTCTAAATACTGTGCTACTATCGACTGTGTAACAAAATGAGTTGTGCTTAGACTGCCAAGACATGACAAATTTGAATTTATGTGTAATAGGGTAATGCCTCCACCTTATCTGATTTTAGCAATAAAAGCATGTAAACTGCTTATGAAGGGTTGTCAGGGTTACTTGTGTAGTGTCTTGACTGAGCAATCTATGAATGTCGAAATGGATAGTTGTAGACACCCCATTTTTGACCGACCTTGAGACTTAGACGTCACCAGTTGAGCACTTGGTGATATTGCATAATGTGCTTGTTCAGAAGTCTCAGAGTCGCGGCTGCGAGCCCTGCCTCCGGACTTCCGAACCCTCTTTTGTACTTTGTCTCGGTTTGCGAACCAGGCTCGGTTTTCTTTGTTTCTTTTCCTGAGGGGAGGGAGAGGTCCAGTAGACCATCTCTCAATGTCCGCAGGCTACATTTCGTGGCCGTAGGCCATTTTGCCCATTTCGGAGCCCGATTTTCGGTTTTCCGGGACCGTCAGGCCGTGTGCCTCGGTTCGAGACCGCCTAACCATCTCCGTTTGCTCTAAATTTTGGCATACATCTTATTTGCTCCCTTTTGAGGGACACTGGGGTCCCAGAAACCCACTTCGTGGCTGAACGCCACTTTCAGTGCTTAACAGCCCATTTTCGGGATCCCGAACTGCGTGTTTTGGTCCCCGAACATTCGTTTTGCATCGGTTTTTGCTCATTTTTGGAAGGTACCTCTGTTTCATCACTAGGAAGGTCATGGAAGGGTGGAAGGCTAGTAATTGTTGCAGCAACCAGTTATCTCTCCTCCGGAGCCTCCCGGCGCCCGTTTTTCCAACTTCCGGGCTAATGTTGAACACCCTAGGGTTAGTGTTGCCAACTTTCAACCACATACCTGTGATCTACACACCTTGGAGAACCCAAAAAAGTCATGACCGGCCACTAATTGTTCTTTCCATTTTTGCCCCTCCTCTTTGAGGCTAATGTTGAACACTCTAGGGTTAGTGTTGCCAACTTTCAACCACATACCTGTGATCTACACACCTTAGAGAACCCAAAAAAATGGTGGCCGGCCACTAATTGTTCAGGCCAATTTTTCACTAGGCCGGCCGGCTAGGGGGGGCGGCCGGCCGGCCACCTGCAGCAAAAGTACCTGGCCGGCCTGCTTCCTCACTGTGTGCACTTTACAGCTGTGTAGCCCTTTCCCCCAGATAATATCTGTATCCGGGGGATATTTTGTGGGGAAAGCTTGCCTCCTTTATGCCCCACCTTTACACCCTCCTTTTGGTCCTTATAACCAGCTGCCAACATGCATTATGGAGGTTAGAAAAATTCTCCTTCAAGCTTCCATAGCCAACTCCATCTCCATAGCTCTCAATTCTTTGAAAAACCTTAAGTCCTTAAGCACCATTCCTTCTACACCACCAAGCTCTACCACCACCACCTCATTTCCAGCAACAAGGAAGGTTTCTCAAAGGCCAAAGAAGCTGCAAATTCATCCAAGAAGCAACAAAAGTTTGAGTCTTCAAGGGTAAGTAATACTTTTACCCTTTTGACCATTTTTCTTGATCTATTTCTAAGCCCCACTTGCTTTTTGTTTCAAGCTCCAGCCCTAACTGAAAAGGGCCCTATTTTGAGCTCATCTTCACTTTTCATTAAGGGCTCAACCCTGTTTGAGCCCTCCATAATACACTTGCTTCATTGATCCTCTTGTATGTCATGATTTTGCATGCTATTTTTGACCCATGAGTAATCTGTTTTTGAGCATGTTATAAACTGATATTAGGCTTATTTTAAGCCCCTCTTCAACATTGAAGAAGGGCTCAACACCATTTGGGGCTTCCATATTATACCTACCTTTATACTCCTCTTTTATTCCCCATTCTTGCATGCAATGGCAGCCTACCATGCTTTTGTTTTTGGCCATTTTACAGTTCTGAAAAAGTGCTTATTTTGGTACATGCTTCATGTTTCATTTAGGTCCTTTCATGGTTTGGGACCTCCACAGGTCACTTCATGTTATATCTCTCTTTTATTCCCCATTCTTGCATGTTTTGTTAGCCGACCATGCTTTTGTTTTTGGCCATTTTACAGGCCTAGAGATAGTCTTATTTTGGCCTATACTTCATGTTTTGTTAAGGGTATTTGGTTGTTTGGTGATTATTTTGCATACCTCATGTTATAGCCACTTTTGAGCCCCATTTTGCATCACATTTCTACCATGTTTGTATACTGTTTTGGCCATTTTACAGTTCTTCAAATATTCATATTTTTGGTCCCTCTTAAATGTTGTAGAAGGAAATTTTTCAGTTTGGATTTTGTTTATATCACTTGCTTCATTACCCCTATCTTGGCCCCTATTCTTGCATGCCATTTTTGCCATACCTATGCTTGCTGTTTGGCCATGTTTATAACTGTGAAAGTGCCTTTCTTGGGACTTTCTAGCTTCTGTCTTTGCATTGCATGTCCATGTTGTGCATGTTTAGCATAGCTATAGGCCATTTCGGGTGCCTAAATCCGCATTTCGGGACATTTTCATGCATTTGTTGTCATTTCGCTTCATTTCGGGACTGTTTTCCCCCATATTTTGTTGCTGAAATTCTGTTAGAATGATTTCCATCCATTTCATTCCATTACATCGCATTTTGTCATCGCCTCAGTTTGCGTGCCCGTGTGCACGCATTTCGAGGCACCTCTTTTTTTATCCACCGGCATCCGATGTGAGTGTGGCTGAGGCTCACTCATGTTGGTATAAACCCATATCACATTTCCATGCCATTACATCGCATTTTGTCATCGCCTCGGTTTGCGTGCCCGTGTGCACGCATTTCGAGGCACCTCTTTTTTTATCCACCGGCATCCGATGTGAGTGTGGCTGAGGCTCACTCATGTTGGTATAAGACCATTTGTCATTTTCATGTCATTCCATCGCATTTTGTCATCGCCTCGGTTTGCGTGCTCGTGTGCACGCATTTCGAGGCACCTCTTTTTTTTTTTTTTTATCCACCGGCATCCTAGGTGAGTGTGGCTGAGGCTCACTCATGTTGGTATAAGTCCATATCATGTTTTCATATCATTTCATATCATTCTGCCATTGCCTCAGTTTGCGTGCCCGTGTGCACGCACTTCGAGGCACTTCATTTTCATCTACCGGCTTCTTATGTGAGTGTGGTTGAGGCTCTCTCATGTTAGTATAAGTCCATGTTCCCTTTTCCATGCCATTTTAGTCACTTGCATTGCATATACCATCGCCTCGGTTTGCGTGCCCGTGTGCACGCACGTCGAGGCATCTCATTTTCATCGCATAGTGCATACTAGGTTGTATCTTAGATTGCATTCTGTCATTTTCTCAGTTTGCGTGCCCGTGTGCACGCACGTCGAGGCATCTCATTTTCATAGCATTGTGCATGCTAGGCTGTATCTTAGTCGCATTTCATGCATATCATGCATATTGCATCGTGTTCAGGATAGGAGTTAGCCCGGGCACGGGAAACGAGGTGCGTTTCGTACTTCGAGTGACGGAACGTGTCTCAATTCCCCAGTCACCGACACTCCGGATTATCCATGATGGAGTTAGGTTTTAGCTGTAGTTTCATGTGCATTCATCCTATATTGAGTTGTGCATTTCGACTCCTCGGCCATCATGCCTCGATATGCGTGATTGGTGGCACGAGATATTGAACACAAGGTAGATTGGCCTATTTCATACTCAAAGTGATGAAAATGAGCCAATCTCCTTTGTCTCCATCACCATTGATCATGCATGATAGGGTGGTGGTCCTTTGAATCTTGTTTTGTGCATTTATTGAAAGTGTACAACTTGGATCTTTGGCCATCATGCATTGAAAATGCTTGATTGGTGGTTTTGGATCCAAGAATGCCACTCCTTTGATGTTT
>NW_021025961.1:945757-972867 GCF_004153795.1 Camellia sinensis
CAAAATGGGAAGTCTTCACCCTCCCGAACAAAATGACCATTCAGGGTCCCTCAGATTGGTCTGTGCACAAGTTCATAGTGCTTCTTGGTCTGCTTAGCTCTAGCTCTACCAGCCATCTCTTTTGCTTTCCTAACCCAATCCTCTTTGGTGGGTGTATAGCCATGACCAAAGGCATGCGAGTTATGTAACACATCGGCCAATGCAGTAACACCCTTCCGACCACTTCTACCCGACCTCATTCCTGGCACATGTTGAAGCTTGTTCGTGAAGTAGATTGATTGGGCGCTGACATACAAGCCCTCATCAGCTGCCAAGATGGTTTGAACTGCTCAGGCCTTAGCTAGAGTGAACCCTGAAAGGAAAACATCCTCTTCGCCATGAACAATTTCCAGTATGGGTGTAGTTATCTCTGACGGAGGATGTATAGATGAGTTCCCAAACACAATAGCCATCCCCTTCCCATGGGGATATTTCAACATTTGGTGGAAGGTAGAGGAGACAACTTTCACTTGGTGCAACCAAGGCCTTTCCAACAGTAGATTGAAAGTGGCTGGCACATCTAGGACGTGGAACTCAATATCCTGTTGAGCTGGGCCCACTTAAACTCTGACCTGTACTATGCCCATAACCTCTCTGTTTGTATTGTCATATGCCCAAATCACCTAGGTTGTAGGCACGAAATCCGCTAGTTTCAGACCGATGGCATAGGCTATACGAGATGGGCAGACGTTGATTGCTAACCCAGTATCGACCAATAGCACTAGCACCCACTTTTCTCTGCACTCCACTCATATGTACGAGGTTTATTATGTGCTAAGCCTTCTGGAGGTAGTTCTTTGTCTGAGAAAGTTAAAGTTGGTGCAGCACATCCCGGAAAGACCAATCCAACTAGCTGTTAATGAGTTGTGTCAATGGACAATTTGGCTTTATCCATTGCTAATAGCACAACCTGTCAGTCTACGTGAGAAGCCATGAGTGGACCCCAGATTGAAATATTGCCTGGATTTTGTTTAACTGTTTCAGCACCGCTTCTTGCTCCAACTGATTTTCCCTCTGCTTCTCTGCCTCTTTAACTTTCCCAGAGGCTTCAGCTTGATCCAAATGTGGGGGCTTGAAATACCATCGACTTCCCTTTATGTGGTCAACCTCTTTAGAGTATTAGGTGTTTTCTGGCAAGTTTTCAACCTAATCTTCATTGGTGTGAGCCAAAAGCAGATCATCATCTTCCCACCATGCACCTCCAATAGCCGACAAACAATTGTCTGACTCCGGGCTAATCATTCTCTCATCAGAAATATCCCCTGTAGGGTGTTCAGCTATTCCGACTTCATGTTTGTTTTGATCCCTTTCTTTTTCAAACCACTTCAACGCGGCTTCTTGCTCTGTACCAGCGGTACTCACGGGGTCTAGTTCTTGAGCTAAATTCTTAATACCGGTGGTCTCCGACAGTTTCCCCTTGTCTTTGGCCATTTCGGCCACTGTAGCTATTCTTACTTCCATTTCTTCAAGTTTTGGTTACATTTCTTCCTCTCGGTCGAGTTCATCACTAAGCCACCCAGAGTTATCTATCGACCCATTAAGATCAAACCAGTCAATCTGCACATCCCCCTGATCTTGTTCATCGTAGAACTGCAGATTGTCTAAGTCTTCTTCTTGCTCTGCTAGATCATCCAGACCTTGGCTTGGGCCATCCTCTCGAACAACATTAACCTCCACTGTTGTTGGCAATACCACTTCAGGCCTAGCTTGATCCACTAGCACAATATAACAGCACAAGTCATAAACCCCCTCAGATACTTTCGCAGAGCTCTCAAGCAATGGACTGGCATTCTCTTCCAAGGCTAACTTCCTTCTTTCTACCATTGCCACCACCACGGGTTTAGGTTATAGAGTAGAAATGTTCATCATGCACAAGTCCGTGCTTTCAGGGATGAACACAGCCGGTTTGGGTAAGTGAAAAGGGGTAATGTATACACTGGGGTCATAGAGGATGGCCAGTGTATGTATTAGATTTAAGTGCCGGGGTGAAGGAACTTCGTTGTGGGCTGGAAAAGGGTTGGTGGTACATTTGGCTTTTGGGGTGGTGCTATCACCTTGTTATCAATGAAATCTTGAATCTCATGACGCAACCTGTAACATTGGTCAGTGTCGTGATCGTATTACTGGTGAAAAACATAGTATTTAGCCGGGTTGTGTTTAGGTGGGAGAGGATAGGGTAGTGGGCGTTGTTCTAACAACTTAAGATGCCTCTTTTTGATCAGCACCCCCAGGGCTTTGGATAAAGGCATATAGAGCAGGGTAAAGACCTTTTGAGATCGGGCCTGGTTGTTTGAGGTTTGTGGATTTGTACTGGCAAATGGGTTGGCAGTCTTGGCTATAGTGGCGACAACATTCACATTAGATGGCCACGCAGTTGTGCTTCCACTGGTGGTTGCATTGGAGCTGCATGTTAAAGGCCTCTTGACCTGCTCCTTCTCATCAGTTATCAACCCCTGTTTCATTGCATCTTCAATTTGAACCCCTATCTCGTGGAGCTCAGTGAATGTGAACAACGGCAAGACAATCATCTTCTGTAATAATTTTCCTTGCAGATTGCGAACCATCCTGATTTGATCCTTCTTGGATGGCCTGGTGGTCATCATCGAAGCCTTGGCCCTCCACCTTGTTACAAAATCTGAGAAGCCCTCCTTTGGCTCCTGATGGGTTGTGTCAAGATCACGGGTTGTGACCTCGATCTGGGTATTGTAGGAGTATTGTCCGATGAAGGCCTCAACCATTTCCTCCCAACTCTGCTTCACAGAGTCTTTGAGTTTTGCATACTAGATAGCCACTATTCCAGACAAGCTCCAGTAAAAAAGCGACAGCTTTTGAAGTCTGGTAAGGCCCATTGGTCATAGGATATCAGAGAGCAACCGTAAGTGAACAATGGAATCCCCAGAGCCATCGAACTGGTCGATATGAGGCAATTTGAACTGGTCCGACAAAGTTACTGAGGAGTTGGTGTATCCATCCTCGATGTCAGGGATTGCGTTGGCGGAATGGGGTCTACCATGTTGCCCCGATTCTGAACCTGAGCATTAGCAGGGATTCTAGGTACTAGGATACCCACTGGAGATGCATGGGAAGCGGAAGCCGCTGCTTACTGTGGCTGCTGTTGCTGCAGCCTATTTATCACTTCTGCTTGGTGGGCGGTAACTTCAGCTTGGTGGGCAGCATCTTACTGTATGGTTTCCACTATTTGTTGGAGATGCCAAATCAAGTCCTCTATACTAGCTGCAGGGTACTGAGTCATCTAAACAAACGAGTAATCTCTTGCTGGCCTACGTGAAAAGATTGTTCCTGACTTGATGCAGGTGATTGCTGGACTGGTGAATTATACCTAACCCTTATCCATCTCGTAATCGGTGGGGGTGAAACAAACACTGGTTGTCTCCTGACAAGATCCCCGGATCTGTAAAGTTTCCTTACACGGGTCCAGAGTGCTTGAGGGGTAGCAGAACTGTCCGAAGCAATTTTGCTAAACTACCTTGCAAAAAGAAAGTGAAAATCAAAAATCGCACAGCACCTCAGCTCAGATACTAACAACACACAGTTGTAATCATAAGCTGTAGAACTGCACTCAACACTGATTTCTACCCCCAAATCTGATCCCCAAATCTGATACCCAAACTTGTCACTGATACACACATTCATGTAGAGTTTCACTCTAAAAGCACATACCAGTTAAGTATGTGCTTTTAGAGTGACCCTGCACACATTCCTGTAGGCAGCATCTTACTGCATGGTTTCCACTATATGTTGGAGATGCCGGATCAAGTCCTCCATACTGGCTACAGGGTACTGAGTCATCTGAACATGCGAGCAATCTCTTGCTGGCCTAGGTGAAAAGATTGTCCCTGACTTGATGCAGGTGATTGCTTGACTGGTGAATTATACCTAACCCTCATTCGTCTCGTAACCGGTGGGCATGAAGCAAACACTGGTTGTCCCCTGACAAGATCCCTGGATCTATGAAGTTTCCTTACACGGGTCCAGAGTGCTTGGGGGGTAACAGAACTATCTGAACCAATTGTGCTAAACTACCTTGCAAAAAGAAATAAAGCAAAAAGAAAGCAAAAATCAGAAATCGCACAGCACCTCAGCTCAGATACTAACAACACACAGTTGTAATCATAAGCTGTAGAACTGCACTCAACACTGACTTCCACCCCCAAATCTGATCCCCAAATCTGATGCCCAAACTTGCCACTGATACACACATTCCTGTAGAGTTTCACTCTAAAAGAACATACCAGTTAAGTAAGAGCCAAAGACACCCCTATGATGGGGTACGGTTACCCTATCCTAGTTTTGTCAGGAACTAGGGTTCGCTACTCAAGCAATGCAGTTTCACGCAATCCTATACTTGGGTAAGCAACTTGTCCTAGTTTGGAATAGTCCCTATGGCTTTCGATATGCAACTAGGCCGATTGGTCAAAATGGGTACCTCAGCAAGACTTCCTAATATACCTCTCACACCTAACACTGAGAAGTGAAAAGAGGATCAAACAGTACAGCGGTAGTCCACATCCAAGGGTTGTGTTCCCATCGTGGCAGAGCCCACAACCGGTCAGCCTTTTGGCAAGCTTTTCTAAGCAAGCCTCTGGTAAACCGTTCAGGAATAGTAGATGGCAAACACAGTGACTTAGGCGCACCGATGCAAATGTAAATGCAAAGAAACACATAAGTGTAGACAAAATGTCATATCATGAGTTCGAGTCAAGTTCTTTAAATCCTTAGCAGAGTCGCCAAAACTATTCATCAAGTTCGTCAAGTTCTCTGTATCATCTTCAACCACTGCCTCTTTTTCTACAAAAATTGCACTGCTGGCGACACACCAAGGGCCGGTCATGCATCAATTTGGTGCAAAGCTCTGTTTCTGTGCTTTGAGGTGAAATCAGTGCAGTTAGGGCATTTTCAAACTTTATTTGTCCTTCCTTCCTTCTCTGTCATGGGAAATCCTCGAGAGTGGGTTGGAATTGATTCCAAAACCATCAATGAGCAATATGATTGCTTGATGATCTCAGATTCAATTTTGGATAAAAGTTGATAAAAATGCAAAGAATAGGACCACCCCTCCCAATTCTCATAGCATAAACTCAAAAAGGAAGGTTGCAACGCTTCAAGAATCATCAAAATGCTATGAATTAACATGTGACGACTATTGACACAAGTAAGCAAGAATAAGGAGGGGTGTCTAACCCCTTCACTTTTGAAGCTTTAAAACAAGGTTTTTAGCCGTTTTAAACCTCTGAAAATCATTGTAAATAACAATGGAAAAGAGTGGAAAAGAGAAGGTTTGAGTTATAAGTAAAGGGATGGAAAGAGCTTTCGGTAACTCTTCAAACCCAACTCCAATCACTTCAAATAAGCTCAAAACAATTCAAAACAGCAAGAACTATGAAGTAAGTGAAAGAAAAGAGAGTAGGAGAGAAGAAAACAAGCTTATACCTTTCAAAGGGGTAGGCTTGTTATTGATAATTCAAACTTGGTTTCAACCCACTCTCAAGTTTGAATTATGCTTCTCCAAGATCAACCAAGGCTCTAGGGTGATGATACAAGATTGTATATGGAGTATAGAGATGGTATACACAAGCTAGGTTAGCTCAAATCTTACTTGCAATGGAAGAAGAAGGAGACAAGAACTCTCAAGGCGTATATATGACTTCTAGATTTTTGTTCAACCCTCAAAACAAGCCAGAGCTTCTTTTCTTTTTATAGAATTTGAGCTCAAAAGGTGATAAATATCTTCAAAAATGGATAGCTGGCGGCCTCCCGCCCAGAACAGTGTTTATCGCCATCGAGGGTCAGCCGACCATTCATAGCCACGGCCGGCCATCATTGATGCACGGCCGGGCCTTGATGGCCTCCTATTTTTTTTGGCTCAAACTCAGCTCGGGGTGGGAAAAGGTTCAAAAATAAAACTCACAAGTTCAAACAAGTTAAATGTTGAAGATTTGAGATTATTTCGAGAGCCTGATTGAATCCGAATCGCTACGAATTCACAATTCAACTTTCATCATTGAGTGTATTGAACCAAGCGTCTAAGTCTTGCGGGCGGTCAAAAATGGGGTGTCTACAGATGCCAAAACTTCGGGTACTGGGTTTGGGTCTCAAAAAAGTGGTGTAAGAGCAATGATATTTCTTTAAAAGAATTTATTTTAAAACCAAAAACATTGGAGCATAGGATATGTGCATAATTAGGAAATTGGATAGGAGTGAATAGTACCTTAACATTTATTTATTTATAAATTTATGTGAGTTCCAGTATTTATGCAAATTTACTAGATAGAAATGAATAGGAACCTTCGGCAATTAATAGTAACCACAATGATGAATAGTACCTCTAGCTATAAATCATATCTGCGAATGAAAAATGCCTGCAAGATGAATAAAAACAAATAAGGGTGAATGGTAGGTTCCACAATGAATAGTACTACCGGCAATGAATAGTCCCATGGAAAAAAAAAAAGAAAAGAGGTGAATTGCGTACTATTGTGGTGTTTGGACAATATCATCATTAGGGATTGATTTTGTTTTGAAAATTGTTTATTATCCCTCTTCAATCACTACTTTGTTAGAAGCAATGAAAAACTATGGGGATAAGTGTAGACGTCTCCCGAACGTCCCAGGAGGGAATCCTGTTCTGTTCATTTGGGGCTCACTACAGTTCGGACTCAAATTGTCATGGTTTTTAATCTGATCTCACAATGTGCAATGTGAGACTGATAAATTACCAAAGAGTCCAAATCCGACAAATCGTTTTTGAAAACAGATTATTTTGAAAAAAGTGCCAAACATGGACTGCTTTGCCAGATACAGAGTCGCCACCTAAATATTTTTTTAGAGGGGAAATTTAGGAAACCCTGACTCGTTTGCCTAAGGCCACGTGTCCGTCATCACCAAAGTTGCCTCGGCTCGGGAACTTGGGTACGATTGGGGAAGGTCAGCTTTGAGCAACCCCCTCGCCCGATCTGAAGATCGGCCTCTACTAACCATGATATCTTGTTTTGAAAACGTTATGTGTTCTTATTCCGATTAATTAGCTAATCTTACTATGTGGTGCGCATAACACAAAAGTATAGACTAGATCGCCTAATTTGGAACAAAGCGTCGCATATCCGTTTGTTTGGAAAATGGTTTGAAATTTGCTACTCACGAGTAGGCTAAAACACGGATTTACAATGAGTTGCTCCAACTCAAACAATCCAACCTTCACCCACAGGCCTTCAGGCAGATATATCACATAAGCACATAGCCACATGGTAAGTATGCTGTCATGTTAACATTCACACTCATGCGTGATGCTAAAGCATAAGTACTTACAGCGTACTCCGAGCCAAAACAGGAAACTTGTTAGCAATCGAATGTATGATCCAAGTCCATGTTAAGTGGCTAATGCATCGCATACAAAATGCAATCTAGAATAGGCTCGGCCAATCCTAGGATGGCGTATGGAATGCAACAAGTAACATGTATTCCAGTTAGATTTGAAATACTATGTAGTTAGCATGATGCGCCGAGCCCGGCGCGTGCATTACAAATGAATGGATGCATGCATGCATAGCATAAGGTATGCTAAATTAAATATGACCTAATACTAACCATCAAAAGCAGGTAAGTAAAAGGGAGAAAGAAGTGGGGGTTGGAAGACATGCACACACGCACCCACACTTATTACACATTCGCCCTCGCTCGAAGGGACCAAAAGAATATACAAATCAATTAACCTACAAGCTAATTAATTAAATTATACAACACTTAACTAATTAACGGATCAATCAAGCTACTGAAAGCAGTAAAGGGCCTCGGAAAGAGGGATGCAAGCATGCTCGGATTGGCTTCACTCGGAAATCCAATGCCATGCACAAGCTGCCTCTGTTTACCCTGCTCTGCTCCTCTGAAAATTGTACAATTCCCAAGGAACACTCTCGGAACACTGTGGAGGTTCACCGGCCAAGGGGGAATGCCACTGGCCATAAGGTAATGGTCATCGACCATTTATTGAGCTCTCGGCCATCCATAATTGGTCGATCGGCACTATATTCAGTCGACCGGCCAAATTTGTCTGCAGAAACCTGTTTTGACAGCAGCAGAGGGCAAACCATGGCATGGCATTGCATTTCAAGCAAATGTATGCACCAACACCCTCCTTATCATGTTCATGACTCAAAAGAGGATGGTCTTCGGGCCTCGGACCACCAATCGCGCATTTCAACGCGTGATGGCCCAAGATGCCAAGTTGTGCATTTTAATTTCAAATGAAATGCAAACTAAATAAACACATAATGCCCAACCTCTATCACTTGATCAAGAGGCAAGGCATGCATGCCAAATGCAACCTAAGCATGTTAGCTAAGTATGCAACATGAGCATGCAAGCAAGCAATGTGCACTAGGCACTTAACCTAAGCAAACAAGCATGCAAGTCATGGAACAACTAAGCTAATGACAAGCATACAAGATGCAATTAAAACATGCAAGTATGCAAGACGTATAACATGTTAAGCAACTTGACCAAAGAAATGCATGCCAAATGCAAAGTGTTTCAAGTATGCCATAACATGCGATAGGCCAAATATGCAACCACATGCAAGGGAGGGACTTACACCAAGATAGACAGCTCTCTACTAGGTCCAAAACAGTGGCCAAATGCCAAGGAAACGAGGGCCAAAGCACATACAATCATGCATGCAAACATGGTCCAACACTTAGGCACATGGAAGCAACTTTTAAGCATACTTAAAAGGGAATAAACATGGACATATGGCAAGCATACTAAGCTATGAAATAATGTTATAAAAGGTGCCAAACCAAGTAAACAAGACAAGCCAAGCATTCAACTATGGTCCAAGGCCTAAGGCTCACCAAAGGGGTATTAAACTACACTTAGCAAAACCAAATATGACATGATTTGAACAACCAAAATCAGAGTTTTAGCATGTTAAAACAAAGCCAAAAAACACATTGACATGGCATCCTAGAGGCCTAAACATGATGGCATACGCAATGGCACATTCATGGAGCATGAAACACAAACCCTCTAAGGCCTTAAAGGAACATCAAATGCAAGCATACAAGAATTCCATTCGGACTGAAATGACATCTTAAGTGGTTCCGAACCATTGAAATGATGCAAGCAATGCATGCTCAACACTCTCAACACTCACATGCCCAAGGCTAACAAGCCAAAATGCGAGGTGGCTATACAAGGCATGTCATGGATGGCCAAAACAACCACAAACAGACCTTAGGCATACTAAAACATGCACAAAAGCTTCACAAAGCTAAGCCAAAAAAAGTAAGCATAGTGGTCTAAATTCTAGGCGCATGTTAAGGCAATTTCATGGCATTACAGGACAAGTATGCAAAACAAGCATGGTGTGTCCAAACCAACTTAGAACAGGGGTAAAGCATGGCAAAATACTACCAAATAGCCACTAAGACATGGCCAACATGGTCTTAATAAGATGCTCACACATGAGGCTAAAATGGCCAATATTGAAGGCAACAAGGAGAGGGGATGGCCCTCTCCTTCTTAGGACTTTAAAGCACCATCCCCCCTTCTGGATTTCAGTGGTGAGGAGGTCCAAACAAGGTGGTCCCAGAGCTCACCAAAAATGCACAAAATGGGGACCAAACAAGGCCTAAGAGGGGTCAAACAACCCCAAACAACAAAGTGACCTGAAACAACTATTTAGAGCACTCAAAAACAAGACTTTTATATGTTATACACTAAGCTCAAAGACAGATGCAATGTAAGCAAAAAGACTATGCAAAAATGGGATATTTAAAGGTAAAGTTCTTACCTTTGAGGACTTTCTTCAAGAAGAGTACTCTAGCTGCTTCCTTAGGTCCAAACCAGCTTGAAAACTTCAAGAACAACCTATTAGCTCCTCAGCAACCAAGGTAAGGTGTAGAACTAGGTGTTTGTGCACAAAAATAAGAACAAACACACACAAAGGCAAAATGAGAGGGAGATATAGAGATAAATAGATACACTAAGCAAACCCTAATCTCAGAGCTCTCTCTTGAACTTCTGGAACCCTTGAGGAGGGAGGAGAAGGTCTCCCTTTATAGGGGATCACTCTTGCAAAGCTTACAAAACAAGCTAAGTAAGAGTGAAATCCCTCTATACATGTGTATGGAGGGGGTGCAAAGTGGGTGCCAGCTAGCACAGCTGGCACAAAATATCTGCCAAAAGCAGATGCACAGTGGTCAGCCAGCCAAAAATGCCAAATTGACCAAATAAATGGCCAATCGACCAAACAGAGTGCCGACCGACCAAACATTTGGCCGTTGGCAACAAAACAATGGCCGGTGGCCTTAAGCCATGGCCGGTGAGATGTGGGGATGGCCAACAAGCCATTTCCTACTCCTCAAAAGCAAAACACAAGTGTTTGGTGCAAAACCAAACACAAAACAAGCAAGTCGAGAGGTCTTGAGGCAAGGCGCGTGGTCGAGACCTTCGAGAACTCAAGACGAACACGAACATGGATGGTCACCGAGTGTTCGAATGGTGACGTCCAAGTCTTGAGGACGGTCAAAAATGGGGTGTCTACAGTTGCCCCTCTTTGACAAAACTCGAAAGTCATAACAATGACGGGAGTGAATGTTAAAGCCCAGAGGCGACCCATTTTTGACAAGGCTGAAGACTTAGACAAACATGCAAGACAATAAAGATATACGCCCAAAGGCCGGGGTAAAATGCAACTGACAGTGCAAGAAGCTGAACATAACTCATGATCATGCAAAGAAAGCTATAACGAAGCATAACATGCAACAGTTTTAAGCAAGAACCTAGCTACATTACAATGCAGAAAGGATGTAAGAGAATTATTCAATTCTCGATACATCTCACACGGAGAATACAATACCTGTGTGGCTCGTCTGGTTACACTAGCTTCAAATGAACCGTACATACAATATCGCGCCTGAAAGAGAAAGAAAACTTAACAGGTACGCTATCGTTAGCAACATGCATAACAATGCAATCTAAGCTGCGTAACAACGCAAGTGAAGGAGTGCTTGACAATGCAACCTATGTGACAACGCATAACAATGCGGAATGGATGCAAAATGATAATGCAATATATACAAAACTATGTATAAACAATGCAAATGATATGCAATACAATTGAAACATGATCAAACCATAAGCAGTTCAAAACCACACAAATATCATAAAGATGATGGAGATGTAAAGTCCGTCTATCATAGAAAAGGCACTGACACCCTCAAACCACAATACGAGCAGTGGAATAGGCGCGTACACATGCAGAACTATGAGTTGTGTAGACGGACACAAGATGCAAGTAATAGGGTGGGATGATATAAGTGAGGCATGCTCTGCTCAGGAGAGATCGTGATCCTAAATGCTGGATGCAAAACACTACACTACAATGTAATGAATGAAATGGATATGGCGCGCGACCAAAACATATCTTGCCTAGGAAAGGTATGGACACAAACAAGCCACGTTTAACACAGAAACGGTGCCGTCACCCACAACACTAGGTGCGTACACATAATATCTTAACTATGCTTCAACGCGAAAAGTATGGGCACATACCAGACCAAGCTCAACATGGAAAGGCGCAAGCCGTAGATGGATGTGATGCAGTGAATGCATGCAACTACAATGCAATATATACAATATGCAATGGAATGTAATATTTACAATGAGATGCATGACAATGCAAAGTAAGGAAGAATGCACTACAATGCATGTAAGGAAAGATGCATGACAATGCAAGCTATGTACAATGCAATATTTACTAGCTGAAATGCAATGGATAGAGTGGATAAGGCCTGCGGCCAAACCGTATCTTGCCTAGGAAAGGCATGGACACATACAGACCACGTTTAACACGGAAACGGTGCCGTCACCCTCAACACTAGGTGCGTACACATAATATCATAACTGTGCTTCAACGCGAAGAGTATGGGCACATACCAGACCAAGCTCAACATGGAAAGGCGCAAGCCGTAAATAGAGGTGATGCAATAAATGCATGCAAGCTACAATGCAATATATACAATATGCAATGGAATGTAATATTTACAATGGACAAGGCACGCGGCTGAACCGTATCTTGCCTAGGAAAGGCATGGACACATACAGACTGCGTCTAACACGGAAACGGTGCCGTCACCCACAACACTAGGTGCGAACACTAAATCTCATAACCGTGCTTAGACGTGAAAAGTACGGGCACATACCAGACCAAGCTCAACATGGAAAGGCGCAATTCGTAAATGGAGGTGATGAGCACGGAACTTACTCTCGAGATGCAAAACCTTAGATCCGAAGGATAATTGCCCCTTGCTTGAAAAGAGCTGCATGGCAACTGAAAGTTGCCCCTTGTTTGAACGGCACCGCAGCGCATTGAATGGCAACGGAAAGTTGCCCCTTGTTTGAATGGCACTGCAGCGCATTGTGGTCAGTCCTCAGAGTGACAAACACAACCAAATTCTTGGATACAAAGAAGACAAAGATGACCAGAACCATCACATGGACATAGTCGAATTCGAAGTGTTTGTGGCTGGACTTCAAGATGAAGTTGCCTACGTATCCCAAATATGGGAATCAAGCTATACGTAGTTCAGGTTTAGGTACACTCGGGTATTTAACCTCTCATTTTGCGCTCTAACTTTTGCCAAGGCCGCCCTTCTGGGTTTTCAACCTTGCGAGGTATTCTTTTTCATTTTTTTTTATCTTTTCTTTTTCATTCTTTGTATTTTCTCTTTTCGCTTTTCTCTCTCTTTTTTTTTTTTTTTTTTTTCTTGCTCTAACTTTTGCCTGGGTCACCCTTCCGGGTTTTTGGCCCAGCGAGCCTCTCAAGGGTAAAAGTGTAGCTTTGTCCATGTCAAATGGTTTTGAGATCTCGAAGCCATCTAAATCCAGGAGAGTGGCCGTTGTTCACTGATGATGTAAAAGTCCATCTGGGGGGTGAATTTGCCCCTAGTGTTGTGGATAGGAACTCAATTGTTCTTCAGCAATGCTTTCTTCTTTCCTCCCTTCTGGGATTTGGCATTCTTGCCGTTCTTCATCTTTGACTCTTCGAGCACATTTGAAATTCTTTTGCCCCTAGTTCGAGGGGTGCTTTTGATTGAGCTTTGCAAGCTTCCTTTGATCACAACTGATCTTCTTGATCTGACTTTGGTGCCTCTTGTTCGAGGGCTGCTTTAAATCTGGCCACACATGACTCACATTGATGGTTGACCATTGATCATTCTGATCCCAAGTTCAAGGCTTTGAGAGCAAAGGGGTTGAATCTTGAGGCTGAGAGTGATCCTAGGCTGCACAATCTCAAGAGCGATTCCGCACAAGTCTTCACAGGACCGCGCAAAATATTTTTTTGAAATTTTTTAAGAAAGCGACAAATCGCTTGCACTAAAGACAGTGTAGAACCAATCTGGATCAAGATTGGATCCTTCTCAATACTCACATTAACAAGCATGATCTCATTCATTAAGCGCTTAGCACGCCTGTCTTTCTCTCAATTGATCAAGTTTTGCAAAACCTGAGGAATTCCTTCCTCTTCATTTTTACCACAGTGTTTAAAAAAGTTATGAAAAACTTAGGTCAATGTAATGATTTCAAAGCACAGAAAAGACATAATTTTTAGTCAGATACTGCCATCTCATTCAGAACTTCTGGTACAACTAGCACAAGGCAGAAGCGAACATAAGAGTGTGAAAATCACTGCTGTTCATTCAAATCTTCTGGTGTAACTGGCTCCAAGGCAGAAACTGACTCAAAAGAAAACGAAAAGACAAACACAAAACAAAGCAAGTGATATCCGAGGTAACACCCCCGTAATCACCCGACTCCAACAAAACAGGACTGACTTAGTACAACAAGACAGACCCAAAACAAAACAATAGAACTGACTTAACACCCAAGTCAGAAACTACAAAACTAGTATTCGCAAATGCTCAAAACAGTGCATGCCAAACGCTACATCCGGAGTAAACTGAGTGCCATCCGCAGGTGGCTCATCCCCTGATCACATATTCACATTATCCCCCACAAGTTCACTGATCCAATGATGATAGACTTTACTAGACTGGTGCGGCAATGACCTTGTTGTCAAACAAATCTTGTACATCATGGTGCAAACGAAAGCAGCTATCGGTCTCATGACCGGTTTGTTGATGGTACGCATAGTACTTAGTCTGGTCATGCTTTGGAGGGAGAGGATCAAGTAAAGGCCGTTGTTCCAATGGTTTCAGATGTCCTTTCCGGATTAAGACCTCTAGAGCCTTTGACAAAGGCATATAAAGTGGGGTAAAAACCCTCTTGACTCGAGGTGGATATTTGGTTTTCTGTGAGCTACTTCCGGACGCACTAGTGAATGGGGTAGCTTTTTTTGATGTGGTGGCGGTAACCATGCCCACTTTAGAAGATCTTGCAGCTGCATCACCGCTGGTGGTCGCATTTGAACTGCAGGAAAACGCCCGCCTAGGCTGTTCCTTCTCCTGGTCAATAAGGCCTTGCTTCATGGCATCCTCGATCTGTGCCCCTATCTCATGCAAATCTAAAAAGGTAGGGAAGGGGAGCACCATCATTTTCTGCATTAGTTTGGGTTGGAGGTTGCGCATAACCATCCGTATTTGATCCTTATCCGTTGGCCTAATGGTCATCATTGAGGCTTTGGCCCTCCAACGGGCCACGAATTCTGAGAAGCTCTCCTTAGGCTCCTGCCTCATCGTCTCAAGATCACGGGTCATAATCTCGATTTGCGTGTTATACGAGTAATGTACAACGAAGGCCTCGGCCATCTCATCCCAATTCCTCTTGACATCATCTTCTAATTTTGCGTACCAGATGGCCGCCACACCCGACAGGGTCCGGCCAAATAATGAAATCTTCTGGAGTCTGGTGAGGCCCATCGGCCGTAGTATGACTGAGAACAACCATAGATGTACCATGGGATCCCCGGATCCGTCAAAGCGGTCAATTTGTGGCATCTTGAACCTATCTACCAGTGTCACAGCTACGTCGGTGTACCCATCCTCAATGTCCGGGATGGACTTTACCCCCTGGGATTTCTTGAACAACTTTTCAAGCTTGCTCAACTTCAACACTGTATGGTCTACCTCGAACTCAAAGGGAGAGTCCGGCAGGTTGATTGGTGCTTTAGACAGCTGGGGTAAAATTGGGGCAGAGTCGGCCCTGTCGGAATGTCCGTATCTTCCTAGACATTTGGCGTCTCCCTGGGTATTGGATCTACTGGTGGGGGAGGAGCTTAGTACGAAGCAGATGCTCCGGCTTGCTGTTGTAACCTGGTGATTAGCTCTGCCTGTTGGGCAATGATCGCAGCCTATTGTTTGGCAAATTCCGCTTGATGAGCAGCATCCTTCTGCATGGTTTTCATGCTCTCTTGAAGTTGACGCATCATTTTCTCCATTCCTGCCATACTGCCCTGATCTGACTGAACTACTAGTATATCTGTCTCTGGAGTAGGCTCAGAAATCTCAACCCGACTGCTCTAAAACCACTGATCTGGTAGCTGCTGCACTGGTGGTCTACGCCTGACTAGCCTTCTCTGGCTCTAATTGCCCTTGAACTGAGTCTCTGACCTGACAAAGTCTATCAACACAAGTCCAGTGTACTCGGGGGATATTGGAGCCTTCTGAAACTATGATTCCAGGACTACCCTAGCAAAAGAGAAAACAAAGAGCATCTCAGCCCAATTTCACCAAAATAGATTTGACTCTTTACTGAATTCTGCCCCCAATTCTGCCTGTAACCGATACCCCCAAGTAAAACTGATTCCCCAAACACTGATGCCCACAGGCTTGATGCCCAAACTCGCAAACTGATACATGCATTCCCTGTAGAGACACACTCTAAAAGCACATAGCAAGCAAGTAAGAGCCAAAACACCCCTATGTTGGGGTAGGGTTTCCCTGTCCTAGTTTCGTCAAGAACTAGGGTTTTACTACGCACACAGCGGTTTCAAACAACCTAAAATCGGGTAAGCAACTTGTCCTAGCTTTGGAATGGTCACTATGGATTCCGAATATGCAGTAGGTCGAATGGTCAAAAGGGTGCCCCAGTAAAAATCGAGGTTTGTGTTCCCATCGTGGCAGAGCCCATAACCGGTCAACCTTATGGCACACTTTTCAAAGCGAGCCTCTGGCAAACCGTTGAGGAATAGCAGATGGCAAACATGGTGTCCTAGGCGCACCAATGCACATGCAATGCAAAGAAACACATGAGTGTAGTCAAAACAAGATATCATGAGTTCGAGTCAAGTTCTCTAAATCTTTTCTTCTTTCTATCTTGACTTAGCTTTGCTCATAGTTTTTTTTTTTTTTTTTTCAACTCTTCTTCGATCAATTGAGGAGAAGGATGCAAACCATCTATATAATAAAGTATAACGGTTTTTGAATTTGTCCTACCTACATTTGTCCTACTAAGGCATTTGGACGGCTCAAATCTATTCAAATTATCAAACAACGGTTGAGATATATTTTTCAAAAAATATCTTACATATACATTTTCTATTTTCCCGCTTCTCTCTCTTACTTTTTCCTTTTCTCACATATCCTTCTATGATCTCATGATCCCACCTTCCTCTCTCTTTTCTTTTTATTTTCTCCCATTTTTATTTTTCTATCTATTTGTTTATTTTTTTTATTTTCTCATTTTTGATCACTTATTTTTATTCATATTATATGGAAAAGTCTGCAATCCCAGAATTAGGTGTCAGATTTACTGTGTGTCTTGGAGATTTTACTAATGAATTTTTTAGTCCACAAATTAAATGAATTTGAACAATCAATTATTATTTGTATACATATTGAATACCTGATAGATTTCATAAATTTAAACCTTATATGAATCTTCAACAACTATATAATAAAGTAGGACGGTTTTTGAATTTGTCCTACACACATTTGTCCTACTAGGACATTTGGAAGGCTCAGATCTATTCAAATTATAAAATAACGACTGAGATATATTTTTCAAAAAATATCTTACATGTACATTTTCTATTTTCCCGTTTCTCTCTCTTACATTTTCCTTTTCTCACCTATTCTTTTATGATCCCATGATCCCACATTCTTCTCTCTTTTCTTTTTATTTTTTTACTTTCTCCCATTTTTATTTTTCTATCTATTTTTTTTTTCTCCTTTTTGATCACTTATTTTTATTCATATTATGTGGAAAAGTCTGCGATCCCAGAATTAGGAGCCAGATTTTACTGTGTGTAGTGGAGATTTTATTAATGAATTTTTTAGTCCACAAATTAAATGAATTTGAACAATTAATTATTATTTTTAAATATCTATATAACAAAGTAGGATGGTTTTTAAATTTGTCCTGCACACATTTGTCCTACTAGGACATTTGGACGGCTTAGATCTATTCAAATTATAAAACAACGGTTAAGATATATTTTTCAAAAAATATCCTAGATACATTTTCAATTTTCCCGTTTCTCTCTCTTACTTTTTCTTTTTCTCACCCATCATTTCATGATCCCATGACCCCACTTTCCACTCTCTTTTCTTTTCTTTTTTTTTTATATTTTTTTTCCATTTTTATTTTTCTCTCTATTTGTGTTTTTTTATTTTCTCCTTTTTGTTTACATATTTTTATTCATATTATATGAAAAAGTCTACGATCCCAAAATTAGGAGTTAGATTTTACTTCGTATAGTAGAGATTAAATTAATTATAGTCCACAAATTAAATGAATTTGATTAATTAATTATTATTTTTAAATATATTGAATACCTGATAGACTTCATAAATTTAGATCTTATATGAATCTTCAACATATTTTAATAAAGCATGACCGTTTTTGAATCTTCAACATATTTTTGTCCTATTAAGATATTTGGATGGCTCAGATCTGTTCAAATTTTAAAACAATGGCTGAGATATATTTTCTAAAAAAATATCCTACATATACATTTTATACTTTCCCGCTTCTCTCTTTCTTATTTTTTCCTTTTCTTACCAATCCTTCCATGATCACGTGATCCCACCTTTCTCTCTATTTTCTTTTTATTTTTTTATTTTCTCTCGTTTTTATTTTTCTCTCTATTTGTTTATTTTTTTATTTTCTCCTTTTTGTTCAATATATTTTACACATGTATGTATGCCCCTAATACACTAGGACATTATGGACATACATATAATTTTCATATAATTATATAAGCAAAAGCAATATTATATGTATACTCGTGAAAATTGTATGTATGCCAAGCACATCTATCTATCTAACTGTATATTATATAAGCAAAAACGAGTTTTCGTAAGGAGTTTTGTGAGAACTCCAAAATTTTATAATAAATTTGTGATTTTATCAAATTAAAAAAATAAATTTAAATAGTGTTAGGATTACAATTATATTATAATCCTAACATTATTTACACCGTGTCTTTAGATACGGGCATATGCTAGTTTGTATATATAGAAGCTCATTACGTGAGACTTTTACACACTCTCTCTCTCTCTCTCTAAAATCCCATCATATCTTCTAAATCCAACACAAATAATGATCCTATTTCTCTACTGTTCTATCTATCTAACTGTATATTATATAAGCAAAAACGAGTTTTCGTAAGGAGTTTTGTGAGAACTCCAAAATTTTATAATAAATTTGTGATTTTATCAAATTAAAAAAATAAATTTAAATAGTGTTAGGATTACAATTATATTATAATCCTAACATTATTTACACCGTGTCTTTAGATACGGGCATATGCTAGTATGTATATATAGAAGCTCATTACGTGAGACTTTTACACTCTCTCTCTCTCTCTCTCTCTCTAAAATCCCATCATATCTTCTAAATCCAACACAAATAATGATCCTATTTCCCTACTGTTACATGCATGCAAACAAGTGTTTGATGATTAATCACCCACCTGCCACCGAATTTCAATTATTATTATTATTATTATTTTATTTAGTTATTTATTTTTGTGTGTGCGGGTTTCTGAAAATTAATTAATTTAGGTTTTTAAGTAAGGTATTTAGTAAGGATAATTATTATGTTGAATCTTCGTTAAGTTAAATTATAAACAATAAATATTGAATACTCACAAAATTATTATTCCTAACAATGTTTTTGTTAGTGATTGAATTGGATTGTTTTAAAACTAATTTATGCACTAATATATATTTTAAATAGACTTTAGATAAAATGAATTTATTATTCATGTCTTATGATGCAAAATTATTATTATTATTATTATTAAATGTGAGTTCTCACACATACACCTGGGGTAATTCAGAGAGGTTCACTGCTGAAAAACAGACTTTTAGTGGCGTTTAAAAAACGCCGCTATAAGTGTTAAAAACGCCGCTAATTCTTTTTGCGACGCTTAGTACCAAACGTCGAGGACGCGGCCGTCGCTATAGCTATATGGCGTTTTAAAAACGTCGTAATATTAGTATAGGAGGCGTTTTTAAAAACGCCGCCAAATGTCCTACTAAACACGCTGACGTCACTGATGATATTTAGCGACGTTTTTGTAAAACGCCGTCATATCTTTTTACAAATTAAATAAGTAAGGTTTAAGAGGCGTTTGTAGAAACGCCGTTATATTTTATTTATTTATTTTTAATTGTGCTAATTTCATTTGATTGAACTAAAAAAATACCTTAATAGCACTAATATAAAATAATAACTCCCATTCAAATAGCTATAATGAAGCACTAATTCACTTTCTCATTCAGTTAATATCCAATCACCATTACCCACAAAATTAATATATTCAAAATCCAAAAATCATGTATTAACATTAAACCACAAACTAACATATATCCAAAAATTATGTCTTAGCATTAACCACAAACTAACATATATTCAAAAATCTTGTCATAGCATTAAAGTTGTAGTCTTCATTGGTCTACATGCCTGCATCAGAACATAAACTACAATCAGATTCACCAAAATAAACACAAATTGAAGAATTTGTACCCAATACTTATAAAGAGTACTTAAAACTTGAAGAAACACTAACAAGAAAATTTTATCACATACCGAGAAACACTAAATACATATAAAGAAAAGGCATACCTAAAGACAATACACACACATATAAGAATCATGTAAAATTAAATAAATAATACTCTCATAGAACAAACAAATTTAGAGGTCATTTGATCTAACTCCCACTCATCAAATTAGGCAAGACTTCTGAAGGGTCTTTAACATATTTTTTTTTTTTTTAAAATGTGTATAACCTTATCAAATTGAGATTTGCCATGGTTGTGCATCTTAAACTACTTAAAAGGCATGTTTCAGATGTTAGAAAAAATAAAATAAAAACACTATTGAGAAACGCTATTGAGAAAAAATAAAATAAAATAAAAACGCTATTCAGAAATCGCAGACCATGCTGCTTGCAGACCAGATCAATTGTGAACTCTTATCACAACAATTATCAAGTACATATCCCACCACACAAGAAAATCATGAGATGCTCTAATGTGAAAAGTTCTCTTGTACAATAGCTTCAACATGCAAAGAAAGTTAGCTGGTTCCAAAGGAGAAAAACTGAACTCTAGAAAAATAGTAAGTGAAAAGAGGCCACTTTACTATCGCATATCTTATTATTAAACCTAACATTCATACTCAATAACAGGCTTAACATCCATTTATAGATCTCATTTGTCTGTAACAGAAATAGCCCTTAACAATCTTGCCTTTTATTAAACTACTACGCTAATTTATAGATCTCATTGGAAACAAAATGAAAAAGGCATTAGTACATCATTTAAATTCATTTGTGTATTGTTACGTGTAATGAGTGCAAAGGGTATACATCTCCTATGTAGTCATGATTTCTTGTACTTTATGTTCCTTCCCTCCAAATTGTTTGTCTATTTCACTATTCCAGACATCCCAAAAACTCATCTATATTTTTAAATTTATTCTCTTCTCAACAATTTTGAAGATTTTACCTACAAGAACTAATTGAGATATTTAATTTGTGGGAGAAAAATTTTAATTTTTTTTTAAATATTAGTTATTGACCCGATTAAAGGGCACAAATGCCAAAAATAGACAAACAATTTGGGATGGAGGGAGTAAGATAGAAAGCAACATTTCCATAAACTTGAGGATTTATAAAAAGATATGCATGCAACAATAGCAAGATTGTAACACCTTATTTAGCAAGTAAACAAAATAATTGTTATTTTCTCTTGCATCAAAGTGGGGGCGGTGTGGATGTGATCACAAGTCAAACATGTGATGAACCTCTCATGGGTCTTAAATTACTAACATAATAACTTATTCAAAATTTTACTGGGATCAAACCCAACACATGATGGCCAATCATACGCACTAAAATATTAAAGTTCCCTGTTGCATAGTACATACCTACACCAAAATCCCAGTTGTCTGCCTCCCCTTCCACATTCAGGCCTCCTATAATTAAAAATTACCAGAACCACAGCCACCAATGACGGACATGTGGCCTTCGGCACCGAGTCAGGGTTTCCTAAATTCTCCCATAAAAAAAATATTTAGGTGGCGACTCTGTATCTGGCAAAGCAGTCCATGTTTGGCACTACTTTTTCAAAAATTTGTTTCTCAAAACGATTTGCCAGATTTGGACTCTTTGGTTCAGATTAAGAACCGTGACACAAATCGAGTCCGAACTGTAGCATGACCCACGCGGGCGCGTCTACAACGGCCCGAACGTCCCGGGAGGGAATCTCGTTTTGTTCATTTGGGGCTCACTACAGTTCAGACTCAAATTGTCACGGTTCTTAATCTGGTCTCACAATGTGTAATGTGAGATTGATAAATCACCAAAGAGTCCAAATCCGACAAATCGTTTTTGAAAATAGATTTTTTTGAAAGAAGTGTCAAACATGAACTGCTTTGCCAGATACAGAGTCGCCACCTAAATTATTTTTTATGGGGAAATTTTGGAAACCCTGACTCGTTTGCCTAAGGCCACGTGTCCGTCATCGCCAAAGTTGCCTCGGCTCGGGAACTTGGGTACGATTGAGGAAGGTCAGCTATGAGCACCCCCACTCGCCCGATCTGAAGATCGGCCTCTACTAACCATGATATCTTGTTTTGAAAACGTTATGTGTTCTTATTCCGATTAATTAGCTAATCTTACTATGTGGTGCGCACAACAAAAAAGTATAGACTAGATCGCCTAATTTGGAACAAAGCATCGCATATCCGTTTGTTTGGAAAATGGTTTGAAATTTGCTACTCACGAGTAGGCTAAAACACGGATTTACAATGAGTTGTTCCAAGTCAAACAATCCAACCTTCACCCACAGGCATTCAAGCAGATATATCACATGAGTACATAGCTACATGGTAAGTATGATGTCATGTTAACATTCACACTCATGCGAGATGCTAACGCATAAATACTTACAGCATACTCCGAGCCAAAACAGGAAACTTGTTAGTAACCAAATGTATGATCCAAGTCCATGTTAAGTGGCTAATGCATCACATACAAAATGCAATCTAGAATAGACTCGGCCAATCCTAGGATGGCGTATGGAATGCAACAAGTAACACGTATTCAAGTTAGATTTGAAATACTATGCAGTTAGCATGATGCGCCGAGCCCGATGCATGCATTACAAATGAATGGATGCACGCATGCATAGCATAAGGTATTCTAAATTAAATATGACCTAATACTAACCATCAAAAGCAGGTAAGTAAAAGGGAGAAAGAAGTGGGGGTTGGAAGACATGCACACACGCACCCACACTTATTACACATTCGCCCTCGCTCGGAGGGACCAAAAGAATATACAAATTAATTGACCTACAAGCTAATTACTTAAATTATACAACACTTAACTAATTAACGAATCAATTAAGCTACTGAAAGCAGTAAAGGGCCTCGGGAAGAGGGATGCACGCATGCTCGGATTGGCTTCGCTCGGAAATCCAATGCCATGCACAAGCTGCCTCTGTTAACCGTGCTTTGCTCCTCTAAAAATTGCACAATTCCTAAGGAACACTCTCTGAACACTGTGAAGGGTCACCGGCCAAGGGGGAATATCACCGGCCATAAGGTAATGGTCATCGACCATTTATTGAGCTCTCGGCCATCCATAATTGGTCGATCAGCACTATATTCAGTCGACCGGCCAAATTTGTCTGCAGAAACTTGTTTTGATAGCCGCAGAGGGCAAAACATGGCATGGCAGTGCATTTCAAGAAAATGTATGCACCAACACCCTCCTTATCATGTTCATGACTCAAAGGAGGATGGTCTTCGGCCCTTGGACCACCAATCGTGCATTTCAATGCGTGATGACCCAAGATGCCAAGTTGTGCATTTTGATTTCAAATGAAATGCAAACCAAATAAACACATAATGCCCAACCTCTATCACTTGATCAAGAGGCAAGGCATGCATGCCAAATGCAACCTAAGCATGTTAGCTAAGTATACAACATGAGCATGCAAGCAAGCAATGTGCACTAGGCACTTAACCTAAGCAAACAAGCATGCAAGGCATGGAACAACTATGCTAATGACAAGCATACAAGATGCAATTAAAACATGCAAGTATGCAAGACGTATAACATGTTAAGCAACTTGACCAAACAAATGCATGCCAAATTCAAAGTGTTTCAAGCATGCCATAACATGCGATAGGCCAAATATGCAACAACACACAAGGCAAGCATGCGAACACATGCAAGGGAGGGACTTACACCAAGATGGACAACTCTCTACTAGGTCCAAAACAGTGGCCAAATGCCAAGGAAACGAGGGCCAAAGCACATACAATGATGCATGCAAACATGGTCCAACACTTAGGCACATGGAAGCAACTTTTAAGCATACTTAAACGGGGATAAACATGGACATATGGCAAGCATACTAAGCTCTGAAATAATGTTATAAAAGGTGCCAAACCAAGTAAACAAGACAAGCCAAGCATGCAACTATGGTCCAAGGCCTAAGGCTCACCAAAGGGGTATTGAACTACACTTAGCAAAACCAAATATGACATGATTTGAACAACCAAAAGCAAAGTTTTAGCATGTTAAAACAAAGCCAAAAAACACATTGACATGGCATCCTAGAGGCCTAAACATGATGGCATATGCAATGGCACATTCATGGAGCATGAAACACAAACCCTCTAAGGCCTTAAAGGAACATCAAATGCAAGCATATGAGAATCCCATGGGGACTGAAATGACATGTTAAGTGGTTCCGAACCATTGAAATGATGCAAGCAATGCATGCTCAACACTCTCAACACTCACACGCCCAAGGCTAACAAGCCAAAATGCGAGGTGGCTATACAAAGCATGTCATGGATGGCCAAAAAAACCATAAATAGACCTTAGGCATACTAAAACATGCACAAAATCTTCACAAAGCTATGCCAAAACAAGTAAGCATAGTGGTCTAAATGCTAGGCGCATGTTAAGACAATTTCATGGCATTACAAGGCAAGTATGCAAAGCAAGCATGGTGTGTCCAAACCAACTTAGAATAGAGGTAAAACATGACAAAATACTACCAAATATCCACTAAGACATGGCCAACATGGTCTTAACAAGATGCTCACACATGAGGCTAAAATGGCCAATATTGAAGGCAACAAGGAGAGGGGATGGCCCTCTCCTTCTTAGGACCTTAAAGCACCATCCCCACCACTGAAATCCTTCTGGATTTTAGTGGTGAGGAGGCCCAAACAAGGTGGTCCCGGAGCTCACCAAAAATGCACAAAATGGGGACCAAACAACGCCTAAGAGGGGTCAAACAACCCCAAACAACAAAGTGACCTTAAACAACTATTTGGAACACTCAAAAACAAAACTTTTATATGTTATAAACTAAGCTCAAAAACAGATGGAAGGTAGGCAAAAAGACTATGCAAAAATGGTGTATTTAAAGGTAAAGTTCTTACCCTTGAAGACTTTCTTCAAGAAGAGTATCCAGTTGCTTCCTTTTGTCCAAACTAGCTCCAAAACTTCAAGAACAACCTATTCGCTCCTCAGCAACCAAGGTAAGGTGTAGAACTAGGTGTTTGTGCACAAAAATATGAACAAACACACAGAAAGGCAAAAGGAGAGGGAGATATAGAGATAGATAGATACACTAAGCAAACCCTAACCTCAGAGCTCTTTCTTGAACTTCTGGAAGCCTTGAGAAGGGAGGAGAAGGTCTCCCTTTATAGGGGATCACTCTTGCAAAGCTTACAAAATAAGCTAAGTAAGAGTGAAATCCCTCAATATACGTGCATAGAGGGGGTGCAAAGTGGGTGCCAGCTAGCACAGCTGGCGCAAAATTTCTTCCAAAAGCTGATGCACAGTGGTCGGCCAGCCAAAAATGCCAAATTGACCAAATAAATGGCCGATCGACCAAACAGAGTGCCGACTGACCGAACATTTGGCCGATGGCAACAAAACAATGGCCGGTGGCCTCAAGCCATGGCCGGTGAGATGTGGGGATGGCTAACAAGCCATTCCCTGCTCCTCAAAAGAAAAACACAAGTGTTTGGTGCAAAACCAAACACAAAACAGGCAAGTCAAGAGGTCTTGAGGCAAGGCGCGTGGCCGAGACCTCCAAGAACTCAAGATGAACACGAACATGGATGATCACCGAGTGTTCAAATGGTGACGCCCAAGTTTTGAGGATGGTCAAAAATGGGGTATCTACAATAAGTTTTTGTCCCCTTCGATCACTACTTTGTTCAAAGCAAAGAAATGCTATGGGGATATTTTGTTACTAACCAAATTGTGCGTCGGGCACCTTTACCGCAATTAATAGAACAATTGATGGCGGCACAATTGGACAATCGATGCCAATCCTACACACTAAAATCATGTATAGAGACCGTGACTGCAATATCAATTGTTCCGCAGATTGCAAAGCAGAACGAGTGGGGTTCAATGATCGAGTGCACAACTCTCTCTGTTTCAGCACATGATCAGGACGCCGACGAGAGATTAGTCAGTGAAGAGACAGAACAAAGAGTTAAAAAGCACCAAACAACAAACATAGAGAGATCACTGAGTTATGGGTTGCCCCTTTGATGGCCAACGGGGTTACATTTCCTTCAGAAGCCCTTGCAAATTCTGAGGCAGGGCCTTTCAAGTGTTCCCAAAATGAATTCCAATGTGAGGTGATCGGCAATAGAGCTGAGCTATGAACCTATCTGCAAGTCCAGTTGGCCTTCAACTTTCGTCGTCGAGCTTTCGCACATCGCCAGAATCTGAGACAGCAACCGAAATTCGAAAACACTGTTTTCTCTTTGATTTTTTTCTTAGGAAGTTAGCCATCTATAGTTTCAACTCCTTTTTTACCAATTTTGATCCGGGGTTTGAATTCCTGATATTTAATAATAATAGTTTTGTTTCACAAAATCTGAAGACTTCTAATGGCACAACCACTTGGCATGAAAATATTTTTGTTTTGAATTTATGAAACTAAGAATGGTTAAAAAATTGAAGGAGTTTCTAAACTAGATGCTTGAACCCCAAAAGTTATAACTCAAACAAAAAATAAACCTAAAGCAAACCTTGATCTAATGTAATCATAACTGGGGAGACATGCCATAGCAGTTAGAATCACATATTTTACTAGCTCCGGATGTGTTGATGTTCATATATCGTTTGTGGAAAGGCGTTTAAAAGCAACGGCATCGTGGGCAACGGTTAGATAGACTTGCGGTATAACAACTAAGAACTCACAGGCATGATTCAAACTACCACGGGCACAACACACCAGTTTACACTTGTTGGAAGGAAAAAGAAAAGGAAAATAAAACAATAATCTCGTTTGTACACTGCCTGGCTTGACCGGCTGACCGAAGGGTCCTATTACATTGTAGAGAAAACTCCACTATGCACACAAAAACGAAAACCACTATCGGTCGCACCATTTGGACTATTTCCTGGCACGACTGGGATGTGGCCGTTTCCACCCAAAGCGTTGGTTCAATCTCCCTTAAACCATGTTACTAATTCAAACTGGGTTCCAGTCCCACAATTTCTATCGTACCGAAATAATCTAATTATTACATATACAAATATAGCCCCATCATTAATCCACTTTATTGATATTCATCTTTTGAACAAG
>NW_021025962.1:0-12792 GCF_004153795.1 Camellia sinensis
CTTTTACTCCTTCTAGGCTGATCATCACCTTGATTCTCAACTTGATTATCAAAATGATCATCATCACTAGTAAGCTCACCAAATTGCTCCAAAACTTCAGAACCCCTTCTTAGGTTCGGCAATGTCTTCAAAGAAACATGCATTCCTTGACTCCATGATGGTATTCCTGTGAATGTCTGAAGTTTCAGACTTATGTGCAAGAAACCGATATGCACTACTATTATGTGCATAACCAATGAATATACAATCCACAGATTTCGGGCCTATCCTAACCCGTTTGGGTGTAGGAATCACCACTTTTGCAAGACACCCCCACATTCGTAAGAATTTATATGAAGGCTTAACGCCTTTTCATAACTCATACGGCGTCTTGTCCACCTTCTTCTGGGGTACTTTATAAAGAATGTAATTTGCAGAGAGAATTGCTTCCGCCCACAAGTTCTGTGGCAATCCAGAACTTATCAACATTGCATTCATCATTTCCTTTAGCGTCCTATTCTTCCGCTCAGCAATCCCATTAGACTGAGGAAAATAAGGCGCCATGGTTCCAGCTTAGAGCCCTTGTTCATAGGGGGGCTTCTTCCTTACCCTAGAAGATTTGCCATGCTCAATGACATTGGCCTTCACTGAGGAGGTACTCCCTCCTTTCTTTCTATTATCCTCCACATTACGGAGTTGGATAATCAGGTCTTCTTTGTAGAATTTATACAAAGTTTTAAACAAATCCTTGTGTCACAATGATTATGAAACTCTCAAAATCATATCACAGTAAATACATTCCCAAAATGTCATCAACCAAATTAAGCACCTAAATATATTTGGTCCAACCTATCACTCTGAAGCCAATAGTCTTACTATTAGGAAACACAAATCCAGTGTTCAATAGTCTACCATTCGGAAGTTCATAACATGGCCAGTAGTCTTATCACTAGGAATCACTAATTTCTCAGCAAGTGGTCAGTAGACTTTCTACTAGTAGGAATCACAATGTCTTAACCTGTGATCAGTAGTCACTTTACTACTAGGAATCACAACGTCCTGACATAAGGTCAATAGACTCTTTCATTACTAGGAATCATCATGTCTTGACATATGACCAGTAGCCTCTCTACTACTAGGAATCATGATGTCTTGACATGTGATCAGTAATCTGTTCACTACTAGGAACCACAATCTCATAACTGTGTAGCCAGTGGTCTAACACCTCCTAGGAACCACCAGTTTTCTATCTCTGTGATCAGTGATCTTGTACTCACTAGGAACCACCAATTTAAGAATATATTTGGAATTTAAAAATCCAAAAAAATATTCACCCACTATAACAGGTTGTCTCATCTTTACTTTCAAGCAAAGTCACATAACAATCACAAAGATACCAAACTAATTGCCTCTGATCAAATCAGAGAAATTTTCAATGCAATCTTATGATTTCCTTTAATCATACTTGATTTTTCAAGATCTTTCTTTAAGAATCTCGCGAGGCTAAGGTTGTCAGGTGGAATAACATTTCTGTTTGTCACCTTTTGAAGCCATTTTTGAAACATCACAACAGAATTTCACTTCTGTGATTCTAGAAAATAAACTTAACCCTTAGAAAATCCCTTAGATGGAAATTTAATTCAAAACTAGTCTCACCATTTAACCTAGAATCGAACATGATCAGGAATGTTCCCAGGAAGACTGGAGGGGTCACATCGGTCCCACTTAAAACCCAATTAACCTTTTGACAAAACATCCAAGAGCATGTTGACTCCTAGTCCATAAGAAACAATTTAAAAATTAAGATTTCCAGAAGATAAACTAGGTTATAACAAACCGATTCCCAAGCAAATAAAATTTGCTACCAGAATTACACCACTCATAAAAGTTAACCGGTACTCCCGGAACTAAGCCCATTATTTCTGAATAAAATCAAAAATATTTTAGCTAATGCTAAAATTTGGTTTCCTTTCTCAAAACCAAAACCACTTTGGACATAATCAGATTATAACCAAAGACTTTCTCCAAATTTGGTTTTCCAACACTTTGGGAATAAAATGATTAAACTCAAAGACTTCCTCAAACTCCAAAGGTTTGAAACCAAATCCATCTTAGTTGTCATTTCTGAACAAATAAGAACTATTCTTTAGCCAAAACTAAAACTTTGGTTTCTATCACAGAAAACCAAACCAAGTTCCAAACTTACAAACAATTTAAAAAATTGCTATAACAATTACACGCATATAAAATGCTTCTAACAAAACAAGCAAATAAAACTTGCTACCACAAATTGATAAACAAACCAACTACATCTCAAGCAAAAAACATGCTTCAAACATTTAAATAAAATAGCCAATCCATAAGGATTCTATTTAGTCCAAAAGCCTTCCACGCTTAGGTATTCCTATTCAACACAAAAGTTAATAGTCAAAACATTTTTGTTTTTACATCCCAAATACTATTCATTTGGTTTTATATTTGTTTTTCGCATTGGTATCCCTACAAAGAAAGTTAGTAGCAAACCACAACAAAATACAAACAAATAATCTAAGCAAAAAATAAATATAATAAATAATTGAAATCATCTAGCCAACTATTTATAAAATTAACCAAAGAATTAAAATGCCAATTAAATTAAAACTTTAAAATAAAGTTCAATAGTCATGAGTTATAAATGAAATTAATTCATAATAAACATTTAAACTAATAACTCCAAATAGATAAGTCAAATTCAAAGTTAATGCACCCAATTAAATAATTCAGATTAATGCACCTAATTAAATAATTCAGATTAATGCACCCAAATAAATAATTTAGATTAATGCACCTAATTAAATAACTCAGATTAATGCACCCAATTAGATAATTTAGATTAATGCACCCAATTAAATAATTCATATTAATGCACACAATTAGATAATTTAGATTAATCATGTACACAATTCATAAAACTCTATAACTCCAAATACATTAAATTATGTAATCTAGCCTAGAAAATAATAAGCATGTAACAAATTGAGACTAGAATAGAATTAGCATGTCAAAATTGCAACATCCATAAATTATATTTTTTAACCTTAAAATTCATGCAAATCATGGTAGGGAAATGATGAACCATACGCATAAAACAAGATCATACTAATACAATTAAGTATGCAAATTATAATAGAGCATTCTAATTAAACTAAGCAATTAGAGAGTACCATTGCATAATTTACAATTATTGAAATAGTGAGCAATTCCGCAACAATTCCTAGTCACATTATACAAAGCTAACCTAATAGTCTATATAAACCTATTCAATCAATTTCATAGAAAAGATATATAAAACCTGTTTTAAGCTTGTTGTTCAAAATTGTGAAATTAAATAAATAGATTTATGAAGAAAACAAATTATATACCAAGAACATATGCTGATAATTACAACTAAATTTCAACAGAAATACACAAAAAAAAATAATAAAGGGTAAAGAGACAAAACTGAAGCCTATATGGAAGCAGTTTCCTTAAAACAGATTTCGCCGCCTCACGGGTCGAGTGCTTGAGGAAACCCGGTGTTTGTCTCCCAGGAAACGAAGGTCAAAACCAGCTACGGCAGAAGCACTATCTGTCTAGCTTAGCGAACAAAACAATGGCAGCACTCTCTCACAATAGGAACTATTAAGCAAACTGATTTGTAAAATGGAAGCAAAAATTTCTATATTGAAACTTGATAGGAGGGTCTCAATTTATACATGTATAGGGGAGAGAGGAAAAGCCTCCAGCCTTTAAGGCTAGTCATTAAATCACCAAGCATCCATAGCCCCTTTCCACAAAATGAAAAGTATGGATGCACAAAGGATTCACACCCTTTAGCCAAGAAAAAAGATTTAAATACTCTTTAAAATCCTATTCGTGAATCTAACATCATGAAGCAATTTCTTGGCAATTTCTTATTCAAAATCCAATGGTTTTTAGCTCACTTGGACCCAACACAAAAAATGGTTAGGACCCACTTTAATATTTAATTAAAGTCACCACACTTTAATATTAAATTAAAGTTCCCAAAAATCATTTTTTCAACAGATATGTCATAATTTTAGAGGCTTTGAATCTTGTAATTTGTATAATGGGTGGGGTCTATAATTTTGAAATGAAAATATCATAGTATTGTTAGTACACTAATTAGTATATCAATTAGTGCATGTAGCACCACTCATATTGAATATCAAATTTGAAAAAACAATTCTATTGATTAAAAAAAAGCAAATATTATATTTTTGGTATAATTACGAAAAAAAATCCCAGAGTTTAACTCTTGTAACAAAATAATTTCAAAATTTTTAATTTTGTCAATTTAAACCTTAAACTTTTGATTTGTTTTCAATTTAAGCCATTTATTTATTTTTGTTAAGTAAAACTAATAATATATATATATATATATTAGTCATTAAACTCAATGTAAGTATATATAAAATGTCTAAAATATTTATCTTCATTATATTTTCATCGATTTTATTTAATGAAAATAGACAAATAGTTCAAATTAAAATTAAATCACAAGTTTAAAATTTGACCTAATCATAGATTTTTCAATGTCCAATCAACTTAAAATTTTATAGAAATGTACTATTCAACGCAAACTAAAAAGCGAATTGTTTTGCATCATTAAAATGAAAATGAGAACCGAATTGTAAGTGCACAGTAGTGACACACTGCATCCTAATAAGGAAGCTGGAAAAAAAATTCCCATATAAAACTTAAATATAAATATATTAGCATTCGACCTGTGTTATGCATGACTAAATGTATATGATAATGATATATATTAATATTTTATGAAGTTTTAGATTATAAATTTATTTTTATTTTTGAATTTAGAGATATATGATAAAAATATTTATTAACATTGCATGGATTTTTAGATCATAAAATTTAGAGTCCCATCTAATTTACCCTATAACCTAGCCGAGGTGCAATTTGGATTGACCCAACTTGAGAGGGTAATTTTTGGTAAAAATTGGGCCGAGCTATGTGATGAGCCTTGTGGCCCAAATTGCCAAAGGCTAGGTAAAAAAGGCTGCAATGTTACTCCAGCCCAGGACAAGTGTAGTTACTCCGGCTCAAGAAGAGATAGTTGCTTCGGCCCAAGGAAGAGTAAAGCTACTCCGGTCCGGAGGTAACTTGGAGTTAGGCCGGTCTCAGAGTTAGTCCGGTCGCAGTATGTTCTGGGTAGGCCGGTTTCGGAATTAGTCCGGTGACAATTTGAAGTAAGTCCGACCTTGCATTTAGTCCGGTCGTGACATACTATGGTTAGGTCGGTCAGAACTTGCTACTTGGAAGTTTGATCTAAACACACCAAGGTTGAACAGGGGCAGCCGAGGTAAGAAGTTAGAGGAGAAGACCGAGCTAAGGACAGTTCGGCCCTTTGTGGCTCGGCATAGCCAATTTTACTTCGGTCACATGGAAGTTCGGCCATGGAGAAAACCATCCCACTTGGTTTAAGCAGTGGGGGAGGGTGTAAAAGGATAAGCATTATCCTTTGGAGTATGAATCCTAGGAGGACTCTGCATGGAGAAATACAAGTCCTACCAGGATTGTACCACGGGAAACTTATAAAAGCCCACAAACATCACCTTGGAGGAGGTAATTGAACACAAGTTTTATATCAAGAAGAGTTATTTTGATTTCAAAAATCCCGTGTTAACTGGATTACTCAAGGTGAGCGGAATACAAATTTTTTTCATATGTCTACCATTATTAAGAGAAGGAAAACAAAAATTGGAGTTTTGAAAAATGAGGAAGGGGTTTGGGTGCATAACCCCATGCAGTTAAAAAGTTTAGCAAATGATTACTTTCAAAGCCTCTTTGCTTATACTCAAACTATTAGCCTTGATCATTGGAGTAATCTGACCAAGCACATCAATCCTGAGTGTGACACCACAAAATTTAAGGACATCATAATAAGATTTAGAATTTAAAATCAATATTACCACCAATATTACTAACATCCATTAATTAACAACCCAGAATTTAAAGTTCTTACATCACAACTTAGTCTTAGTACATAAAAGAAATGATACAAATATAAAAAGAAAACTAGAGAAAAATTAGAAATTTTAGAAAATAGTTCATGAAACTTGACACTCTTCAAGCTAACCAAGGTTGAGTGTCGCCTTGCAAGGCCCCAGTGTTTCCTTCGATTTCTTCGGTACCTAGCATAAAATGCCAGGGCAACGGGAATGCCAGTGAGCGATGAGCTCAATAAGATACTACAACCCGAAAATACCCACCCCGATAATAATACTCACAATTTATGAATAATATGTAGTAACAGAATAACCAGTAACATTAGTAAGTATAAAATAAATGTTATCAGTTGAAATAATAACAATAAATAATAATAAATCAAATAATAATAAAAAATTATAACAAACGGAAGCAATATTTTCATCATAAGGAATATGCCCGCCTTTCTTTTTAAATTTTCATAAATTTAGTTTATCAGATAAATTTAAGTAACTCCCCGTGGAAGGAAGAGATACCTAGACGAGATGTCCAGATCTGGAGAAACACAGTTGCGCTCAATGCGTCAAAATGCGATTCGGAGTTGGATCTGGCAAATTCTTGCGGCTTTCTTGGTGACCAACCGAGGTATAGAAGCGACTCTCAGATTAAAAGCATCAGGAGTTGGAGAGACCAAACTTCAGTCAAAGAGTACAGCATCTCACTGGTATGGGCAGCTGCGCTCAACCGGTTTCATAAGCAGGTATCAGACAGACTAGACATTTCGAGGCTTTAAAGGCCAAGTTTGAGTGGGATGAAGAATGCGACCGAGCTCTGGGACAGCTTGAAGGAGTAAGCATGTCTTCCCCCATCTACTTGTTACTTCAGTACCTGGTGAAGAACTCTTTTTGTACCTTGGCAGTGCTCTCGCACGCAGTCAGTGCATGCTTGGGCCCGTGCAGAAGGAATACACATTGCCATCTTTTATTGTCAGCAAGACATTGTTTGGAGCCGAAACAAGGTGCTTTTTGCCTTTAGAGAAACTTAGGCATTAGCATTATGCATTGGCAATGCAGAATTGGCTGCACTACTTTCACGCCCACAAGTAGTCGTCCTCACAGCCTTTCCATAAAAAGCATCGTTCGAAAGGGGCGTAATTTGTGGGCGAATTTGAAGTGGGCAGTAGAGTGGGACAATTCGACATCAATTCCAACCCAAACCGCAACATAAAAGCCAATCTTTGGCGGATCTTCCGTCGCAGAATTTTCTCTGGAAGTCATCATATCTTGCCCAGTCCGACCTAACTGATACACCGACTAGGGGAGCGAAGTTGAACGCGGAATAGCGCAACCCTAGTAGAAGGCAGTCAGTCAAGTCACAAGGCAGACGATACTAAGGACAACAAGGAAGAGACAAACAAGGCTCACCAACATTCAAACAGAGGACCGAGGACAGACAGGCCAACATGGACTTTGAAGAAACACTTCTTGACCTCACAGACATATCTGATCTTCCACTTGCTGGAAACTATTCTTTGGAGAGATGTGGAAGCTCTTTGTGGACTGGAGCATCCAAACGGAACATGGTGCATAGGGCTTTGGGCATAGGTCTCAATCTCTCTAGACGGCCTGGTTTATAGAGCAAGCAATCAACCTTGGCTTCCAGCATCCACAATGAAGCGGAGTTATGGGCGCTCTCTCGCAGGACTCAAGGTCAGCACACTTCATCGAAAGCAACCGAACTAATGGTATACAGTATCTCTGCTGGTGGTACCAAATTTTCTGGCGAATACGAAGCTTAAAGGACGGACAAGAATGGCAGTACCAAGAGTTTAGTCAGTACAGAGATCAAGAAATTTGAATGTAGTAAGGATATGAACAATTGGCAGGGAGGAAAACTGCCGCGAGCGGACGAACTAGCAGGCCTTGCTCAATAGCAGATACATCAATCCCTTAATCCACTACATCATACGACTTCTTAACCAAAAACAGACTAGAAGACCCGAAGCAGAAGAGTATGTTGCACAGAATTAGGCCCTTCGTGATGGATCCATCACCTGTTCCTAAAAGACGGCATCCTACCAGAAGAGAAAAAGAAGCCAAAATAGGGCAAAGTCCGCAGCGCATTTTAGCTATCTCCATCTTTGGCATTATACAAGAAGTCATTCTCTGGACCTTAACCTCAAGTGCGTTCAATGCCCGCAGTGAAGCATTCTTGGTTCGAAAATACACGAAGGGTGTGTGGAAGTATAAGGGGGAGGTCGCTCGCTTACAGGCTTTACTTTCGCAAGGATATTTGTGGCCATTATATGCAAGCAGACTCAGAGAAATATGTGAAGATAGTGTGAGAAATGCCAAAAATTCGCCAGCACACAAAATACATCAACCAGCAAGAGAACTCCTACCATTAACTAGCCCATGGCCTTTCGGCAATGTGGGGCTGGACCATAGTAGGACCCTTTCAACACAGACCCGGGGCAGAAAATTCTTTGTACGCAGCAGACAGAACTAACTTCACAAAGTGGAGTGGAAGGCAGAAGCATTGGCGTCAATCAAAGAAAAAGATGTGAAGAGAGTTTGTTTGCCGAGATTATTATCATCGGTTGGCAATACAAAAAGCACTGATCTCAGACAATGGAACTCAGTTCGGGCAGAATCTTTAGCAAAGCTTTTGTGAAGAAATACAGAATAGTGTTCTTACAATTCCATCGCCGGCATATCCTGCAAGCAATGGACGGTTGAAGCATCAAAATAAAGTCGTCTTGGATGGACCTAAAGAAAAGGCTAAGAGCAACAAGGCAAGGTGGGCAGATGGAACTTCTCACGTCTTAATGGGCTTACGCCCACCACGCGTCGGTGATCAAACTGGAGAACACCATTCTCCTTGGCTAATGGAATGGAAGCAGTGATCCCATTAGAAGTTGGCTCCCCATATTCGAAGCGAAAATTTTGATCCAAACTTAAATGCAGAAGCCATAGCCTTAGAACTCGATCTTGCAGAAGAAAGAAGAGACAAGACACAGTCACATCGCTCATACCACAAGGTTAATTCAGAAAATACAGCAAAAAGGTTCATCCACGAAATTCAAGATTGGGGATTTGGTACTACGCAAAAGTAATGGGAAACAACCTTAATCCCAGGAGGAACGGAAGTTTAGGCCCAAATTGGGAAGGTCCTTATAAGGTGGTTTGGGTTACAGGCAAAAGGGGCATAACCACCTAGCAAGACCAAGATGGCAAGGCAATCCCTAGGCCATGGAATACGGCCAATCTTCAAGTTATTTTACTTTTTAAGCTCTTCTTTTTCAAACATATGTACTTTTTTCTTCCTTCAATAAACATTGAGAATTCTTTTTAGCAGAAGTTGTTCCTTGTAAAAGTTAGCTTTAGTAAGATTAAGGCACATTACAAGCATTTTATTCTAAGTTAGCCGGAAAAACTAACTTAGGGGGTTGGCTGGAAATAACCACACCCTTCTAAAAGCGCTAAGGTAAGGATCCAGGCCTGCCAGGCAATTTGTCAGGAATAACCAAATACTATAAGTTTAGTCTGGAAAAAACTAATTCGATGGTTTGGCTAAGATAAACCACACTTTGTTTACTCTCAGCCGAAGTAAGTGGAAGGCTGAAGAGTGTTGGCTAGATAAACCAACACTTGTTTAATCTTCAGCCGATCAGTAAGTGCGAGGCTGAAGAGTGGTTTGGCTTGGAAATAAACGCACACTTGTTACTCTTGCAGCGAAGTAAGTGCGAGGCTGAAGAGGTGGTTTGGCTGGAATAAACACCACACTTCAGCGAAGTAAGTGCAAGGCTGAAGAGTGGTTGGCTGGAATAAACCAACTCTTGTTATCTTTCAGGCCGAAGTAAAGTGCAAGGCTGAGAGTTGGTTGGCTTGGAATAACCAACTCTTGTTACTCTTCAAGCACGAAGTAAGTGCAAGGCCTGAAGAGGTGGTTGGCTGGAATAACCAACTCTTGTGTACTCTTCAGCCGAAGTAAGTGCAAGGCTGAAGAGTGTTGGCTGGAATAACCAACACTTTGTTACTACATTTCAGCCGAGTAAAGTGCAAGGCTGAAGAGTGGGGTTTGGCTGGAAATAACCAACTCTTGTTACCCTTCAGCCAGGTAAGGGTATGGCTGAAACTGGATTGGCTAGATTAACACTTTGTACTTTCCTCAGCCGAAGTGATTATTCGCTAAGAGAGTGGTTGGCTGTAAGTCATATTTTAACCAGCCAAAACCGAAAATAAACGTTGGAGTAATAGAGAGACATTACAAAGCAACAGGATACATTATCACAACCGGAAATAAGAGTTGAAGCAAATTGTTCATTCACTAAAAAAGTCATTACGAAGGGCACAGCACCCGGTTTACAAAGACAAAGGTAACAAAAATAGAGAAAAAAGTTACAAAGTCAAGAATAGATCTTCGATCTCTGGCGTCGAGGCAGCTGGGTCAAACCTGAAGACGCGGTTTTTCGGGCGCCAAGGACGTTTTCAAGAAGGCAAAATGGTTTCGCCGGAGCCGAACGGTTTCACTTGGTTGATCAAATAGTTAGATCTTCCAGCCATGGGCCTTCCGACCGAACCTAACCTGATCTGCATTCACAACCGAAGTATTCCTCAGGGGCATGGTCTCATCAAAGTCCTTCATCGTCTGGCCCTCAAGGAACTGCTGTTGCATGGCTTTGGCATATTCCATCAGGGAGTTGGTATAAAGTAGGCTGGATGGGTTTGAAGAAACTCGGTCTGAGGATCATGACTGAGTTCTTCACAGGCTCCCCTTCCAAGCCGCCAACTTAAAAGAACAGGCAGTCTTGGCAGCATTGCATTGTTGGGCATAAGCATCCTCTGCCCTCTGAAGCCTTGGTTTGTCAAGCTTGCTTTACCTTCTCCTTTATTTCGCATCTTTCTTTCTTTCGAGCTTAACTCGCACCTAGGCGACACGGTCCCGACGGTTCACGCCCAGCCTCACGTGACATCTTTATAATATCCCTTGAGTTGCCGGCCCCTCTAAGCACCCACAGTGATCGTACTCTCTGAGCATCAGGTGGCTCTCCGGTTTTTGTCCTTTCTGCGCTCAGCCGAACTAACTAGTGCCGGTCAGCCTGCCGTTCTCAGCTTGAAGCTCGGCCATTTGCTTCTTGATTTCTTCTACTTCGGCCGATTTCACTTCGGCTTTGCAACAGCATTCCCTTGCTCGTTTTTCTGGTTCCAGCACCTTCTTGTGAGTATTGTAGTTTTTTTGAATTGCCTGGCAAAAAACGAGGACTTCCCATGAGCTGAGATAAAAGTTAACAAAATTAGACAGAAAAATGGACAAAGCGGCATACCAGGATCATGGACTTTCGTTGCAGACCGAATGGACTTTTAATTCGGTGGTTTAGCTGCTTTCTGTGGTGCTCCATATCCTTGGGGAGGCAACATGCTTAGCCAGATTAAAGGCCAACTCGTGTACTTTTTTCGGCGACAACCGAATCAGCATCCCTCAAACATCTCGGTTTTTAAAGTCAATTTGGTACCCACTGGTGGTAGTTTCGGTCGGTAGGTTCGGTTGGGGGCTCGGTGGCAAGATTGGTGGAGTAACAGTCTCATCTTCATCAACCAAACTTGGTTCGGACTCGCTGGTTCGTGGCGCGCGTTGTTCGGCGCGATGAAGACGGTTGTTGAGAGGGGAGGGCCACAACGGCCAGGCTGCGTTTGGCTTGGTGACGGTATTCGGCCCTGCTTGTTTCGGTCAGAAGCGCCCTTACTCTGCTCTTCTTGGCGATTTCCTCTTCGGTAGTTTAAAGGAATTAATCTCTTATTTGCGGCAAGTTTGGGTCCCGGCTCTGGGGCTTCTTCAAGAAGAAAGTCAGTTTCTCTTGCTTTTTCGGCGACGCGTATTACGCGGTAGGTCGGCTCAGTTTTAGAAGTTTAGCCCAGCTCCTTTCTTTACACCGTAGTGCGGCTCGCAAGATGGCAAGGTTGGGATAGCTGTAAAGGAGTGGAGGTGGGCGAAATCTGCGAAAGAAGAGAAGTGGTTAGTTCGGTCAATTAGACTAAAAAAACCGAGATAACATACAAGAAGAAAGAAGACCGAAGTTAAATTACAGGCTCTCCCTTTTTCCAATTTATAGGTCGGCCAGGAGTTTGGGGCTTGAAAATCCTCAAAGTTCCCGAGACCCAGAAGAAATCATCATCATTAAGATCTTTGTCCGGTGTATGTTTAACTTCTTCTCTCGGCGGCGGCGATCCTAAGGTAATAGACGCCACCCAGCATCTTTTGAGCCTATGGAGTATTGATGGAAAATTTCGGCCAGGCGGGTTTAGTCCGGTTTAGTGGTTTAATGCGGCTATTCCCATAATAATGCGGTATGTATTGGTGGACAGTTGAGTGGGGCATAACCTAGTCTGCCTAAGAAATTCCGCAGATAAACAGTTGGACAGGAAACCGTAGTCCGGTTTCTATTAATGGATTGAAGGGTAAAAGGGACGAAGCCTTCGTTTTCCCAAGGAATAACATCTTTTTTGGCCAACGTCAGATGGACGTCATCTGGAATTTGTAGTCTTTCCTAAATTCGGCCATGCCACCCAGGGGTCTCAACTAGAATACCTATACTTACCCATCTGATGTATAATTTACTTATAAGTTATATCGGTGCAAAAATCGTGCTCAGTAGCTCGGTTGAGCGCACACAGGAGTGCCTGGTAACCTAAGTCTGCAAAGTAAAAAAACAGAGGGGGGTTAAAGCACTGATCAACGGACCGTGCTACAATTTTAAAAGCAAGGTATAAAAGCCCTACTTCGACCTCAAAAAACTGGTTCTATCTCGGTTCATCAAAAAGGTTG